>CM062807.1:793996458-794336460 GCA_031772625.1 Pinus tabuliformis | reverse complement strand
TTAAAATAATAACCAGGATTGATGGGACACTTATTCAAGCTGAATGTTGGGCAAAACATCCTAGGGGTGTTCATTTGGTTATTATGGCTAAGGAAATTGGCAAAGGCAATGATTAAGGCTTTGGAAAGGAAAAATAGCATTTTGGCACATTTATTTATGAAATAATTAAATTAGGAGAAAAGGAGGTGAAAGGTCATAGGTTGCATGTGAGGAGGAAAATGAAGAAAAATAGAGGCCTCATTAATAAAAATGCTTTTTGAGGATCACTTGGTAACCTTTTGTCAATTTAATTTTGGAGGGCTCTCATTATTCTCTCTCTCTCTCACTCTTGACACTTAGAATATCTTGGAGCACTTGGGCATTAGATCATGAAAGGAAAAAAAGCAAGAGGAAGCAAATATCAAGCAAGGAAAAGCAGGATCAAGCAACTACAATGGGATTCTTTGCAGGTATTGATTTGCATGTGTGATTTCCTTGCTATATTTGGCATGCATGGTATTGTATTTGGTTCTTTTGTTGTTATGACATGGGTTTTCCAGGCGTGATAATGTTTTTCATCCTAGCCTTGCCATTTCCTCATAGCCTTGATGAGATGGGTTCTCATACTTTGGTTGATCTGGATTGTCGGATGGATTTGAAGCTAAGTGAGGTGGATATTCGAAATGAAAAACACATGGCCTAGTGGTCCCTGAACTGGACTTTGGATCACCGTAAAGCCACTGGCCTAGTAACCCTTGATCCAGATTATGGGTTGCGGTAAAGCTAGGATTGTGTGCCTTGGTGGGCCTAGGAATCCTTGCCGGTGAATGGCGGGATATGCAGTAAAGACAAGAGGTGAATTTCTCTCCGTTGGGCCTAGTAGTCCCAGGATTGGATGTACAGTAAATCCTAGAGAGTGGGTATCGGTGTAGAGCCTAGTGAACCCTCGATCAGACTGTGGATTATGGTAAATCCTGAGAGACTAGGAGGCACTCAAATTCCTCATGGTGTAGGTGGAGAACTCTGGTCGCATCCATGATTGTTGGTTTATTTCAGTTGGTTATGAGTACTACATTCATGCTTGGAATATGGCATGGGGCTGATTGGATGAAGAGAGATTTGGCTCATCCAATCTATGGTCGGGTGGAATGTGGTAGTTTCATCCTTGGTTGGTTCCTACGTTCATTAATGAGAAATTCATCCCTTTGGTTTTCATGTGTAAATGTATTAGTTTATATATGGATTCTATGGTTGACGTATTTATGGTATTTTGTTGTTACTATGTTGATTATGTATATGTTTTATGACAACAACTATGTATGGCTCTCATCATGTTTTTACTTGTAAATGAATGGACAATGTATCTATAACCTAATAAATGATAATGCAACAAATGACATGAGGGAACAATGGTTCTTAAAGATTCTCATATAAGTACAAGATCCCTATGCTTAAATTTGTTGTTTACACCTGTAGATTACATGTTTGTGATATGTTTGACGAAATGCCTATCATGGCTAGTAGGGGCCTAGTTAAGCGTTTGTTCAACTAATTTCTTTTGCATCATTGTTTCCCTGTTATTTCACTGCTTTGGAGATGTCATTCATTTCATTCTCTATTATCTATGTGTTGATGCACTTATTTGTACATGTATATATGTTGTTATGATTATGTTATACATGTGTCACGTTGATTTGGATGATCTTGTAGATGAGGTATCCTCCCCAAATTATACTAAGGTACATTGGTTTATTATGATTTGGTTTATCTGACATAGTATGCTTTGCAAGAAAGAGGCCAAATGGATAGCAAGATGGTAGACTACAAAGGCTCTACATATGAATCGGATGAGCAGCGTGGTGGGCATTGACAATGATAAGAAGAGATAAGGAGTTGTAAGGCAGACAATGACAGGATCATATAGGCACAAGAGAAATAAGCAAAGGTTAATGCAATACTCCTTCAAATTTTGTCAGAACTGTAGCGATAAGGCCACTTTGTATCAACCATGGACATGAGGACATAACTAATGGGGAATATGGTAGTAGGTCTCCTAGTAGACATATTTTAGATAGATATGAGACGATTAGAGATGGCAGATTATTGGATACTCTGGATAGGAGAGGTGACTAATAGATGTACTATTATAGTTCTGGTTATGACAGGAATCATGATCATCATTGCTATCATCCTTACAGGAGGAGTGATAGGGGATAGTTGCTAGATGAATTTAACAAAGCCAAGCCACCTACTTTTGATGGAGATGTGAAGAAGTCGGAAGATGCAAAGGCTTGGATACTTGGGATGAACAAATTATTTGAGTTGCACGAGTACACATATAACATGAAGGCTAGAATTGTTATCTTCAGCTTGAAAGGTAATGGAGACATTTGGTGGGAAGATGTGAAGCATGTTAGAGACATCAGGACGGATGACTTGAGTTGGCAAGAGTTCAAGGGGCTTTTCAGGAAGAAATACTTGTCAAAAAGGTACTACGATAGTAAGGCCAGAGAATTCTATGAGCTAAAGATGGGGTCAATGACAAATGAAGAGTACACGATCAAGTTTCTGGAACTATTGAGGTATGTACTGTATCTTGTAGATGAGAAGTCTAAAGTTTAGTGATTTGTCAGTGGTTTTCCATTAACATTTAGAGATAAGGTTGAGTATGATGCACGCATGATGAGCCTCGATCACTTGAGGAAGTTATTAGGAAATTGAAGCATTGTCTGAACAGTCAAAGCGTAATAATGAATCTCAACAAGGATGGAAAGGAAAAGATAAAGGTAAATGGTATCCTAAGAGAGCAAGGCCCCAAAATGTAGAGGAGAAAGAAAATGTGGCACCTCAAAAGAATTTTAATACAAATAGATAGAGACATGGATCACAACAAAAACAGAGAGGTAATTTTACTAGACAGTTGGAATGCTGGACATGTGGTGAGGAACACCTTAAGATAGAATATCCAAAGAATCAAGGTGGTAGGCCTAATACATACAATGCACAAGAGGCACAAATTGTTGGGGACGTGGGGCAGAGTATTCCTCGTATTTATGTAGCCGTGGATAACAGATGGGCAGAGAACCAGGCATCTATCATTGAGATGGAAGATAAGCTTTGTGATCAAGTTATTTCTATTTTGATTTAGCCTAGATCTAATTATGGCTAAGATAGTCCTGACTTGGTAGATAAGTGTGGTTTGAGTAAGGAATTGCATGCAAAATCTTGGTTAGTGCAGTTGGCTATAGGTACAAAGAAGTGAGTTCCTCATTGGGTGAGAGCTTGTGCATTTGATTTGAATGGTATGCCTACTGTGGTACATCTGAATGTATTATTGCTGGGATCCTACAATATGTTTTTGGCATGGATTGGTTGTCCTACATAGAACCAAGGTTGATTGTTATGACAAAGAAAGTGAGTGTGTTTATGATAATGGGAAACCAAGAGTCTTGCACAGAAAGAAGAAGGCCACATCAGTTAGGATGGTGACAACTATGCAGGCAAAGCGTAGTCACAGGAAAGGGTGTATGTTATTTGTAGTGCACATTTCTAGTGACAAGGGTAAGGAAGTTGAGTATGTATATGTGTTGAGCAGGTACCCAGTTATACAATAGTTCAAGGATGTATTTCCTAAGGACATTACAGAGTTGTCACCTCACAGGGAGGTAGTATTTTCTATTGAGTTAGTGCCAAGGGCAACTCCAACATCAAAGGCACCATATAGGATGAGCACACTAGAGCTGGTTGAGTTGAAGTTACAATTTAAGGAAATGTTGGACAAGGGACACATTAGGCCAAGTGTATCACCTTGGGGCACACCAGTATTGTTTATGAAGAATAAAGATGGTACTCTCAGATTATGCATTGATTATATGCAGTTGAACAAAGTGGCCATCAAGAACATGTCTCTGTTGCCAAGGATTGATGGCTTGTTCGATTAGTTGAAGGGAGCAACAGATTTCTTGAAGATTGATCTGAGATCCAGATATCATCACGTACACATCAAAGAGGAGGAAATTTACAAGACATCTTTCCGGACCAGGTATGGACATTATGAGTTTGTTGTAGTTCCATTCGGTTGACTAATGCTCCCTCTACATTTATGTGCTTGATGAATAATGTGTTGTGTCCTTATTTGGATAAGTTTGTTATTGAGTTAATTGATGATATATTGGTATATTCTACAAATGAGGAAGATCATGTAGAGCATTTAGCTTCAATGTTGAGGTTATTGAGAGAGCATCAGTTGTATCCTAAGCTCAGCAAGTGTAGTTTCTTTCAGACTGAGATACACTACTTGGGACATGTTGTCTCCAAGGAGGGCATTGTAGTATATCTAGAAAAGATAAGGGTCGTCATGGAGTGGGTAGCTCCTAAGAATGTGGATGAGGTGAGATCTTTCATGGGGTTGGCATGCTATTATAGGAGTTTCATCATGAGCTTCTCCAATTACTTATCCTATCACATCATTGCAAAGGAAAGGTAAGAAGTTTAAATGGATGGAGGAGTGTGACTAGTTTTGAGCATCCTAAGCAATTTCTGACACATGCTCCGGTGTTAAAGATTGCAGATCCGGACAAGGAGTTTGTAGTATGCACAAATTCTTGCAAGAGAGGACTTGGTGGAGTCCTTTTGTAGGATGGACAAGTGGTGTGTTGTGAGTCATAGAAACTAAACGATCATGAGAAGAACTACCCAGCACATGATTTGGAGTTAGCAGAAATCATACATGCATTGAAGATGTGGAGGCAATGTATTCTTGGTGGGAGGTTTGTACTGATGAGTAATCATATTGAGTTGAGGTATTTGTTTGACCAACCAAATCTGAATGCCAGGCAGGCTAGGTGGATGGCCATGATCAGTGAGTTTGATTTCAAGATTAGGTATATTAAGGAAAAGGAGAATAGGGTGGCAGATGCTCTTAGTAGGTAGGTACAGGTAAATCACTTAGTAGCTATGACCTCCTATGGCACAGAATTATAGGATAGGATCTTGCACGCAAGTCAGCAATATCTCAGGTATATGGAGATTGTGCACAGATTGCAGTAGAGTATAGGTACAGGTAGAGGTAGAGGTACATGTACAAGTACATGTAGTGGTACAGGTACAGGTACAAGTGCAGGTGCACAAGATGTGGACTATTGTCTTACGACAGATGAATTGGTTAGATTCAGAGACAAGATATATGTGCCAGACAGTAGTGAGCTCAAGAAGGTGATCTTGAGAGAGTTTCATGCGAAACCATATTTAGGTCACCCAGGTTATCAGAAAACATTGACTGCAGTGAAGAAATTTTATTATTGGCTGAATTTGAAGAGGGATGTAGTAGAGTTTGTGGCTAGGTGTTTTTATTGTCAGCGTGTGAAGGTAGAGTGTAAGCATCCAAGTGGACTGCTACAACCGATTGCAATTCCAGAGTGGAAATGGGAAGTCATTTCCATGGAATTCATCATAGGTTTTCCAAGGATAGTGAGACATCATGATTCCATCATGGTTGTTGTGGACAGGTTGAAAAAGGTTGCGCAGTTCATTCCAGTGAAGTCTACATTCTCATCTAGTGATGTAGCACGCATATTCATCAAAGATGTGGTCAGATTTCATGGTGTTCCAAAAAATATTATGTCGGACAGGGATACAAAGTTCACTTCCAAGTTTTGGAAGGAGTTGTTTGCAGGTTTGGGCACAAAGTTGGCCATTAGTACAAGTTATCATCCACAAACTGATGGAAAAACAAAGAGGGTCAACAAGTTCTTAGAGGACATGTTGAGGACGGACAAACAAAGAGGGTCAACAAGATATTGGAACAAGTTGTTCAAGGAGTTTCGGGTTGGGGAATAGGTGTACTTGCGCATCAAACCAAAGAAGATCTCCTTGCGAATTGGATCATGTGCCAAGATGGCACCATGATTTTGTGCACCCTTCAGTATTATTGAGAGGATTGGACCAGTAGCCTATTGACTTGCACTGCCTATGACAGTGAAATTCCATGATGTTTTCAATGTATCGTTGCTTAAGAAGTATGTTAAAGATGTTAATCACGTGCTTTACTGGTTTGTATTGCAGGTGGAACTAGATGGAGAATTACAGCCGGAGCCTTAGTGTATATTGCATAAAAAGGTGCTCATGCTCTGAAACCAAGGAATCGAGCAAGTTAAAGTGAAATGGGAGCACTTTGGACCCGATGAAGCTACATGGGAGTGGCGATTAGATGCGGGCTATGTATCCTGCCTTGTTTACCGGTTGAGGCAAAGTAATTTTGGTATGGTATTTTGGTACATGTCATTGGTATATGTTTTGGAACATGTTTTGATGATGTTTTGGTATATTCACATATGTATATTGATGTATATACCGCCATGAGTTATGTTATAAAGCTCCAATAAGAGGCATCAGTGTCAGGTTGTCATGTTATTATTGTTGAAAATAGCAACATGAAATGATAAAAATAGAATCCAGAATATCCAATTTTAATTTGTCCTTGAATTAAAATTGTGAATTAAAATCGAATTTAGTATCACCAGCTGCTTGGGAATAATTAATTAATTCATTATGGATTAATTAGTTGGAGAAATTCAACTTAGAAGTATTTCTGAAGTCATGTAGCAGTTATCCCTTAAATTAAGGAGATTATCCCTTAGCTAAGGAGATAAGATTGAGTTATATTTGAGTTGTAGTTAGTTGACTCAATTTACTGAGTTAAGTTTAGTTTCAGTTCCAAACTGTTTGAGGAACTAATGGTGAGTTATCAGTCAGTTGATGCATGCATGCACTCAGCTAGCGCTACTCCAGTTAACTGAAGATTCCCTTATCAGAAACTCATGCATGTCTATTATGAGAAATACCCAGTTGAGCTAAATGTCAAGGACAATGTGTTATCCGTTGCATGTGTTTTTCTATAAAGAAAACTCATGCATGCAAAAGGTTCCTTAAGGATTTTGCAATTCATATAGGGTGTGAGATTAGTGTGTGAGATCAGTTTTCCACTTGGTTGGAGAAGATCATCCCAGAGGAACAACACAAGGAAATAGGAGCTTGGAGGGCAGAGGAGAAGGCTTGTGAGAAGCCAAGTTTGCCTGTGAGCATCTGTGAGGATTGTACTGAGAGATAGATAGTTGTGAGAGCTAAAGCTTTGTATAATTCCTATGTATTTCCACCTTGTATGATAATACAAATAGTGGGTTTTTTAGCTGAGGCTTTCCCCAAAGTATTTTCATGTGTATTGTCCATTGATTCTTCTTCTTCTTGTTATATGTGTTCAGCTCGATTCAACACAATCTTTAAGCTTCCACAAATTGATAGTGTAAGTAGATTATAGTATTTTGCTTTGGTATATTTCATTATCGGGTTAATTTACAGTCAGATTTTCTACATGGTCTTAGAGGTAGATTTGTAGAGAATTTGTAGAATTTCTACATGGTATCAGAGAAAAGTTTATTGGAGCTGTGAACAGTATACTGAGAAGAGAATTTGAAGTTTGAAGTTCGGGTTGCAGGTGTAAATCAAATTCATATCATACTTCAATTGAGATGGGACATTATGCAACAAATTGCCCATTGAAGAAGTCCAAGAAGGGATCCACGGAAGGATCGGAAGGTGAGGCATTGGCCTCTCAGTTCAAAATGGACTTTACCCTCATTGCATGCATGGTGTCATCGAGATGGGTTGTGTCTGGTATCTTGACAGTGGAGCCTCATTCCACATGATTGACGATAAAAGTTTATTCAGTACCTTGGAGGAGAAAGACCTCAAGATGTGCATAGATATGGGTGATGACGAAAGGTATATTGTTTCAGGAGTGGGCACGGTTGTTTTTCAGTGGGAGCATGGAGCTCCTATCACCTTGACAAATGTGAAGTATGTGCCTTAACTGAAGAAGAATTTGGCATCAATCGCGATGTTGGAGGACAAAAGCTATGATGTTGTCTTCAGTAAAGGAAAGGAGTTCATTAGACACATCACCACGAGACAGGTGAAACAGATCGGTTCACGAGTCAAGAACCTGTATGCTCTTGAGGTTCAAGATGCATGCAAAGCCTTGAGGAGCAAGGAAAATGTTAGAGACTTGGTGGTTGAGAGGGAGAGTAAATTACCTCTCAACATGCAATCCTAGAAGAAGTCTCAGACAATTGTGGAGGAGCCACAATTGGAGAAGTGGGCAGAGGGATCACATGCAGCCATACCTCCAGGTGTGAGGTGGGGTGATGTGAAGTGATAGTCCCAAAAAGGCTAAAATTGGGTACAGTCTATTGAGAGGTTTTATCTCATGGATCATACCTTGCTACGGGAGCCCAAAGTACATAGTAGTGGGAGGAATTAGTGGGATTGATGTAGTCAGAGATCAAAGTGACATAGGCTAGAGCAGTCAGATACTAAAGAGCGCAGAGAAGGATTGACAACAGTGCAAAAAGGCGGAGTCAACAAAAGCACAAAGTTTTCAGTTGACAAAGGCAATAACAGTCAGAGACTTTGATGACAGATGCATCATACTGATTCAGGTTGGATGTTTTTTTTGTTTATGGAGTTGTTGAAGCAACAACACTAGAGAGGAGTGTTGCATGAATAACATTCCAAAGGTTCACGAACGGCAATGAGTTGAATTCCTTTCTTGTTGATAGGGAGTGTTGAAAATAACAAGAAGAAATGATAAAAATAGAATCCAAAATATTCCAATTTTAATTTGTCCTTGAATTAAAATTGTGAATTAAAATCAAATTTAATCTCACCAGCTGCTTGGAAATAATTAATTAATTCATTATGGATTAATTATGTGAAGAAATTCAAGTTAAAAGTCTTTCTGAAGTCATGCAATAGTTATCCGTTAAACTAAGGAGATTATCCCTTAATTAAGGAGATAAGATTGAGTTATATTTGAGTTGTAACTAGTTGACTCAGTTTATTGAGTTAAGTCCAGTTAAATTAGTTCGAAATTGTTTGAGGAACTAATGGTGAGTTATCAGTCAGTTGATGCATGCATGCACTCAACTAGTGCTACTCCAGTTAACTGAAGATTCCCTCATCAAAAACTCATGCATGTCTATTCTGAGAAAGACCCAATTGAGCTAAATGTCAAGGAAAGTGTGCTATCAGTTGCATGTGTTTTCCTATAAAGAAAACTCATGCATGTAGAAGGTTCCTTGAGGATTGCGTAGTTCATACAGGGTGTGAGATCAGTTTTCCACTTGGTTGGAGAAGATCATCCCAGAGGAACAATGCAAGGAAATAGGAGCTTGGAGGGCACAGGAGAAGGCTTGTGAGAAGCTAGGATTGCCTGTGAGCATCTGTGAGGATTATACTGAGAGTTGGATAGCTGTGAGAGCTAAGGCTTTGTATAATTCCTATGTATTTCCACCTTGTATGATAATACAAATAGTGGGTTTTTTAGCTAAGGCTTTCGCCAAAGTATTTTCATGTGTATTGTGCATTAATTCTTCTTCTTTTGGTTATATGTGTTCAGCTCGATTGAGCTCAATCTTTAAGCTTCCACAAATTGATAATAGAAGTAGATTATAGTATTTTGCTTTGGTATATTGTATTATCGGGTTAATCTACAGTCAGATTTTCCACATGGTCTTATAGGTAGATTTGTAGAGAATTTGCAGAATTTCTACAATTATGTTGTCATGTGGGTTGGCATTCAGCGGGGTGATCATTGTAAATACTACATCGAGCTATGTTATAAAGCTCCATGAGCAGTATGTCTTCTTTCTAGCAGTTTTGTTGAGGTATATGTGTGATTGAACATCGAGAACGGTGTCCCCCAAAGGGGAGGGTTCTATAACAACCCTGGTGAAAAATTCCATGTAATAAAAGTTAAAAATAATAACCACAGTTGATGGGACACTTATTCCGAGCCGAATATTGGGAAAAACATCCTAGGGGGTATTCATTTGGTTTATTATGGCTAAGAAAATTGGTAAAGGCAATGGCTAAGGCTTTGGAAAGGCAAATGGCATTTTTGGCACATTTATTTATGAAAATAATGGAAATTAGGAGAAAAGGGAGGTGAAAGGTCACAGGTTGCATGCGAAAATAGAGGCCTCATTAATAAAAGGGCTTTTGAGGATCAGTTGGTAACCTTTTGTCAGTTTAGTTTTGGAGCTCTCTCATTATTCTCTCTCTCTCTCTCTCTCTCTCACTTTTGGACACAAAGTTTACTTGGAGCACTTGGGCATTAGATCAAGAAAGGCAAAAAATGCAAGAG
Source organism: Pinus tabuliformis (assembly GCA_031772625.1). Taxonomy (NCBI): domain Eukaryota; kingdom Viridiplantae; phylum Streptophyta; class Pinopsida; order Pinales; family Pinaceae; genus Pinus; species Pinus tabuliformis. The sequence goes on along the minus strand of CM062807.1, from coordinate 794,326,280 downwards.
GAAGTGAATATCAAGCAAGGAAAATTGGGATCAAGCAGCTACAACAGGATTCTTTGCAGGTATTGATTTGCATGTGTGATTTCCTTGCTAGACTTGGCATGCATGGTATTACATGTGGTTCTTTTGCTATTATGGCATGGGTTTGCCAGGTGTGACAGTATTTTTCAGCCTATACTTACCATTTCTTGATAACCTTGATGAGATGGATTCTCATGCTTCAGTTGAGTTGGATTTCCAGATGGATTCAAAGCTGAGTGGGGTGGATCTTCGAAATGACAAACATATGGCCTAGTGATCCCTAAACTAGACTGTGGATCATGGTAAAGCCACTGGCCTAGTAACCCCTGAGCCAGACAATGGGTTGTGGTAAAGTCAGGATTGTGTGCCTCGGTGGGCCTAGGAATCTTTGCCAGTGAGTGGTGGGATATATGATAAAGCCAAGAGGTGGATTTCTCTTCGTTGAGCCTAGTAGTCCTGGTATGGGATGCACGGTAAAGCCTTGAGAGTGGGTCTAGGTGTAGGGCCTAGTGATTCCTGGATTAGACTGTGGATTACAATAAAGCCTGAAAGACTAGGAGGCACTCAAATCCCTCATGGTGTAGGTGGAGAACTCCTATAGCATCCATGCTTGTTGGTTATTTTCAGTTGGTTATGAGTCCCACACTCCGGCTTGGAATATGGCACGGGGGCAGTTGGCTCAAGAGGGATTTGGCTTAGCCAATCTATGGTTGGGTGGAATGTCGTAGTCCCATCCCCAAATGGTTTCTACATTCATTAATGAGAAATTTATCCCTTTAGTTTTCATGTGTAAATGTATTGGTTTATATGTGGATTCTATGGTTGATGTATTTATGGTATTTCTGTTGTTATTATGTTGGTTATGTATATGTTTTATGACAACAACTATTTATGGCTCTCATAATTCTTTTACTTGTAAATGAATGGACAATGTATTTATGACCTAATAGATGATAATGCAACAAATGACATGAGGGAAAATGGTTCTTATTGATTCTGAGATAAGTACAAGATTCCTATGCTTAAATCTGTTGTTTAAACGTTTAGATTACATGTTTGTGATATGTTTGACGAAATGCTTGTCATGGCTTGTAGGGGTCTGGTTAAGGGCATGTTCAATTAATTGCTTTTGCATCATTTTTCCTTGTTTTTTTACTGCTTTGGAGATGTCATTCCATTATGGGCAATGACTTGGGCTCTGAGCATGAAAAAGTGGCTCAAATAACGGGGATGATGGCACAAAAATGGACAAAATGGTCCCTAAACACTGGCTTGTAGGCCTATGAGAGCGTCCAGAGGTCCCTAGATGTTGGCATGCCCATAGCATGAGAGCGTCCAGAGGTCAAGTGACCAAAAACTTCAGTGGGACCTAGGGGCAAGCTGTCTGAATTGTTGGCATGGTTCTTAAGGGTCCTGTAGCAGATGTGGAAGTTATGTATGTTGTGTTTTCGGTGATTCCATTTCCTTAAGGTCACATAGGAGGTTGAATCCAATCACGGTAGCCTCTCATCACATGTTTACCCCGATTGGCCGATTACTTAGGTAGATGTGGAGGAGGGTGTTACAGACGCTGAATCCATGTAATATTTTTATTGATATTTTCATGCTACACATTTATATGGATCTATTCAGTGGTCCTATTTCTTTTTGTATGTTTTGTTTCTACTGTTGAATAAATGAATACATAATGTGTATATATGCATAGAAGCTTCAGAGCTTCCTGATTCAGTGTTATTCTCGCTATAGTTCTATATTAGAGTTTGAATTCTTGTATTGTTGGGGTTTCGTTCAAGGTGGTTATGTTTTTAATAAAATCTACCCTCCAATTTTACATAGTTGATTCACTGGAAAGACTAGGAATATGGGAAGAGAATAGTATATAATTTCTGAGAGTGGATTTACGCTATTGTATATCCCTATGTTGTCCATGAAAATGTGAATAGTCTGTACATTTCTTGATGCAGCTACTGCATGAACAAGATTTGGAGTTAGCTCCCATGTTTCCCATGTGACTATGGCAAGCAAAGAGAGGACCAAAGGCTATAGATGCATGTGTCCTGCCATAAATGGTCAAAATTACTCATCACACTCTTGAAGGCTATTTGGTGATTCAAGAAGGTGTTTTTAAGAAGAGGAGTCTGAGTTAAGCAGGATTGTACAACCTACAAAACAATAAATACTTCTTCATTCTAATGACAATCACTTTAATATAATATTTGTAATATATTCTATTATTTTTTGTGTAATAATGTGTTATAGAAATAGAGCTATGATGGTAACTTTAGAAATGAATAAGCTTAACTATGAAGGTGAGCTTGGGTGAGCGGAGGAGGTGGGGGAAATAATAGGTAAAATATAATTGTTACATTAATATTTTTGCCTACCTCCATGCACTTTTTACTAGGTTGCGAGAATTATTGGGTAAAATATAATACTATATTACTACATGTTTACAAAAGATTTTTCGGCGAAAATTACATGAAATTTCATTTGTCGACGCGTTTCGAACCAACCAGTGTGGTTCATCGTCAGGACAAGTTGAAGAACAGATCCAGCTTAGCATGCTTAAATAGCTAGAGCAGAGACACCAACGGTTACCTGGGCAAAAGGTTTACTCAAGGAGCAAGGTCAAATTTAGTTAAAATGGGTAAAAATAAATAAATAAATAAATATATAAATGATAAATTATAAAATAATAATAGAAATAAATAAAATTTAATATAAAAATATAAATACAGTTATATTAGGTGTAAGAAAAATAATAACAAATTATTTATTTAATATATAAATGAGGGATAATAATAAACTACTTATTTATTAATTAAATAAAAGAAAAAATGTATAAATTAATAAATATAATAATAGAAATAAATAAAAATATATAAAAAAATTTATATATAAAATATAAATTTAGTTATATTAGGTGTAGGAAAAATAATAAAAATAAATTATTCATTTAATATATAAATGAGGAATAATAATAAACTACTTATTTATTAATTAAATAAATGAAAAAATCTATACATAAAGATATATTTTTATGTATAGATAATTTTGGGAACGAATGGCCTCCAACTATTGTGTTTATTTATCTTCAACAATTGGGATTCTGGTAGAACTTCAAAAACGAATCAATGCCGCAGAAAATAGATTTTGAGGGAAAAAATGTCAACACCAAAAATTGTGGGTGATTGTAATTACTTGCAACAGGAAGTTTAAAGTGTAAGTATGAGCTGAGGAAGTATAATTGATAATGCCTTGGTATACGAATTTATTTACAGGGGGGCGTGGAGTACGATTCAATGAATGAATTCACTGCATAAGTGGAGTGGACCTTGAGATCATGTTGAGAATGAATGGCCTCCAACTATTGTGTTTATTTATCTCCAACTATTGGGAACTTGGTAAAACTTCAACCACAAAATATTTGCCCATATTTTCCTCCATTATTTTTGAGTTCTTGTTGACATGGGCAACGACAATATCATTATTCGTGGGCAAATTCATGACTTCCATTTGTTGAGTTTGTCTCTTATTGGTACAATCGAGTCTAGCCTGCCAAACTCAAACAATGAGACATCGTTATGGTACATTTTTAGGTGTTGCTCCCACATATATGGATGAGAAATTAATCATTAGAAACTTTCTGATATTCTTTTACCCCAATTAACAACAATCCAACATGTCATGCCAAGCCAAGCCAAGCCAAGCCAAGCAAGAGGAATAATAGTATTTGTGACATTAATTTGAACTCTAAAGATGGAAATACTATAATTTAACCTTCAAACATAAGATAAGCAAAAATAAATTAATAAATTAGTAATATATTACAAAATTAATATCAACAAATTGTAATAATAAAGTATTGTGTTTATATTGATTATAGATCTGCAAAAGCAAAGATGCAAATTTTTTCATCGACATCCAAATCAAATAAAGTAGACATTACATATGAAAGAAATGTTGTCACTTGACTAATCATCAAGTACTAATTAGACTAATTTCTGGTTGGAATACAATTTCTAAACAGGGTCATCAACGCGGAAATAATGAATCATCAAGTGATTCTTATCACCTACAACTAAGTAATATATATATATATACACTTTACAATTCTCTACTTTAATATTTTTAAAGCACTTTACAACTAAGGAGGAAAGTGGATTTTATATTTTTAGGTATGTTGGTAACATAGAAGTGTTGAGGAGTTTGTGGAGGGTCAATATAGTAAGTGAAGATCGTTGAAACTTCTATTATATGCCGATTTGCAATAATTTTTCTTTACGTGGGTGGATACTTTTAATGCCTCTACTGAAGTGGTTAGTGTCTTCTTTATATTATTTTCAAGAAGCATCTTATTAGTCCCTACCATCTGGCAATGGCCAGGGACTATAGTAATCGATTTCGATGAGTTAACATTAGTTTGCCCAAAATATTTAGTAAGCTTTTAGCATCGATGTGCTATGTTGTCTGCAGACCATATTCTAATTTTTTTTCGTGGTCTTATTTAGCCTCTTCCCGAGGCCGAGGGGTGATAATCTTATGTTATTTTCGGTTTATGTTTTTCATATTTCGAAATTGTTTCAAACTGTAGACTAATGCTAACATTAGTTTAGCAATATTAAATGCTAGCCCAATTTGGAAATGCCAGGGAAGATCAAGTTTCCATACGCCATTTCTTAATCGCTGTAGTTGCGACGTGTTCGTGCAGTGTGGTTGAAGTTGACACATGTTAATGTGGTGTCGTCTACGGAACGGGAGCTATCTTCACATTATCCAGGGTACTTGCCTGCAAAGCCTTCCTTCTTAACCAGTAACCCACGTTCCAAGGTAGAAGAGAGCTCTGAAGCAGAAGCAACACAATAGGGAGAGCTATGAAGCAACGGGAGCTATCTTCGCATTATCCAAGGTACTTGTTGTCGACCACTGCATTGTTTCATTTCTGAGTCAACAAACCAATCACCCAAAGCCGCTTATGTCACATTGATGTCTTCTCTCATTTATATAGAACCTTCCATCTTTAGGCAGATAGGTACACATAACTGTCTTTTCACCTGCCCTTGAGGCTCTTTCCTTTTAACCAGTTGCTACGAAAACAGGAGACCCACCAGACTGAAGCAGCGACATCAGAACCTGCTCCCATCTATGCATTTGCTAGGCGAAGCACTGGTTGGCTTCATAGGTAATCTACCCATGAATGCCTTTGTTGCTACTGCAGGACTTTATTAGAAGGAATCATAAATATGGAGATGATTTTATGAAATTCAATTAGCTTATTACTAAAAACAATAATTTTTTGTTAGTTTAAAGTTGAAAGCAATCATTTTTGTTGCAGTTGCAGGAGTTTGTACCTCATGTCAATTTTTGTTATAGTTGCAGGACTTTGTACCTCAGGTCATCATCTACTAGAACAAGGTACTACATCAAATGTTTTATCTGTGAATTTCAAATATCATAAAAATGAAGGTGAAAATTAGATTCGCATTTTAGTCATTTGTTCCAAGCTGATCTTATTTCAATATTTTACCATGGCAGGACCACTCGCATAGGACAAATGCATGAAAGGTAAAATTAGTTGGCCTGAAGAAAGCTTATAAATCTGTGAAAATAAATACTTGGAAACTAAACCAACCTTATCCTTTTGAACTTCGTTGATAGTGTGTGGCTCGAACTGGTTAAACTGGTTCCGCTCCTGCGCTCATGGTAATATTACTAGTGATGCTTAAACTGGTTCTTCAATTGATTATTATCTATATTCTTATTTCATTTTTCCTGGGAAGAAATTGCCTAGAATTGAACTTAATGTCAGAACAAAAACCGTCCAATGTGTTTTTTTGCATGGAGCATTTAAGCCTAGAAACTAGATGCATCTTGGGGAATTTCGATCATAAATGCATACGACATGGAGCATTTAACCTGTACAAAATACCTAGGAACAGTATATCTAGCACTAGTAACTAAGACTGAATAAACAACAACAAAGATTTGTGGGTGGATCTACTGCATCTCGATCACGAAGGTCATAATCAACAGAATAAGCCGCTGATTCAAGTGCTGCATCTCGATCACGAAGGTCATAATCAACAGAATAAGCCGCTACTTCAAGTGTTGCTGGTTGTACTTATGCTGAACCAACAGAATAACTCGCTGAATTGACAGTGTGAAAAACTATGTGTTTGTGTTTGGCAATTGAGTTTCTTCAAGGCAATCGTTCTCTGGTTACACCTCTCGGTGAGGCAGGAGGCACGTGTAGCGCATGCAAATGCAAACTTTATAAATTACAACTACACATAGCATAGTAATCATCCTAAACAAAACGCCATGTGGGACCCACCATGAGGGCGATGTGTCGCATCGTTCCATTTATCAAAACTCTTCCCTCATTAACCTCGACATTGTTCATTCCTTAGCCTCGTGCCCTCCTTGAGGCCCGCCTTAACCTCGGCCTTGTTCATTCCTCGGCCTGGTTCATTCTGCGGTGGAGTCCATGTCTCTGCAACTTATGTTGCACATATTGTTAACCTTTTCAAAAACCTGGTACATTTTCTCTTGATCACGAAGGTCATAATCAACAGAATAAGTTGCTGCTTCAAGTGGTGCATCTCGATCACGAAGGTCGTAATCAACATCATAAGCCGTTGCTTCAAGTGCTGCTGGTCGTACTTATGCTGAACCAACACAATAACTTGTTGAATTGACAGTGTGAAAAACTATGTGTTTGTGTTTGGCAATTGAGTTTCTTCAAGGCAACCCTTGAAGGGTAGAACTTGTTGCACCTGAAAAAACAACAGAGGAATTTCACAGTTAAAACAATGGTGTATTGGGTAAAGTTAAATGTGTTATAAACTTATATATGGGTAAATTTGTATTAAATCTAGATGTTGCATTGGGTGCATCCAATATGTACATTGCCATAGACCCATCTAAATTGTGATATGCACCATAAATTCTCGTGTTCAAATAGAGGATGTAATGACCCATCAACTCATTTATGCATGACTGTGTAACAGTGTCTTAAATCTAAATACTGCATTGACTTTATTGAGTGTGGACACTAGCACAGATCCAATTAAACTTGGGTGACTCTGATGTGATATGCATAACATTGAGGTTGCATAGCATAGATCCGGTTAAACTTGGAAAACTCTGATGTGATATGCAAAGCCTTGAAGTTGTGAAGCTTGAAGATGCATCAAATTGAGGGTGAGGTGTTCTACTAACTATGTTTTTGTGTTATTCACTGTACATGTAAGGATGCATTGAATCTAGATTGTATATTAGTGGCATTGAATAAGGACACTAGCACAAACCCATTTAAACTCTGGTGATTCTGAGTATCCTACCATTTCATCCTTCTTATCTGACCATATTTAGAACTCTTCAGTTTGTTGATATTTATTTTTAAAGTAACTCTGATATCAAACTTTTGAGTGCAACAATTGTAAGCTTTGGCAAAATCACAGATTCCCAGAGAGAAGAAATTGAACAGCTAGGACTCAAAGTCTATACTTGGAATGACTTTTTGTTGCTGGTATATCCCATATGCATTTAAAATTATTTATTTGATGATTACTTGTAGCTTCGTAATTTTCATGCCTCTATATGATTTATTGGATTGGTATTCTACTTTAACCTGTGTTGTTTATTAAATTCTTGGTTTATTCCTTGTTGCACCAAGAGACACGTTCTACATTCCAGGTAGGATTAATAAAATAGTGATTAACAAATCAAAACAATATTTTTTTTCTTTCAAGCTGGGCTGAAAAATAAACTATAGCTTAGATGAGATCCCTTAAGGTGAAAACCTTAGGTGTTTACACTCTCAAAATGTTCCACCTTGAGGGATTTGACCCCTTTTGGTGCTTGCTAGATCCAGGATTAAGATAGATCTAACTTCTAATCCCAGTGCCTACAAAGTGACTTTGCTATCATCTTCTTTCTTCCTGTTTCATGAAATCTCTTTAAAATTTCCTCACCCTTGAATCTCAAGTTCAAGCTCATGGGAAAGGTGATACAAGATGGTAGTAGAAGAAAATGCTATGCGTTATCTGTATCCCACTAGCAAAATGAAAGTGACTATTGCAACTTTATATTGTTCATCAGAAGAAAAGTTTGGATGTCTTCCAGACAACGGTGAAGACCTTTTCTCTTGAATGGAAACCTTATGACATTTTGTTTTCACTTATTAGTTCAACTCTCTTTATTTCGTGCTTGATACAACCTTTCTAATTATAATTTTGACAATTTTCCTTGTCAGATATGTGTCTGCCATAAACTAAGTTTTCTGACAGCCTGTGCCACCAGTCGGAACATGTACAAAAAATTTATTACTAGCTTTTGATCTCTTCGACATTGGAATTATAGAGTAGAGTCAATCAAAACATTTTTGAAAGTAAAAAGGTTATCTGAACCAAATAGGTCTGAATTCCTTGAGAAATCAATAGTTTGTGAATTTCTGCTTTTGATCATGTATTGTTTGATTTGCTCTAAATTTGTATGTCTTTCTTATGTGGTTGGTGGAAAAATATATAAGCTCAACGATCTTTACATAGTAGTTTACTACAACTGCAAAGTAAATTATAAAGGCTATTTTTCTTATATCTTCTGCAGGGTGAGGAAAGGAGGTTTGAACTATTATTACCCGAAAAGAGCGATATCTGCACGATAATGTACACTAGTGGCACAACTGGTGAACCTAAAGGCGTATTGATCACAAATGAAAACATTGTTTCTATGGTGACTGGAATTGGTTATTTTCTTAAATGTCATAATGAAGAGGTAAATTCTTTAACTCATGATTTTTATGCGCTGGAAAACTTCTTTGCAAAACCTTGCAGCTCACAGAGAAGGATGTTTATCTCTCTTTTCTTCCTCTAGCACATATATTTGATTGCAGCTCACAGAGAAGGATGTTTATCTCTCGCTTCTTCCTCTAGCACATATATTTGATCGGGTGATAGAGGAATTTTTCATATCAAAAAGTGCTTCAATAGGCTTCTGGCGCGGGGTATACTGCTTTGTGTTGTTTTTTTTTCTCAATTGTCCACCATCTTTATGCACTTAAAAATCTGGTGCTAGTTTCTTTGTTTCACAGTAATGCTTGTTTATTCTCGCAGGATGTGAAGCTTTTGGTGGAGGATATTGCAGAACTAAAGCCAACGGTCTTCTGTGGTGTCCCACATGTCTTTGATCGCATATATTTAGGTCCTATATGCAAATCTATAGTGTCTAACTGAAAAAAAAAAAAAAAAAAAAAAAAAAAAAAAAAAAATAATAATAATAATAATAATAATAATTATGTGTATATCTTGCTTAACATGTTATTTATTCACATACTCTTAAATTTCTCAAAAATGGTTGCCATAACTGTAACGATGGCCTGCTATATGTGTGGACCGATTGAATTAGAGGAGAGAGATTGATATAGCGTCGGAGACAGGTGCCTCTGGTTGCAGATTGTCATTCCTAGCCACATTCTTTCCCTCTGGTTGCAGATTGTCATTCCTAATAACATTGTTTTCCTCTCTCACCAACAATGCTTACAATTTTAATACCAATTTTGCTCGTAATACCAACTCAATGCTCCTTGCAAAATCAACTCGATGCTGCTTGTAATACTTCTACCAAAAAGTTGCAACCAACTTTGTTTGCACATTCAGTGGTTTAGCAAGAGTTGGACGCTGTCCTATTTCACAAGTCCTTTCACAGTCTCGCGAAAATAACAAAGGAGCAGTAGGGGCTTCCAATGCATTGTTGGAATGTTTATATTGAGATGATAGTTTTGCAGAAACATTAGTCTCCTTGGCCACAAGAACCCATCGCTGCAGAGGCAAACAGTTAGGGTGTACAATATGGCCTAGGCTGACAAAGCCTGCCGGTAAGTTAGTAGGCTTATAGAAAGTGGATCCCTGTGCAAATCCCGTGCCTACAAAATCAAGGCATTGTATGTGGTTATTGCACAGCTACAAAGGCTAGTAGGTTTCTGAAAAATCAGTTGGAAGATAGACCATGAAGCTTAAATTGAACAAATGTGCTCTCCTTTCGGAAACACTGCAGATGTAAAAGCAAAATTTGAAAGCACTAGAATTTGAAAAAGGGTCTTTCTGTGAAGATAGATTTTTATTAACACAATGTACTTTCCTTTCTGATTTTTATTACTAGAATGCCATTTTCTAGTGGCTATTCTTTGCTGGATTTCAATTTTCTTGGAAGTTTGACATTTTTGAATTGCAGGTACCCAGATCCTTACCCTTTACCGGATCCTTACACAGTTCTTTTCTACACGAAGTTTGTGCAATCATCCACGAATCAGAGTTCAGTTTGACAGAATACACTTTTTTTGGTGACTTGTATTATCTGCATTCTCAGGCTTTGTCAGCAGACTTTGGAGGGGTTACCAGTTGAATACTAATGTCACACAAGACTATAATCATGCCTTTTATTTGCTTTTCGATGTTGGGTAGCAGCTGAACCTCTCTTCTCAATCATTGTGCTCTTTACAATCCTCTCATGTGGGATGCTCTGTGAAATACTGGATTGTCATATTATGCTACTATTGTTCACCATTAAGGCAACTTGTACCCTGTACCTTAAGCCCCCTCTCAAATGTCTATTTAATGAATTTACAGTTTGGTTTGCAATTGCTAGGACTGGCAAATATATTTCATCAGGCCTTTTATCCAAACCAAAGTATAATTCAGTGGTTTAGCAAGAGTTGGACGTTGTCCTGTTTCACAAGTCCTTTCACAGTCTCGCGAAAATAACAAAGGAGCAGTAGGGGCTTCCAATGCATTGTTGGAATTTTTATATTAAGATGATAGTTTTGCAGAAACATTAGTCTCCTTGACCACAAGAACCCATCGCTGCAGAGGCAAACAGTTAGGGTGTACAATATGGCCTAGGCTGACAAAGCCTGCCAGTAAGTTAGTTGGCCTATAGAAAGTGGATCCCTGTGCAAATCCCGTGCCTACAAAATCAAGGCATTGTATGTGGTTATTGCATAGCTACAAAGGCTAGTATGTTTTTGAAAAATCAGTTGGAAGATAGACCATGAAGCTTAAATCGAACAAATGTGCTCTCCTTTCAAAAACACTGCAGATGTAAAAGCAAAATTTGAAAGCACTAGAATTTGAAAAAGGGTCTTTCTGTGAAGATAGATTTTTATTAACACAATGTACTTTCCTTTCTGATTTTTATTACTGGAATGCCATTTTCTAGTGGCTATTCTTTGCTGGATTTCAATTTTCTTGGAAGTTTCCACAATTGTCATATTATGCTACTATTGTTCACCATTAAGGCAGCTTGTACCCTGTACCTTCCATCCCTTCCAGCCCCCAGCGCGGATGGTAGAGCGTTCCATCAATTCTGCAGTTATCAACAGTTCTTTTCTACCACACTCAATGCAGGGACTTGCTGCCTCGCAGCCTCCCTTGTTTTCAAGAAGCATCTTAATTTTTTTGCTGCAACATGTCGTTATGGTTTTGACAGCGTCCAAAATATTGTTGCGCCATGGAGGAAAGTGGATTTTATATTTTTAGGTATGCTGGTAACACAGAAGTGTTGAGGAGTTTGTGGAGGGTCAATATAGCAAGTGAAGATCGTTGAAACTTCTATTATATGCCGATTTGCAACAATTTTGCTTTATGTGTGTGGATACTTTTAATGCCTCTACTGAAGTGGTTAGTGTCTTCTTTATATTATTTTGAGGAAGCATCTTAATTTTTTGGCTGCAACGTGTCATTATGGTTTTGACAGCGTCCAAAATATAGTTGCGCCATGGTTGATTGCTATGATTGAGGGGCCATTTTTGTTTTGATTTTCCAGACAAAGCCTTTACATTCCTCTTCAATGACCATCAAAATGCAATGGTTGAACACAGTGTGCAATTTTAGTTGAAAAATTGAATTATGTCATAGTAAATAAAATAGACATTACATGGTAATAAGAAACGATACTCATTGACAATGTTCTTCAATAAGTCAAAGTTTAATGATTACACTAATAGATAAGTAGATGTTGTCTATTTAGGAAAAGAGATTCATTAATTATTATTGATTTGAATTTAAGAGCTATAGAATATTTTTTAAGATATACATAATTCAATAAATGATTTTCTTTTCTTTTTTTAACTATAGATGTAGTGTATAGTTTATATATTTTTGAAGTTTTTTTGACATATTTTCCTATATAATTTTGCTATAATAAGGTATGGATTTGTTGAAATCACAAGTTTGAGTCGTGAAGTCTCCACATTCAGAGTGTATCAAAGATTTTTGAAGGTGTTGAATCCATATATATAATAAAAAACCTAATTTAAACAACAATAATCAAAATTTGACAAGTTTTTTTTTGCCAAATTCCAACCAAACAACTCCAAAACATATAATATTTAAAAAAACAATGTATTAAAGAATTTATTAAAATAAGCCTATTAGGAAAAAGATTTCGATAGAAAACTTTATTAATATAACCTACACACTAAAGCTAGAATTCTAACCTTGTTGAATCTGTCCCCAAATATGATTTCCTTGAGCTCGTGGAAATTTCTAGTTGCCCATGTTGTGTTGCCTCAACACTTTTATTCTCCTCTAGAATCTTTCATTAAGTTAAGTGTCACACGGAATAAGTCGATCTTGCGGACAAGATAGACCTTCCTAGAACCTAAAGAAGACCTAATGACAAGCAAACCAATTAGATACTATCTTTCTCTAAATACACTTTTATAAACAAAGGCAAACAAGTGTTTTAGGGCCTACCTTAGGTCAAACGCGAGTTTGTGGAAGCCTTCGCTCCTTCGATCCAAATGAGCTCCTTTGTCGCGAATCTGCAAACACAAACAAGCAAAAAAATTAAATAGCACCTGAAAAGCCAATATCATAAAACATATTTAACATGAAAGTCAAGGAGTTCATGAAACAAATAACATGAGATACTTGTTGAGAAAAATGAGTTTGATTGTATTAATTCAAAAGAAGAAGAACTTTACAACCTGTGCCTTGACGCTGTACAAGCTTCTCCCAGGGTCCAGCAAGAAGTCTCCTCTACTTTGACAAGTTTCACTCACTTCCCAATGAAGCCAAAAAGGTATGTGATCTCTCCTCTTAAGCTCAACTAGGAAGTCTTAATTTCACCAACATTTACCCTCAAAAATGTTCAGCTTCTAACCTCTCCAGCAACTAGCCCAATGCCTGAATTTATAGTGCAATGGAGGGAAGTTACTAGGTCCTCCTTCAAAGGGATAAAGCCCTCCTTCAAAGGGATAGCTCCTCTCATCAAGGGATTAGCTCCTTCTCTTTTGGGATGCATGAACCACCTAAGAGCGGCAAATCCACGTAAAAATTCCTTCTAGAATTACCCCAAAGTGAGTTTTTTAGAATAAACTTGTCCTTTTTGACTTTCACAGGGGTCCGCACCCACACCTTTAGGGACAAAGCGGGCAGGTCCGCAGTTTTTGTAAACAGAAGGTGTGGGACCACAGGTAACAGTGAGAGAAAGTGCAGAACCAGAGTTTCATTGATTTTTAATGTCTTTCTCTTATTTTCAAAGCTTGACTTGAAGAGCTGAGGTCTGAGACTTGCTTAGGAGGACAGTACAAGTGATGATAGACCCATACTGACTGCAAATAATCATGGTGATGATATTTTTGTGTAACAGATTGCCCCCTAAAGTGTGAAGTCTATAGTAGATGAGGATTTCATTTATCATTTAGGAAGAGTGAAGTACTTTATCATTTCGAGGATCATCTTGTGGAGAGCCCAGTTGGAACCTGTAAAAACATTCAATGCAAGATATATATATGAGATGATATCATTGCTGAGGTAGGCATTCCCATACTCAGATCAAAACTGACTTAGAAAACTAACTACTACTCTGGTACAGGAATGATCTTGTAATACATCACAATTATAGACTCATGTGGACACAGTATGGACGCAGCCATCTGTTTATGAATAGTCCATTATATAATGAATACAAAATTCCTCGCGGCCTGGATTTTGGAAACTAGATCCAGGGTCTTCATTTCTACTTCCCGGAACAGTACGATTCTATCCATGCGAATGAATGTGTTGATGTCGAACATGGTAGAAACCACTTGATTACCAGTCAGTGATGTAAACTGTTAACAAGTGTGAGAGAAACCACTAGTGATGTCAATGGCTCTCAAAGTACCCAGTACAATCCATGAAATGTGAATAAATGTGTTGATGTCGAACATGTCACAGAATCCTTTGATCGAAGGTCAATGATGCAAATTGTCGTCAAAGGCGAGAAACTTGCCATTGAGGCATGCAGATCTCAAGGTACTGACGATTTCTAGATCATCTTTCTAGATAATGAGCTGAAGTCAATCGAAAGCGATCTGTTGCAGGCAAGCCCACAACACGAAATCATAGATCAACTTGAAGAAATTTAGTTGCAAGGACTGACTCAGGGATGGTCAAGATGGATGACAGATATTTTGCAGATGAATTGCTTATTGGCAGTGACCTCTTGAACACATAACGAAACGACAGATGGCTTGGTGACAATTGACCCAAAGTCAATGCCCAGAAACTGGCTGAAGACTTTCAATGTGCTTTGATCAACTGTTAGGCAAAGGATTTCCCAACCCAGGTGAATAAAAGTGTCGTGTTCAAGAGTGGTTACAAAATATGACAAACAGGCTCATTTTTTTCTCTTTTCCCCCACCATTTCTTGCAAGTACCTATTTATTTTTGACAAGCTTGAGGAGGATAACATTTGCTTGATTATAAGCTCATCCTTCAGATGAGTCCAACTTAGTTTAAATTCGAACCCTAAGAAGGAGTGGTTCGTTCCTGTTTGTAATTGAACAGGTCCTTTACTGTGAAATTTTAACGAGTCCAGTATAGGAGAAACTCGACGTTTTTTCAATTTTAGAGAGTCTGAAAAAACTTAAGAAACTCCAGGGTTAACCTTTTTCGTAAATTTGTGTCTCCCAAGCCCGAAAAAGTATAAAATAATACTTGTGAGAATCGCTTGATCTTTACGACCAAGGAGTACTTTTCGTAATTAGTGTCCCTGATCCAAAAAAGTAAAAAAGCGATCAACGACACGTCGTTTTATAACCAATATCAAATTTGAAACGACAAAAATCCGGCAATCTTTTCATGTTTTTACGGTCAGAAAAGAGTTGTAAGTGGACCGTCTTTTAATTCCGTTTTAACTAGTTTAAAAGAAAAACTCGGCGATCTTTTCATGTTTTAGGAGTGGGAAAAGAGCTTAAAGGTGACTCTAAATGTTTTTTCGTCGAAAATGTTAGATTTCGCTGAATAATCCGTTATCCTGAACAAAAACGCAAACATTACTCATCCTTGTTTAAAATGGATAAAAATGTTGCAGAAATACCTTTCCAAAGTGAAACATAAACAAATTTGCAATTTATTTACTCAAAAAACTTATAAAAAGGGCCTTTGTCAATTCATTTTTACCGTTTGAGTTTTGGGTGAGAAAATAGTGCTTTTGTTCGGAAAACTTCCAGTGAAGATTGCGGAAAATCCAACCGTCGGAATCAAACATCGTCTTCTCCAGGTAATCCACATCATCATACTCTTCATTTTTAATCGTTTCATTTTTTGTTTTAGGCTTTCATTTCATTTTTTAGAGGGTTTTTAGGCTTAAAACCCCCACGCGCGGGCCCGCAGGTGTACCACTGCTGGCCTGCGGACCCTGACTTTTTCTCCATTGGGAAAAAGTGAGGGGTCCGCACCTTCCATGTAGACAAGGTGCAGTCCCACGCACTGTGTCTAACCCAGAGGGTGCGGTCCCCACCGCAAGGGTTTTTAACCCAAAATATCTCAAAATTGGACCAAACAAAATAATTTCTAGCATTCTAATTTATCTTTTTACTTGATGCAAAGAGTACATCATGATAGATTGGCGTGAACGAGAGCATTAGGACGTGGATGTTGCCGCATGGAATCATCAACCTTCGCTTGATGCTTTGAGGGCGTGCGGCTTGTACAAATTCTGGGCCATTCCTGGCATGAGGGCTCAGGTGGATTTCTTACAGTGGCTGGTTGACAGATGGAGCATACAGGACCAGTGCTTCTTCATTGGTGGCCACCAGCTCGAAATCGAGCCGGCAGACATATATTTCTTGACTGGTTTGCCTAAGAGAAGCGAAGACTTGACTCTGTTTGGGGCTAGGCCAGGTGGCTAGTCTATCGATAGCCTCCGGCTAGAGTTCTGCAACAGCCAGGCTAGAGACAAAGGGATAGAAATAAAAACCATATCCCGTCCTGAACTCATGGTCATCACGTTTACTTTCACCAGACTTTGTGGGAGTGCCGCATTACATATTGCCACCGGATCCCAGATGCGTATGGCAGTTGATTGCTTTTGAGGCACCATCTTCAACTGGTGCGATGTTGTGTTGGCCAATGTGAAAGGCCAACTGACCAGGGCCAAGAACGGACAACTAAAGACCTTTGGTTATGGGGCTTTGGTTGTGAGTTTTGGCCTGGAGAGGGTTCCCATGTTTATCCCGTAGCACCTTACTGTTGGAGCTGGGCTTCCTCGAGAGCCCAAACTGATGTGATGGGTCGTAGTTATGGCCCGTCACCCGGACGAGAGGACAGATGTTGCTCGATTCAAACCTGAGTATTTCCAATGGTTGGAAAACCAGGTCTTTTATATTCATGACTTCCCTTACGCTGGGGTAGATTTTCGTGGTGACCCATACATGGCTCTTCCACCAGGAGAGCAGTGGGATGACTCAGGTAAAATCATTTTCAACATTTTCCTTATTTTAATTTTTTATTATTATTTTTCCATCGTCCAAAAACTGATAGCAAAAGTTTCAAATGCAGATGTGGGTCCACCGCGACCAGCCGCTCTCCGGCCTTACGAGAGGAAACAACCAGTTGCAGTCGTGTCAGCCCCATAGGACGAATCAGCAGAGGTTTTGGCCGAGTTGGAAGGTCATCTCCAGCGCTTGATAGGAGATATTTCGGAGACCACTATAGATGACATTCCTTGTCGACTTCAGCGCTATGTGATTGGGGTCCCAGGACCTTTTAGGAGGTTCCTTTGCAAGGTGGTCCGTGCAGTGGTTTCTTATCGAGATCATCACCAGTGATAGGATGATCGCTTATTATGGGCACATATGACATTTTTGTTTTTTGTACTTATCATTTTTGCCGATCATAAGGTGTTTTTCAACCTATGATTGAGGACGATGTATTTTTTGACACACTCCTATATATATATATATATCACTATTACTGGCTTATCTTGTAAATCATGTTATGGAATGGTTTTGAATTTACAAGTATGATTATTGCAAATGTCTACTTAACATTCGAGAAGCAATTGCATCTGCTAATGTATTTAAAGATATTGGAATATGTTGATATTCAATATAATCAAATTCACATTCCAAGAGATGCACTCTCAAAAATAATCTTAATAACACTGGATTTCTAATGGCATACGCTCTATTAAGTTGTAATACAACGAGTTCAGAATCTAACCTCACTATCAAACTCTGAATCCCAAATGAAATAGATTCAGATAATAACTCAATCACTGCACTATACTCGGCAATGTTGTTCGTTATTTGACCGAGGCTTACCCCATGCATAGATACTAACTCGTCAGAGGGCGAATAGATAACCCAAGTTGCGGAAGAAATGTTCCGTGTATTACGACAAGCACCATCAGCGAAACCAATGTATGTTTGGAGAGGCATCGACATCTGCAATATCAAGAGTAAAACCAAGATAAGTATGAATAATGACAAAAAAACACTCTCTAAGCTAAGCACACTTTTTAAACTAAAACACACCAGCTAGAAAGAAAAACTATCCTAACTAAAAATCTCCATACCCACTCTTTAAGAATAATACCTCTTCAAGTAAAGACCATTTCTGGGTTTACCTAAAGAGTCCCCGTCAAAGTCTACCAATTCATAGGCCCCTTTTTCTAGCTTTCGCTTGACAACATAGGGACCATGCCACATAGGAATGAATTTTCCAGCGCTTAATTTATCATTAGCTTGATCGTAAACTAAGACTAGATCTCCTTCCGAAAAATTTTGAGGGGTCACATTTCGATCATACTGAGCTTTCATACGTTTTGCGTGAGTTTCGATCGCCAATGGAGCATCACGTTGATTCTCATCTAATTGCGCCAAGTATAACAAATGCTTTTCCTCTTCGGAAGTGGTTGGAAGTAACTCGATGGCCATTTGCAGTGACGGGATTTCGCATTCAATGGGTAACACAGCTTCCAGACCATAAACTAGTTGGAAAGGAGTGAACCCTGTTGATGTTTCTATTGAAGTTCGGTACGCCCAAAGCGTTGAAAATAGCATGTTATGCCAATTCGACCGATGAATCCCAATGATTCGTCGGATCATGATGACTAAAACTTTGTTGATGGATTCAACCAAACCATTACCTTGTGGATATTATAAGGGGTTGAACTATCGTGACGCAAACCAAGTTGGCCTGTAAGTTTGGTCATCATAACGTTTCGAAAATGACGCCCATGATCAGTGATTATCGCTTGCGGTACACCAAACCTATCAATTATATGATTGAACACGAAAATTGCAGTTGTCTTGCCGTCTGCCTCAAATGTAGGCATTGCCTCGGCCCACTTATTAAAATAATCTACCGCAAGGATGATATACGCCTTCCCCCCGGCCGAGTGAGGGTTACATGTAATAAAATCGATACCCCATTTGGAAAAAGGACCAACGGAAATTATAGGGAGGAGAGGAGCAGGTGGAGCGCACATCTTTCGATCAAAAATTTGGCAGTTGTGGCATTTTCGGACCGCAGTAATACAATCTTTAAACAAAGATGGCCAGAAGTAGCCAGCGCGCAATATCTTTTGGGCTGTGGCATATCCAGACATATGACCGCCACACGCTCAAGAGTGACATTCATTTAGAACCCTTTCAACTTCCTCGTGAGTTAAGCAACATCGAAAAACAGAGTCTGCCCCACGGCGATAAAGAGTATCTCCAATAATCCTGTATTGTTGGGACTGGAATCGTATTTTCCGACGTTCTGACCTTGAAATTTCTAGCCGAAAGGATTGGGTCTGGAGATAAACGATGATATCCCCATACCACGGATCTAAAGTGCTGATTAGAAACAAGGATTCGTCCGCAATGGGCTCCTCTGCCACAGTTTCCGTGTCAGCACGCGGGAAATCACACATTAACTCCGCAAAGACTAAAGATTTCTTAGACTTAGATTTCTCAAATTCCAAGTCGAACTCCTGTAGGATAACAATCCATTTAGAGTACTTGCCCCTAGAAATTGCTTGGTCAAAATGTAGATCATAGGGTTGCAATCCAAAATTACTGTAGTTTTACGTAGTAAAATGTAGTGATGAAAACGTTGGACAGCTTGAACAGCTACCAATGCCAATTTCTCCACATGTGAGTATTTTAGCTCAGTGGGGTTTAAAGTTCGACTAAGGTAATATATCACATGTTCAGTACCGAATTCATCTTCCTGAACTAAGACCATTCCAATGGTGGAATGAGAGGCGGAGAGATATAAGAAGTAATCCTAGTTGTAGTTGGGAGGATGCAATAATGGTGCATGGGTCAATGCGTGTTTGAGGGCATCAAAAGATTTCTGAGCTATCTCATCCCAATAGAATGGAGTATTCTGTTTCAACAACCGGGTAAAACCCTTTGTAACCTCGGCGTAGTTAGGAATGAATCGTCGTAAAAAGTTTGCTTTCCCTTGCAAACTTTGGAGTTGGTGAAGACTCAAAGGAGGAGGCAATTTGACAATAGCTTCGACCTTCGAGGGATCGACGCAAATACCGGATTTTGAAACTACAAACCCCAACAATCGACCCGTTTCTATACAAAAGACACATTTGTGTGGGTTCAACCGAATCCGATAATGCTTACACCTCATAAAGATTGCTCGTAAATGGACGAGGTGATTAGCTCGATGTAATGAATGAGCAGGCAAGTCATCGAGATAGGGTTGCACAATGTGCTTGATGTCATGAAATGCATAAGACATGGCCCTTTGAAAATTTGCTCCGGAATTCTTGAGCCCAAAAGGTAACTTGCAATAAGCAAATGTCCCCCATGGACAAATGAAAGTCGTTTTTGGTTGATCGGCAGGTAGAATATTGATTTGATTGTATCCGAAAAAACCATCCATGAAGCAGAATATTTTGTTGCCGGCACAATCATCAATGATTTGATAGATATAGGGAGTTGGGTAATTGTCCTTTGGACAGGCTCGATTAATGTCCCTATAATCGATGCATATTCTTATTGTTCCCTGCTTTTTGTTAACCGGAACAATATTCGATACCCAATCCGTTAATGGGATCGGATAAATGAAACCTGCTTTGAGTAATTTTTCAACTTCTGCTTTAATTGCAGCAACTTTTCTTGGGTGAATCTGACGCAAACGTTGCCAGACGAGTTTAGCGTCCGGGTAAGTCTTAATCTCATGAACAACAATCGCAGGATCAATTCCTGAAATTTCCTCATAGGACAAGGCAAACACATTGTAGAATTCTTGAAATAGGGCCTTATATATTTGAATTTTGTCATCTGTACACGAGGCACCTATATGAATGTTCTCAACAATTCCAGGCTTAACCGAAATGTCAATAGGAATAGTTTGAGAGATGTTTCCCAAATTTAACTCTGAAACGGGATGTTTCATTGGATTCTGAGGTTCCTTGACATATTCAGTCGTAAAAATTGATGAAAAATCATTTTCAAAACGATCATTCTCGGGTAAAAACGAAGATCTGTGATGGATATCTTCCCATGGTAAATCATCTACACATAGGATTTCACGAATTTGCTCATCAGAGTGAACAAGTTCAGAAAACATGATTAAATCTGAGCTTGATGTGAAAAGTGATTCCTCACGGACCACATTCATGAAGTCATTTTCGGTTGAAGACGGGTCGGTAAACGATTGCACGGCCTCATACGCAATTTCATATGGACTCAAAGGCATGACATCACCAAATGAGTCTATCTCAGATTCAAAAGGAATGATCCAAGGATCATCATAAACAATGGTGTCTGACGTAATCATATGAATGGTTGCAAATGAAGACGATGCGTTGATCAGAGGAAAAGGAAAAGTTCCCAGTAAACCGACATCTTTAACTAGTCCTACCCCAACATCCTTATACGGGATAGTCGTTTTACCGACATGCTGAATACTTTCAGAAGAGGCTGGGTCGGATGAAAAGTAAGCCAGTTGGTCTATTGTTACGATCTTTCCATTATGAGGAAACTTTATAACCCAAAAGACCGATGAAACGACCGTTGTCATAGCGTAAGACCAACTTCGACCCAAGAGAAGGTTGTAATCTAGAGGGGCATCAACTAAGTCCACATCTAGATTAACGGTTTTTCCTTCAACCCCTATAGGCAAATCCTATAGAATGCCAAAAGGATGAAACCCACGGCCATCAAAGGCCTTTAGAATCGTCGGGGATTGATTTAGCGAAGGAGAACCAAGCGATCTCCAACACTTTATCGACATAATACACGTTGAGGCTCCCTCATCAATTACAGTCCGATGAATAGACATGTTTTTTACTATCACTGGAATTTGGAAAGCCATTTGATGAGGTAAATGCGGTGTACTATTTTCTAGATCGAAAATTATTAGGTTCGAGTCCTGAACGTCAACAACTCCTATAGCCGACAAAAGTAATTTACGTTGTGCTGGACATGATTGCAGCACCTCCAAAGCTGACATTGCTGAGGGTGAAACAACTAAATCCTCAACAATGTTATAGTTCTGAGCCGCTCTCGCATGTGGATTGAAAGCTGACTTTCGAAGTATACCCTTGGCGGGCGGTTTGATTACCATGTCTGGATTAGGTTTCTCGATCTGTAGTGGATCATAACCGGGAGCTGAGGTTGATGGATTAGAATGAGAAGATTTTGCTTCTTTACCATCAACAGGACTTTTACTACCATAATCTTGCGATCGAGTCACAATCCTAACATGGGACATCATCAGTATGGATTCTTCATTGGCACTAGAGGAAGAACCTATCATCTTACTGTCTTGAGCTGGAAAAGGATCCTTCAAAACAGCAGGCGTTTGGGAACCTTTGACAATCTTCGCAACCTCTGCATGATGAGGGCAGTCTCTTGTAAAATGTTCATCGTCACAAATGAGACAAGGATAACGAGGTTTGCGCTTTTCATCATTGGATTCTGATTTTTCAGGTTTCTCCTTTGAATTTTTTTCCGTTTTATTCTTCTTTTTTCCTTTCTTCTTCCCACCAGATTTTGATTTGGCTGTAGATGACTCTACAGCGTGAATATCAGCGGAATTCTCTGTAGAAGAATCTCCTGTCGGGGAATCAGGCAAGGTTATGAGAGGAGAAGAATTCTTGGAAGACTTCTTCTTACTTTTAGTGTTAACCGTACCAATCATACCATCGGCGGCATGAGATCCCGAAGGAGCTGCAGCGATTTTATTTTGCTTGGGAAGATCGGGGATTTTCTCGTGTAACGTACCTGACTGAGTATAGATTAAGTCAAGGTACTGTGCTTGAGCAATTACTTGCTCCTCAGTAACAACTCTGGCTTTAGCTACATCTTTACTGATCTTTGGCAACAAAGATTTTACAAACCACTCAGCCAAGGTCTGATCCGGAATAAAGACCTTCACTAAACGCCGCCGACGTCTCCACTCATGAATATGATCTGAAATGTAAGTGGACGTCGATTGTTTTAATGAAGTTAACAATTCCGTGCCATTGTCATATCGGACTAGCAACTGAAAACGAGTTAAAAAACGAGGTAGCTAACTGACTAAAATTATAAAAAGTGCCTCGTGGTAACTCAATGTACCACTTGGCCGCGTGTTGTGGGGAAAAGTATCCGATGCGGATGACCCTATCCCTACTCTAAAGGTGACAGTCTTTAGCAACAACTGAAAGTAAAGCTTTGATGTTTTCCTTTATGAAAGTACAGAGAGAAGGAAGAAAAGATTAACCAACCTGGTGTCTTTCGCTTAGTCGATCCTTGTCCTCTCCTTTTGTCTCTTGTTCCCAGCTCCTTGCTCTCTTTGCCGGTCCAGCTACACACAGATCCTGCACAAAACAAGAGAGGAAACTACAAGATACATGTACTCATAACTGATGCATGGATTAGAGTGAATCAAATATACAAGTAAATACAATCCATCAATGTAATACAAGTATATAGGAGAACATGCAAAACTTTATTGATAGAAGTAACAGGGTTCTGAGAAGGTTACAACCAATGATGGCTCCAATCCAGCAGCACCTCCCCAGCAGCAAGAACTCTCCTCTTCACCTCTAGTAAAACAATCACCCAATAGCTCTAACTGTAATCCAACAGCACCTCCTTGCTTTACACAAAATTCCAGCCTCCTTAGATCTCATAGAAGAGCTCTATATATAGGAGAGAAGAAGAGAGGATGAGTCAGCTTGAGACTGACATGAAGCTACCTTGTGTCCTCTCCCTCTTCAGTTAATCTTCAGTTCTTGAGTCCACTTGGAGATCCTTGCTTACACATGGTGATCAAGTACCTCTTACTCATCACAGGGCGAATCTCATGAACCAAGTGTCAGTTTGGAAGCTTCCTGGGCAGTTGACACCTTGCAGGATGACTGTGCCACTTGGCCAATCTCGCCCAGCGCAGGTAGCCTTCATTAATTTTGACTTCCAGCGTAGGTACAAAGAGGGACAGTTGCATTCCAGCGCAGAAGCTCAGTGGAGCAGCTGACATGATCCAAAATAAGCCTGTTTTGAAGTGTTTTCAGGTGGAGAACTGATTGGAAGTGCTGTTGTTTGATGACCTTGTTCTTTTAGGGGTAAGAATAACATGTTTAGGGACTGAGGATCCCTGTAATTATTGACATTTCATGCTCCATGCTGCGAGGCACAAAAATGTCTATAACAGTTGCCCCCTAAAGTATGAGGCCGTTTATCGGGTGAAATGCTTTATCTAGAGGATCTGAAGTTCGTTCTAGTGCTGAGGAGAGTGCCCTGTAATACAATACAATACAATACATTATTTTTCATTCTTTTTTCATGATCTAGCTGAGGCGGGCATTCCCATGCTCAGCTTTTATAAACACATTTTGGTACATATGACAGACGATCGTCTGAAGATAGACTGATAATTTTCTGCTGCAATGATGTACACGGCAAATGCTTTTATATTTCCTGAATATATATCGCAGCCCGGATGGATGAAACTAGATCCGGGGTCTTCAAACTCGTTCGATCTTCACTCTAAGTACAAGTCGATCCATGTGAGAATTTCGCTGAAGTCGAACATGGAAAGACATTGCTTGATTACCGGTCAATAATGAAAACCGTTAACAAGCGTGAGAGGAATCACCAATAATGACAATGACCCTCAAGGTAATGCAGTACAATTCACGTGGCGTGAATAAAGGACTTGGCGTCGAACGCTACGCAAAATCTTCTGGTCGAAGGTCATTGATGTATACCTGTCGCCGGAAGTGAGAAACTTGCCATTGAGGCATGCAAGCTTCAAAGTACTGATGGGGGTGTTCCTAGATCAACTTCTTGGATAATGAGCTGAAGTCGACAAGAAGTGATCCGTCAAAGGAGGGCCTTAATGAATCCCACATCAATGACACGGAACGGAGCTAATGACTTTAGTGGAGGTGAAAACAAACTGTGACATATGATTCAGGGTGGCGATCATGAATGGATGAAGGATAATGTATGGCAGTGGATGGGACACGGTTGACACTTTCAGAATGACCCCTCTTGAACATATAACGACACTGATGCGATGGATCGGTAGCATTACCCCAAATGTGGATGGTGTGGCGAGGACCATGGTGATGAGACCGGTGAATGAGACAACCCAACCCGATGTGATACGGAGGAAAAGTGTCATGTTCAAGAGTGACTTGCTACCATTAAACTTTGATGTTCTCCCAATTTTTCCCCAGTCATTTCTGACCAGTACCTCTTTATTTTTGTCAAGCTTGAGGAGGATAACATATGCTTGTTCTATAACCTGCCCTTCGGGCAAGCCCATCGCTATGATTTAACGAGCCTAGCGATAGGGAAACTCGTTCTCGTCTAAAGACAAGTTTGTCGCTATTTAATCATTTTAACGAGTTTAACGACAAGGAAAACTCGATCCTTTTCATTTTTAGAGAGTCTGAAAAGGTACAGAAAGTCAACTCCATGATTCCTTTTTCGTCATCTAATCCCTTAAGTCCGAAAAAGTATAAAACAATACAGAAGGGATGGCTATTCGGTATTTTTACGAGCCGAACAAGACAAGTGCTCGATCTTTTTGTGTAATAATCCCTCAGGTCCAAAAGATTAAAATCTAGTGGAGGGATAGCGTTCCGGTCGTTTAACGAGCTGGAAGGCCAAAACTCGGCAAACTTTTCATATTTTACGAGTCAGTGAAAAGAGCTCAAAGGAGACTCGTCTTTTGAGGAACGAGTGATAAACAGGGATAGTAACTGATTCCAGGTACAAATTGGATTTTTCCAATCACTGTAGTGTCACAAGGATGGCTAGGTGAAATCACTCTTTGCAGCTGTTCCTCAAAAAGGGTAAACACACATATGGGGGTGAACGATCGGCCAAATGAAATGGAGGTGATGGATGAAAACACTACCAAGGCTTTTAAGGCTTATAAATTTACGATCGCAATGGTTATTTACCGAGATAGGTTCATTTTTTAATGAGCTTGAACTTTGGCGGAAAAACTTTGCTCACACTTTTCTATTTTTTAACGAGCATAAATTCCGTGGTAAAACTGCTCGATTCATGGTCAAATTTAATTTTTTACTTTTACTAGCTTTTCTCTTTTCAAATGTAGTACTTCATCTTCAATTGCTGCAACAAATTTTGTTACAAATGGACAATATTTGCATGAAAACGAGATTATAACCCTAATATTTAACTTTAAACTGTGTAAAAAGTCATAAAAAGGGGTTTTTACCTCTCATTTACCATTTCATTTGCATTTTGCTTGTTGGAGCTCTGGAGGTGCCTCTTCTTCCTTGATTTTCACCAGCTGATTCCAGGAGATTCTGTGGACGATTTTCAGCGCCGTTTGGACCAGGTAGGAGCTAAACCTTAGCCCTTCACTTTCATGGTTTCCTTTTTCAGTTTCATGCATGTTTTTCAGAGTTTCTGGGCCCCAGGGGTTTCATTAGGGCGCCCTGGCATCAGCGCAGGTTCCCCTTTCGAAATCTGCGCTGTATTTCAGGCAGCCTTAAGGCAGACTGAGTTCCAGAGCAGGGGGAAGACTCTCTGCCTGCGCTGGGCCTAAAAGAGCTGATTTTGCATGAGTTTTTTGATGACTTTTCGCCAGATTTTCATCAAAATCAGGAACTTACTCCTTCTCTTGTTTGATTGTAGGGAACTTTGGACAAAATGTCCCTTACATGGCGAGAACGAGAACATGAAGCAGAGGACATGGTTGCACTCCATGACCCAGTCACGGTGAACGCGCTTCGGAACTGTGGCCTGCTGAAGTTCTTCCGTATCTCTAGCATGAGAGCACAGATTTCTTTACTGCAGTATATGCTTGATGCTTGGGATCCTGTTAACCAAGTATTCCAGATTAGGGGGAAGTCCTTCCCCTTGACCATAGAGGACATGTACTTCTTGACTAGGTTGTCAAGGCGGGGTGCCCCCATTTCTTTGTCAGGTACGGCTCGAGGGACTACTTCCACCAGAGACTATATCCGTCAGTATTGCCGGGAAGGTTCACAGCCGAGCAAAGACGGCAAGATCAATATCCGTGACATCACTGACAGGTCTCTCAGGTCCATTCTGTTTACCATTGGTAGGATGGCCGGTAGCGCAGCTTTACATGTTGCCAACAGATCTTATATGCAGCACGCCTTTGGAGTGTCTCCAACCGAAAGTGTTTAACTGGTGTGATGCAGTACTTGTTCAGATGAAAAGTCAATTGACCAAGGTAAAGGACGGGGGGCTGAAGAACTTTGGATTTGGTTCTATTCTGACTGCCTTTGTCTTGGAGAAAATCCCATTGATGCAACCTCAGTACATCTTGCTTGATGTGCCTTCTCCGACCGAGCCACGCATGCAGAGGTAGGTTGACCATATGTCCCGGCATGCTGGTCAACCTCATATTACATTCACTAAGTCCTTCTTTAGGTGGTTCGAGCGTCAGGAGATGGCATTTTCTGAGTATCCATATGTGGGTATGGACTACCGAGGTGATCCGGACTTGGTGCTTCCGGATGGCGAGCAATGGGGCGCTATTGGTAAAATCTCTGACCATATCACTGTTTATTGTTTTCATTCATGATGTTTACTGTTCAAAACTGATCAAACTCTTGGGTGCATGCAGATGTTGGTCCTGTTCGTCCAGTAGCTCGTCCACGATCGCCAGTTGCTACTCCAGCAGCAGAGCCTGCTAGGAGAGTTGTTATTCGCGACCTTGGTGATACTGAGATACTTGCAGCTGTGCAGGAGCAGGTTGAGAGCCTTACTCGTGGTCTTCCGGATGTACAGATTGACGAGTTACCTTTACAGTTGCAGCGGCACACCATCGGCGTGCCTAGACGATGGACTCGTCTCTTGCGCATGATCGCACAGACCGTGACGTACTTTCATGAGCACCACTAGGCTAGGGTGCCCCCTAGCATCTTTTTGAGTTCTAGGTCATATGAACAATTTTGTTTTGATTACAGCACATTATGTACAAACTATAAACAGCTTTATATATTTTGATTTTCGGAGTTTATTTCAGTTTATTGGTGATCCACTTGCATAGCACCGATGCATCTCTTTTTATATATGTTGTAAATGTCTATCTAATACATAGTTTGCCAATGAATCTGTTAATGTGTTCAAGTTTCTGGAAATATGCTGGTATTGAATTGAATCAAACTCTCTTTCCAAAATCTTAACTCTTAGAAACATACGATAAATAGCTGGATTGCGGACTGAATATATACCAGTGAGTTGTAGTATCACAAGTTGTGAGTCTAGCCTGACAATTAGTCGGCGTATACCATGAGCGATGGTATCAGAGAGGAGTTCAATCAACGCACTATACTCAGCGATATTGTTCATTGATCGTCCAATACACACACCTCTGAAACTCACTAACTCGCCGCTTGGATCAAAAATGGCCCAGGCTGCGGAGGACAAATTCCGCGTACTACGACTCGCTCCGTCGGCATATCCCACATATGTATCAGAATAATTCGACATCTGCAACAAACGAGAAAGGTGGATTACTTAACCGAAACAAACATTTTAGCGAAAACAAAATACAACAAAAGCACTCAGGTTACTATTTAGGCATAGTAACGCTTGAGGTACAACCCGTTACAGGGTTGTGCCAGTGGTATTCCGTCATAATCCATTAACTCGTAGGCTCCTTTTGCTAACACCCTTTTAACAATATAGGGACCCATCCATAAGGACTGAAATTTTCCTGCTCCTAATTTATCGGATTCTTGGTCGTAAAGCAAAACCAAGTCACCCTCAGAGAAGTTGCGCGGTTTGACATTCTTGTCAAACTGTGCTTTGACTCGTTTCTTATGGGCTTCGTTCGCCAAAGCGGCGTCACGACGGTTTTCATCCAATTGGATTAATTCCAAGAAACGAGCCTCTTCTTCTGAGGTTCCGGGGAGGAGGTCAATTGCGAGTTTAAGAGACGAAATTTCGCACTGGATCGGTAAGACTGCCTCCAGGCCATACACCAATTGGAATGGTGTGAACCCAGTGGCGTTCTTTACCGAGGTTCGGTAAGCCCATAATGCTGAGTACAGGATTAGATGCCATCTTCTTTTGTGAACCCCGATCATCCTTTGCAACATACACTTCAGGACCTTGTTGATTGCCTCAACTTGTCCGTTGGCTTGTGGATAATATGGGGTAGAGCTGTCGTGAGATAGCCCTAGTTTGGCAGCTAATTCAACCATCATGTGATTGCGAAAATGCGATCCATGATCTGTCACTATAGCTTGCGGAACGCCGAACCTGGCGACTACATGATTGAAAAAGAAAAGGGCAGTTGTTTCACCAGTGTTATCCAATGTAGGCATCGCCTCGGCCCATTTGGTAAAATAGTCAACAGCGACTATAATATACCCATGCCCCAAGGTCGAGGTGGGGTTACATTGCATGAAATCGATGCCCCACTTGGCAAAGGGCCCAACAGCAACTATCGGCTGTAAGGGTGCGGGCGGTCTTCTAGTTTTGCTATCAAAGATCTGACATGCATGGCAACTTCTGATAGCTATTATGCAATCTTTAAACATGGTTGGCCAGAAATATCCTGCTCGTAAGATTCTTTGTGCTGTTGCATATCCAGATTGATGCCCCCCGCACGCGCCTGAATGACAATCATTCAGGGCTTTCTCGGCCTCCTCATGGGTAAGGCACCTCCTCAAAACCGTATCGACGCCACGACGGTAAAGTGTATCACCGACGATCATGTAGTCTTTTGATTGGTATCGTATACGTTTCCGTTCCGAGTGTGAGGTATTAGGCCTAAATTTTTGGGTTTGGAGATAAACAATGATATCTCCATACCACTCATCGCTTACTGATATTAGAAACAAATTTTCATCCACGATTGACTCTTTTGATGTTTCATCGTTGGACGACGATGGGAGATCGCACAATAATTCCGCGAAAACTAGAGCTTTCTTCGATTTGGATTTTACAAAATCTAAATCAAACTCTTGAAGGATGGCTATCCATTTTGAATATTTGCCCCCAAGCAACTGTCGCGACAGTATATATGTCATGGGATTGCAATCTGACAAAACGGTAGTTTTCCTAAAGAGGACATAATGTCGAAACCTTTGAATCGCTTGAACAGCAGCAAGCGCTAGTTTTTCAACATAGGAATATTTACTTTCTGTATCATTTAAGTTTTTACTTAAATAATAAATAGGATGTTCAATTCCATCGAATTCTTGCACTAAGACCATCGCAATGGTCGTATCTGCTGCAGCTAGATACAGGTTAAAATCTCTTTGATAGTCTGGGGCGTACATTAATGATGCTCTTACTAGACAATCTTTCAGAGCGTCAAAGGAAGCTTGCGCAACCTGGTCCCAGACAAAAGGTACATCCTTTTTCAAAAGACGAGTATAACCTTTGGCAAGTTCTGCGTAATTTGGAATGAACCTCCTCAGAAAGTTTGCTTTCCCTTGGAGTTTCTGAATCTGAAGCAAATTTGAAGGTGGAGGCAAATTAATGATTGCCTAAACCTTACAGGGGTCGAGACGAATCCCATCTTTAGAGACCACAAAGCCAAGTAAACGACCAGAACCGACGCAAAACACACACTTGTGCGGATTGAGTCTTATCTTGTAATGTCGGCAACGTAGAAATATTGCTCTCAAATGCCGCGGATGATCAGTCCGCTTCCGCGAATGAGCCGGAAGATCGTCGAGGTAAGGTTGAACAATGTTCTTGATGTCATGGAAGGCATAATTCATTGCCCTCTGAAACGTCGCCCCTGCGTTCTTTAAACCAAAGGGTAATTTTCGATAAGCGAATGTGCCCCACGGACAGATGAATGCAGTCTTAGACTGGTCCTGTGGGCGGATATTTATTTGATTATACCCGGAAAATCCATCCATAAAGGAAAAGATTTCACATCCGGCGCATTCATCAATTATCTGGTCGATGAAGGGTGTAGGGTAGTTGTCTTTTGGACAAGCTTTGTTTACATCCCTATAGTCGACGCACACTCTTATCGTCCCTTGTTTTTTCATAACAGGGACAATATTCGATACCCAATCGGTTAGAGGAACCGGGTAGATGAATCCAGCATGGAGAAGTTTTTCAACTTCCGCCTTAATGGCAGCGGCTTTCTTCGGATGTACCTGCCGAAGCCGTTGTCTTACTGGTTTGACATCAGGATACATTTTAATTTCATGTTCAACTATGCTCGAGTCAATGCCTGGCATTTCATCATATGACCATGCAAAGACATCTCTAAATTCGCGAAAGAGAGCACTATATATTTCCAGTTCTGAAGGGGAACAACTTTTGCCGACATGAATATTCTCAACAACATCAGATTTTGTCGAGATGTTTATGGCTATTGTCTCTTCAATATTGGATAGGTTTCTCTCTGAATCCACCGTATTTACAGTATTTGTTAGGAATTCAAATACTGAAGGGTGATATAGGTCGTGTTGAGTTTCTTCTTCACACTCTGGAAGAAGGGAACGATGGTGGTGATCATTCCATGGTGCCTCCTCAATCATCATTGATTGTAAGATTCCTTCGTCAGTCCCATGAACTTTTGACCATGGATCTAATGGGGTACCATATTCTTCGGACCTATCTACCCAAACGCTTGACGAGCGTTCATTTGGGCTCGCCTCCCAGGCCTGAAACATTGATTGCTACAATATTTCAATGGGGCTAGGAGGCAATACCACTTGATGATCCATGATGACTTTGTCTTCTGCGACCTTCGATGAAGATACCATGTTGCATGTTGCTACAAACGGGATATCCACTATATGGAAAGGAGGTGGCAACGCGAAAGTTCCCATCATTGTGGGATCTTTTAGCAAGCCTACTCCGATATCTTTTATCGAATGGTCGCTCCCATGGATCAGGGGAATGCTTCCAGTAACTTGTGAACCATTAGGGAGGAAATTCTGTTGGTCGACGATCGTAATCCCTCCTTCAAATGGGAATGCAATCTTCCTAAAATATGTCGACACTACAGCTGCCATGGCATATATCCATGGTCTTCCCAGTAGGATGTTATAGTCAAGATTGCCATCAATGATTTCAACATCAATCTCTACTGTTTTTCCTCCTAGTTCAACCTTAAAGTTATTTAGGATACCATACGGAGTGTACGACCTACCGTCAAATGCTTTCAACGTCGTCGAAGATCGCGACAAGGTTGGAGATCCAAGAGTTTTCCAGCAACTCATTGACATGATACATGTCGATGCACCCTCATCAATAATCGTTCTATGAACAGTTTTGTTGAGTGCTTTCACTTGAATAAGGAAAGCTAATTGCGCTGGTAACTGAGGATCATATCCTTTGTGATCAAAGGATACAAGATTTGAATCTTTAGGATCCACTCCACCAATTGCTGATAACAATGCCTGTCTTTGGGATGGGCAATTTTGTAGTACCTCACGAGTCGACATAGCAGATGGCGATTGGGCCAAATCCTCCACTATATTATAGTGTTGCGCCGCTCTGGCGCGAGGGTTGAATGTCGACTTGTGGACTACTCCCTTAGGTGGCTTTATTGTTAATTCATGCGTGAGGGGGGGTACAACTTCTGCCGAAGTCGTTGTCGAACTACTGGGTTGATCTTTCCCTTTGTCGTTCGACACCGGCGGATTCCCATAATCTTTATTCCTAGTCGAGATCAAAGCATCATTTTGCTTAGAAACCGACAGCATAAGCACTTGAGACGGGGAAGCATTTCCACTATCAACCATATTTTGACCTGGGGCAGGAAATGGATCAGTCAACACAGCTGAAGTTTGGGAACTTTTAAAGAACCTTTTTAACTCAGCTTTGAACGGACGGTTCTTTGTTGAATGATTTTCATCGCATATTTGACATGGAGGAAATTGTTTCCTTTGCCCAGGAGGGTTTGAAGAAGTTTTTTGAGGGGATGACCCACCTTGTTTCTTCTTCTTCCCTTTGTTTTGTTTCTTCTTGCTTCCTGGTTGATTGGAGTTTTTGTCTTTATCCGTAGATACAGCATTTACCTCCGAAGCAAGAATCTCTTGATTTGCTTTTTGATTCGAAGTCTTACGGGCTTTCTTATTCGAATCCCTTGTTGACTTAGCGTTTGCAGTTCCAATCACGCCATCACCGGCATGAGAGTCACTATTCGATCCGGGAGGAGGAGGGATTGAAAATTCCGGTCTGGGGGCATCAGGTATCTTATCATAGAGCGTGCCCGACTGAGTATACACTAAGTCCAAATATTGAGCACGAGCAATAACTTGCTCCTCTGTTACGACGCCTCCCTTGGCCACATCTTCTGTTATTGCCGGCAGAAGCGACTTTATAAACCACTCAGCTAATAGCTGATCCGGAACATAGGTTTTTACCATTCTGCGACGACGACGCCACTCATGTATATGATCAGATATATGTGTGGCTGTTGTCTGCTTGAAATTGGTCAAGATCTCTGTTCCAGTTTCGTACCTTATAGGTAACTGAAAGTGTGTTAAGAAAGTCGTGGCTAGGGAACTAAAATTGTCGAAAGAGGCTCTAGGTAATTCAATATACCATTTGGCCGTCGGACCAGTCAATGTCCTCTGGAAAAGGTGAAGCCTTATCGAATCATCATTCAAGGTATTCGACGAACACCACAGATGGAATGTCATCACATGATTCGACGGGTCTTCGCCCGGATTTCCATTGAATTTAGGAATGTCCGAAGGAAGTTTGTGAGGAATCGCTGGCCACCAATGGGCATAGGCGATTGGATCGTTCGTCAATCGATGTAAATCTGGTAATTCTAAGGTCGCCACGAATGGCAACTGTTGATTCAGGTTTGGCGAGGCGTACCCTGGATACGATGGAATCGCCTGAGCAGTAGGCCTTTGCACACCAGCATAATGCAACTGATGTTGATATGACTGGTACGGCTGGTGGGCTTGGCCACTGTAAAGTGGTTGGTTTAACCCGTTCTGAATATAGGGTTGCCCACTATTCGCAAAGATCTGTTGCTCAGATCCCTGGTACACCTGTTGAAACTGAGGTTGTTGGTATTGCACCATCCATGGTTGTGAAGCCATGTTTTGCTGTGCGACACTAACTGACGGACCAAGATGCGGGGTTATGATTCCCGTTTGTATCTGTGTCGTCCCAGCAGTTGGCGATTGTGGTTGTGTTGCAGGGTCAATAGGCTGTTGCATTACAACTTGGGGTTGACATACAACAGGCATCGATTGAACTTGCGACACGGTTACAATTGCTGGCGTCGTCGGGATACTAGACATAGGTACACATTGTTGCATGGAATATACAACTCTTGGTTGTTGGGGTAACATGGGTACCCAACCACTCGTCGTTACTTCAGTTAAACCTGAATGTTGTTGAAAACTGCCGTATGGGTATCCCCCCGAAAGGGGAAGTGAAAGGGCATATTGTCCCCCATACGGTAACAATCCGGAGCTCAAGGGTGTAGATGGCCTTTGAGGACTGGATGGCCCAAACTGATTCCCAAAGGGATCAATTTGTCTAGTTTCAACATAAGAATTACCGGGTATTATACCGGAAGAACAAACTGGAACAGACCAAGTTGTCATAATAGTCCCTGGGTGGACTCCTTCTAGCTGATGAGAGCTAGTCGGGACGGCTGGTATGCCGGCATACATCGTTGGATTGGCAGCAGGAGCTTCTGTTGTCGCTGTGTCGTTTGGCACAGTCCTAGATGTCGACGGTTGTTCAGACATTTTAAGTCTATCCAATAAACTTCCTAACGATTCTTCAGGAACTTCCAGTGGCGATGGACAAACTTCTGATGCAGAAGGAAAAAGAGTGGAACCTACTCCAAAATGAATTGGAGTATCTGCTTGCTGGTCCTCTACGATTTCCTCTATTGCAATCAGACCAGGAGGAAGAGGCAGACCGTCAGGTCCGTAAAAGATTTCTGGTGCCGAAGAAGGGGTTGCTTCGACAGCGACAGTTGTTTGAACAACAAGACTCTGTGGACCGGTTTCAGATGGAACTGGTTCAGTTATGCAAGTACTTGTCTTCAGACTAGGATCAGTACAACTGTCCTTCTGTTGCTGTTGAACTTCTTCAATAGAGGCAGGGATTCCAGAAATATTGGGAGTGACCAGAATCTCAGATGTTGTTGGAACTTCCGTTCTAACTTTAAAAGGAGATTTTGACCTGGTCAAGCGAGTTCGCTTTGCCCGTACTACTCTCGGTTCCGGAGACAAAGACGGTTGACTTGCAAGTCTCCCCGAACGACGGAGTTTTAATTGACTTTCCTCCACGGTTGCGGATTACTTGATCAACTAAAATACAAAAAGGGGAATTATGTTTCCGTATTGAATGAATTTTATTAGACGCTTTTAGACACAACTTTGCTTTTTCATGTTTTAAGAGTCGAGAAAAAGCTAAAGATGACTCTAGTCGCCTTCGATGTATTAACGAGCCCGAAGTGACAAATGCTCGGCTGGACTTTTTCAGTTATAGAGTTTGAAAAAGGCCAAAAGAAACTGCTCTGGAGATCTAGGCAGAGGGTGTGCCAAACCTTTCGCGAAACCACAGAATACGTTTTACGGTACGGGTGGTCGATCTTCGTGAATGCTGTGTTCACTGCATCGCGATCAGTAGGGCGGCCGACACGGCTTCCTAAGGATAAAGGATAATTGCCTATAGGGGTCTCCCAATATACGCGATGGTACGCGGGAGCTCAAGTCTGTATTAGTGCTATCGTCCCTCAGGAGGAATCACCCACCTTCGTAGAGATCGACAGTCACTACGTTTAACGACGCCGGAACACGTCTCTACCTAGACCTCTATTGTGAGCGTTATGTTACAATGCATTTTTAGATTCATTCAATATATTTTAAGTTGATCTTGTTTATCAGTTTGTCTTTCAGGATCACCACGAGATGTATTGGTACAAATTCCTAAATGCAGCTAAAATGATAAGCAAGCTTTCACAATCTTTTTAGCTTTGAAAATCCTAACTACTGAGGGGAGAGAAAAACAATATCTTTCCACACAGAGCACCAAGCACAAACTAATGCACTTTCTCCTAGATCAGACACCCAAACTTATCAAAATGCAAATGCAAGATGCATGTATTTCTTTTCTTTTCCCTTAATGTTGATGTAGACAAAAGGAAATTGTTGTATAATTTTTCGAATTCAATTTGAAGCGTAAACAAACAAGTATTGTCTAAAATGAAAAGACGCTTTACAGGTACTTGTTTCAACACTAACAATGTATGAATTCAAACCATAAAGTGAAAAACAAACAAACTCAAACAGCCATGAACAGTAATAAAACTAGCTCTTCAGATCACAAAGACACTTTTACGGTTCAGAATCTAAGAGGTCACAGCTATACTGGTTCGCTTTTCACAATGGGAAACTGTAACTGAAACAAGAAATACTGAAAGAACACTCACAGTTTCATCACACAACTGAGGCGGAATAATGTCAAGGAGAAGTGGTTAACAGCAAGTACAATGACCAGCAAGCAATCAGCAAAAATCAGTGAAAACAAGGCCAAGACACAAAGGGAAACCTCTGGAAGACAAAGGCTAACTGGACCAGCGCAGGTTCTAGTCTGCCAGTTTCACTCTCAGCGCAGTTCCCGAAGGGAGCACCTGCGCTGTAATGCAGACTGCCTGTGGACAGCCTGCACTGACTCACGAGAGTTTCGTCTACAAAGAATTCCGGGTCATAAAAAGCTCAAAAATGCACTGTTTTTGCTGAAATAAAAAGCTATAGGTCAAGTACAGGCTAAGGGATGATCAAGAGGATGAAAAGCTATCACAAAGAGTAAAGAGTCTTTTGTAGATAAGCTCTTCAAATCTTGAATTTGCTCAGCAAATGAGCAAGAGTAGCAGTCCCTCTACTTCGCTTTTGATATAGTCAAAAGCTTTTCGATTTGGTACTCTTTTCTTCAAGAAATGAATAGCAAGATACTACAAACACCAACAAGATACTAGGCTCCCCAGCGGAGTCGCCAGTTTGTTGTGGGGAAAAGTATCCGATGCGGATGACCCTATCCCTACTCTAAAGGTGACAGTCTTTAGCAACAACTGAAAGTAAAGCTTTGATGTTTTCCTTTATGAAAGTACAGAGAGAAGGAAGAAAAGATTAACCAACCTGGTGTCTTTCGCTTAGTCGATCCTTGTCCTCTCCTTTTGTCTCTCGTTCCCAGCTCCTTGCTCTCTTTGCCGGTCCAGCTACACACAGATCCTGCATAAAACAAGAGAGGAAACTACAAGATACATGTACTCATAACTGATGCATGGATTAGAGTGAATCAAATATACAAGTAAATACAATCCATCAATGTAATACAAGTATATAGGAGAACATGCAAAACTTTATTGATAGAAGTAACAGGGTTCTGAGAAGGTTACAACCAATGATGGCTCCAATCCAGCAGCACCTCCCCAGCAGCAAGAACTCTCCTCTTCACCTCTAGTAAAACAATCACCCAATAGCTCTAACTGTAATCCAACAGCACCTCCTTGCTTTACACAAAATTCCAGCCTCCTTAGATCTCATAGAAGAGCTCTATATATAGGAGAGAAGAAGAGAGGATGAGTCAGCTTGAGACTGACATGAAGCTGCCTTGTGTCCTCTCCCTCTTCAGTTAATCTTCAGTTCTTGAGTCCACTTGGAGATCCTTGCTTACACATGGTGATCAAGTACCTCTTACTCATCACAGGGCGAATCTCATGAACCAAGTGTCAGTTTGGAAGCTTCCTGGGCAGTTGACACCTTGCAGGATGACTGTGCCACTTGGCCAATCTCGCCCAGCGCAGGTAGCCTTCATTAATTTTGACTTCCAGCGCAGGTACAAAGAGGGACAGTTGCATTCCAGCGCAGAAGCTCAGTGGAGCAGCTGACATGATCCAAAATAAGCCTGTTTTGAAGTGTTTTCAGGTGGAGAACTGATTGGAAGTGCTGTTGTTTGATGACCTTGTTCTTTTAGGGGTAAGAACAACATGTTTAGGGACTGAGGATCCCTGTAATTATTGACATTTCATGCTCCATGCTGCGAGGCACAAAAATGTCTATAACACCGCGAGACCAATTAGAGTGCACTGGAAAAGTCTTAGACGGATTAAATCATCTGAAATGGAGTTAGATGCACACCAGAAGTGGTAAGTCATCACATGGTTCGACGGGTCCTCTCCTGATTTAATTTCGAACTTAGGAATGTCACTAGGCAACTTATTCGGTATTGGCGGCCAAAACGAAAGATAATTAATGGGATTGTTCGTTAGGCGCGACAAGTCAGGCAAGTCCAATGTTGCGATAAACGGTAACTGACGATTATGATCCCTAAAACTCTGGGTCATGAGACCAGCCCTAGGAGGAGGATATCCAGGATAACTAGGAATAGGAATTGCATTTGGGATATTGTATCCTCCCGGAAAACCAGGATTAACCGGACCGTACTGGGGTTGCTGAGGTTGTTGATAAGTGTACCCAGGGTACGGTTGATTTCGATAGACTGGTTGTTGCACAGCAGGACCGAATTGGTACTGTCCATGGTACGGTTGATAAGTAAATTATGGTTGACTTGTGACAACCGTACTTGAACCAGGTTGTCCTACAGGCATCTGAACCAAAGTTTGAATCATAGACCCAGACGGTGGTAAAGATGTCTGAGGAGTAGATACAGGAACAGTATAAAACGGAGTTGTCGATACTCCAGAAGTAGGTGGGGTAGATTGAACAGATGTTGCGGCAGTTGTAGCAGTCGTTTGAGGCGGAGTACGAGGCGTACTAGGCCCAGGCTGAAAAACTACCGAAGGTACAGAAGTTTGAATGTTAGACTGGACTGGTTGCTGGGGTGTACCAGAAACTAAGGGTTGTCCAGTTTGAGATGACAACTGTACATTTGGCTGCAACACCTGTTGAGTTTGCGATGGATCCCACACTAAATTCATTCCGGGGTATGAACCCATAACAGGTTGAGAATATTGAGGACCATAACTGGGTTGAGGGTAGGATTGATAATTTAAAGGTACATTTCCCATTCCTTGAACATATGTTTGACCGGAGGGTGGTTGGAAACCTTGGTTCGAGTACTGACCTTGGGGTTGATACCCTTGAGGCACGTACTGATACTGGGGTTGAACTTGAGGTATAAATTGATACTGGGGTTGACCTTGGGGTACATATTGAGTCTGGGGTTGACCTTGAGGAACGTACTGTCCCGTAGGTA
This sequence comes from Pinus tabuliformis, assembly GCA_031772625.1. Lineage (NCBI taxonomy): Eukaryota > Viridiplantae > Streptophyta > Pinopsida > Pinales > Pinaceae > Pinus > Pinus tabuliformis. The sequence continues at coordinate 794,287,351 of CM062807.1, read as the reverse complement.
TGTACTGTCCTTGAGGTTACCCCCAGATGCAAATTGGGTACCTTGAGGTTGCCCCCCAGGCGATAATTGAGGCTGTCCCCCAGGCGGTAACTGGCCACCTTGAGGTTGAGGATTGGGAATAGAACTTGACATAATGAGAATACCTTCTACGCTCAACGGCTTAGTACCATTGCTTCCAGTTAATAACCCTTGCTCAATGGGTTGAGGAGATGCCCCCGCAAAAGTACCAGAAAGTGACTAATACCCAGAGGGAACAGAAGGACCGCCGTACAAAAAGGATTCAGGCGATTGAGTAAACATGGACGATTGTCTTGACATATTTAACGGAGGATAATAACCTCTAAGTGTTGGGTGATAAGGAACACGAGGTGGTGAAAAACTTAACCCTGGGTTTTCTAAGAAATTAGTCAAAGAAAGATACCAAGTACTACTCCTAGGTGGACTGTAAAAAATTGATTCACGCTCCCTTAGCTCAATAACAGGTTCATTTTCAAGGATAGGGATGCCTACTTCTTCTTCCGGAGTAGCAAGTTCTTCAATAGCTATAAGTCCAGAAGGAAGATCTTGGGTGATTACTCTTTCTACCCTAGGTGAACCAGGACCACTAGAAGCTGGAGAAGCAAACCCCGATGTCGGAGTAGCAGCAAATTCACTTTCAGGTTCGGATATTTCAGGTTCCTCACCTATATCGCTAGTAGATGAAAAGCTACCAGTAACTTCGGAAACAGACACTGACTGCGGATTATAATCTGCTACTAATGCTTGAAAATCAGGATGTACCACCAAAGAAGACTCTCCTTCTTCAGGTGACCCAACTCTACTGTCTCTAGGAGTTACGAGGACTTTCAAGCCTTCAAGCTGGCTCAGTGAAAACTAAGGAGGTTGCCCCTGAAGTCTACGGGACTTCCTCGGTAATTTAGCCACGTTTAAAAACTTTTAACTACTCCACACGCAAACAAAGTAAAATCTCAATGAAAACCACCTAAAGCCTCTAAAGAACCAAACAAATTTGAATCACACGCCTAAAGAATCTAGGAGATCAAACACACACAAACAGTAACTTTCTGTACTGAAAACACTAGTTGGTGATGAAATCCAACATCGCAGAGTTCAATACAAAATGGCGGTTGGAACAGTTACCCCGGCAACCTGCTTAATGAATAGATTGGCACAAGTTCCTCCACTTAACCGTCTCGAGTGAAGAGAACCCCCCAGAAAATCCAAGTGAGTCTAGCCGACGTCTGCTCCAGGTATAGTGGGATCTTCCCACCACTGTCACCTCAGGAAGAATCCTAAAGAATATGGCCACTAAGGTTACCAACTGAAACAAATATACCTGGGGGAACCGTCTACGATCTGATACGCACGCAAGGGCAGAGTAGCAATCTCAATCCCCTTGAAGGCTCCTTGACATAATCCAAGGTTTACCAACAAGTGACCCCAGGCTCCTCGACAATGGTTAATCCGAGGTTTACCGTTATTAATACGTGAATATCTGGCATCGTTCCCAATGAGGAAGGATAGATTCCCACACTGGTTCGGACACGATCTCGTGCTTCTCCTTTAAGAGGAGCTTTCCCAGAGCATAAATGCAACAATTGGATTTCTTCCCTACCACAAGATACAGCTACTTGTTTGTTTTTACTGTCTTGGAGAGTTAATTACTCTCCTACTCCAAGACACTAGCCTAAGCTAAGTTGGTGTATCAGAGCCTTAGAAATAAAAATGTTGCTAGATGAATTTTACTTTAAGCGTTATTTTTTATTGGCTTTTGTTTAAGTCAAAAGGTGCGGAGATGAAACTCGTGGTATGAAGACTCGACTCAAAATCACTAAAAATACACCTAAGATGATTTAAACAATCTTTTCTCTTCGATGAACTTCTAGCTAAGAAAGAGTTTTAGAATGCAAATACTTTATAAACACGAATCCTTCTTAACCAAACAAATTAAAAGAAGAGCTTTTGTCCTTTCCAATGCACTCAAAACGAGACAACTAGTTGTTTCACAAAAATTTCCCTCTTTCGTTTCAAAGCACTCAACCACTACAAAAAACAAACTTTTTCCAAAAGAGATTTTTTATTTTTTATAAAACACTAAAAACTATGGAAATGACTAACTTTGAGATCTACAAATAATAAAAACCTATTTGAAGTCAAAGCCTACAAGATGTCTTTTTAAGGATGTTTTACTTAGCTAGATGTAAGCTAAGGACCAATTTATGCAGAATCACAAATCAGTCAAGAACAACCAATTTTGTTTTCTTTTTAAAAATGAAAATCCAAACTTTTAAACACAAGCTTTTCGAAGTTTTGTAAAGAGAAAACACAAAGCGGATTCCTCAACAAGGGGAGATTTCATAAATGGTCAGACTCATAAGAAGGTTGGTAGACACCAAGGTGATCTGAGGTCCCTACAGCTTCTAAGCTTAGAGCCACTACAAGACCAAAATGAAAAACAAGCCCAACAAGCAAAACTCCTAGGAATTTCACCTAAAACCCTAACACTAATGAAATTAATCTAAGGAAAGCTTCTGATAGGTTATATGCAGGTCTGGGCAGTAGATAATAACTTCTAAACAAAAACTAAGCTGACTAACAGAGGAAATCTTAGGTTTTTCAAAATTTTTGAAATGGTTCGCAGGCCTACAGTTAACACAGGTGCAGTCCCGCTCTGTGCTAAAAGCAAAGGTGCGGATAGGTACGCACTGTGTCAAAAGGCTAGGGTGCGGTCCTCTCCCAAAGCTATGAAAAACGAAAAATAACCCTGGATCTACAAACTCTACCCAATTTTACACACAACAAGCCAAAAACAGAAACAAAAACACAGTTTCTCAGGTCAAAGTAAAAACAAGGAAAAAATCAAGTCCCCACTTGAGTCCCCATTTTGTCACACAGAATAATTCGATCTTGTGGACAAGATATACCTTCCTAGAATCTAAAGAAGACCTAATGACAAGCAAACCAATCAGACACTATCTTTCTCTAAATACACTTTTATAAACAAAGGCAAACAAGTGTTTTAGGGCCTACCTTAGGTCCAACGTGAGTTTGTGGAAGCCTTCGCTCCTTCGATCCAAATGAGCTCCTTTGTCGCGAATCTGCAAACACAAACAAGCAAACAAATTAAATAGCACCTGAAAAGCCAATATCATAAAACATATTTAACATGAAAGTCAAGGAGTTCATGAAACAAATAACATGAGATACTTGTTGAGAAAAATGAGTTTGATTGTATTAATTCAAAAGAAGAAGAACTTCACAACCTGTGCCTTGACGTTGTACAAGCTCCTCCCAGGGTCCAGCAAGAAGTCTCCTCTACTTTGACAAGTTTCACTCACTTCCCAATGAAGCCAAAAAGGTATGTGATCTCTCCTCTTAAGCTCAACTAGGAAGTCTTAATTTCACCAGCATTTACCCTCAAAAATGTTCAGCTTCTAACCTCTCCAGCAACCATCCCAATGCCTAAATTTATAGTGCAATGGAGGGAAGTTACTAGGTCCTCCTTCAAAGGGATAAAGCCCTCCTTCAAAGGGATAGCTCCTCTCATCAAGGGATTAGCTCCTTCTCTTTTGCGATGCATGAACCACCTAAGAGCGGCAAATCCACGTCAAAATTCCTTCTAGAATCATCTAGAATTAACCCAAAGTGAGTTTTTTAGAATAAACTTGTGCCTTTTTGACTTTCACAGTGGTCCGCACCCACACCTTTAGGGATAGAGCGGGCAGGTCCGCAATTTTTGTAAACAGAAGGTGCGGGACCGCAGGTAACAGTGAGAGAAAGTGCGAAACCAAAGTTTCATTGATTTTTAATGTCTTTCTCTTATTTTCAAAGCTTGACTTGAAGAGCTGAGGTCTGAGACTTGCTTAGGAGGACAGTACAAGTGATGATAGACCCATACTGACTGCAAATAATCATGGTGACGATATTTTTGTGTAACATTAAGCTTTGATGGTGCCTTTAAAGGCGACCCAAGAATTACTGGTTTTGGAGGGCTCTTCAGGGATTCACCAAAGAGGACGAGACTAGTTTTTGCGATAGATTATGGTTTTACAACCAACAATGTGGCATAATTTAATGTTGTCAAACAAGGCCAATTATAGCCATTAGAATTTGATACAAAAATCTAGTGATTGAACGAGATTCAAAACTCGTGATTGAAATCATAAAAACGATGAACCAGGGAGCAATGTGGGAAAAGATTAGCCACAATTAGTGTATTGCTTGATTAGTGCAGGAAGTGGGCAAGCTCCTCCCCAACTTTGAGTACATCCTTACTTCCCATGTGCGGAGAGAAGGAAACAAAGCTACAAATTTCCTACCGAATTGAGGTTGCTCTCACTCGTGCAGATCCATAGAGATGTCCTGGCCACCCAAACCCCTTGAGGACAATTTGAATCCCCTAAATGTAACCCTGGAGCAGGATATTAGGGAAATTCAATAATCTAACCAAGAGACAACACAACATCCCCGATTGGGGTGCGAGTTGGATCGATTTGGTCTCGCCAACGATTGATGTATGTTATGAGGATCCCAAGGAGATCCCTCACCAACCTTCAGATGCACAAGGCGCATGGAGTGGTGGCCTCACACATGGCCTCAATTAATGCCATCTCTAAAGGTGGAAACAACATAATCGGGAAGCAAGTTCTCAACCTTTTTCACTGGTAAATTCGGTAAGTCCCTTGTTTGCGATTCTTGTTTGCATATGGTCTGGTCTAAGCAACTTGGAAGCTTGGGGGAGGAGTCCTTCGAGGTCTTTTGTTATGCATTAGTTCATTTACAGTGGGTACAAGTCACCTTTCTCGGGTATGTTTTCAGTCCCATCATATGTATCCCTACTATTATGGCTTGTTATATTTTTCTGTCGGTTTCCAGGAAGAAGCAATATGCATTGAATTGGATGGTCTCGAAGGGCCATTACCATGACTCGTATGCTAGCGTTTCAGAATTGTTTGAATCCTCTTTCATTTTTAGTATTTTGATGTTTGTGTTCTTTGGAATTTTGTTGGCTCGTATGGGCATTTGTTGGGTAAGGTCTATGGGCCGAACCTAGCCTTTACACTTCTGTCCCTAGGGCAATAGCTTTGCTTCTCCTTTGGAAATATGTGGTCTCAACCCTGCATTTTCAAGGTTTTGGTATGGATGTGGTTTTGTTTATAATTATATCCTTAGACGTTCTGGGCATATTCGGATTCAAGTTTCTAGGCCATGGGATTATTTCTATTTTAGGTTCCCAGTATGCAAAAGGAGACAGAGTTAGTTTTTGTATGGATTGTGGCTCTCACATTTGGTTACCTTGGAAAGTCCCCTGGTTCGGTGCGACCCTTGGAAGCATATTTATCTTGGGTATTGGCTCGCCTTGGGTCGGCCAACAGGGTTCAAGACAATTGATTTCAATTTGCTCCATCATTCCCGAGCCATGGCTTGAGCTGCTGCAGGGAAGGGTAAGACCACCCAAGGTTCCCGTGGTTGTGGGAAGCAGCCCAAAAATGACACGAAGTTTTGTAAACCCAACACTTCTACAGGTAAATCCCGTGGGCGTAAGTCAACCTCCCACATTATTGATAAAGATGCTACTACATATCATGAGGGTTATGCCCAGGTCCGCCAACTCATAGCACAATGGGAGGAGGAGTTGAACCAGAAAGTTTGTATAATGGACATCGATTTGGATGACTAGCAGAACCTAGTGCATGACCCAAGGCACTCTCGGGGAAGAAATTCTTAGTATAAACAGACTATTCACTTGTATTGGATGACGAAGAACGTCCTGGTCAAAGCTTTGGATCATATCCCTTCAGGCTTGACTATGTCCTCTCAGACATTCCCGGATTACAATCAAGATTTCTAGCAAATTAATTTCAACTCCAAAAGCATAATGACTGCCTTAGTCGCATTGAACAACATATCCCATGCATTTCGCAAACATAACTTCTAGGGTCAAGTGAAAAGGATCCGACTCCTGTTCACTCAACTGATGATGAGTAATTTGGTGTATCAAAACTCATTTTGACTTTTCTTGTATGCAACAATTTCACTCTTTTCAATATGTTTATAGTTATCTAGGTGTTAGGAAATTTATGGACAATCAAACTTTTTTTGCTTGGATGAACAGACTTATTCTATTTTGTTTTTGGATGGCTTATCATGCTGATAGGTGGCTAACATACTTGGTTTCCCTTTGGGCAGGTTGAGGCCACCTAACCAGTTAGAATTTGGTTGTAACTTGCCTTTTTTGACAACAAAATGAATTGAAAGATCCTATCAAGCTTAAAAAAAAACATAGCCTACAGACTGAAATGCTTTATTTTCCTTGATTAATGTAAAGGAGTCATCTTTCAAATTTATTTAACTTTGAAAAATATTTATAAATTGTTTATATACTTATAATATAAATGTTTATGTTATGATTTTCTTCTTATAATATTGTTGTCTATCTACTTTGCTTATTACAATATTCACAAGATATGTATTTTTTTGGGTTTTAATTCATATTTATAATTATTAATGTTAATATGTGTTTACTAGTCATTTATTTTATATTTGTTACACTACTTTTGTTATTCCTCTACCTGGTGGAAAGAGTGATGAAGCTTGCCTACCAAGCCCCTTTAATAGTTTTAATATTTTTCTTGGTGACATTTTAATTTTATTTTACTTGATTAAATGGTAATTTTAAGATATTTTTATTTTATGTATGATTGGGTTTGGATTTCCTTTTATGACCTTGGGTGTACTTTAAGTTCTAAAGTTGGCTTATCGGTATTAAAAGGTGGAGCTCAACATTTTATTTATTTTTCAATTAAAAATTTTCTATTATTAGAAAACAAAATTATATTGTTATAACAACTAACTATCTACGAGATTTCTGGTTCCTCATTGAAACTAACATGGATTTCATAGAAAAGTTCAGGGGCGAATCTTAGCCCGTGGACAAAATTTAAGGAGTTTTATATTTTGGAGGGGCAATTTTTTTATATTACACCCTTTTTCTGTAGTCCACCCAAAAAATATTTAAAAAATAAATAAATATTGTATTTTAGCCACGAATATTATGAAAGATAAGCCTGATAAAACATGATTTTGCCTCTCCAAATTTCATTCCAAGCCCCGAATCACCTTGAAAATATTGTTTGTAGGTGGGATTTTCTTCCAATCGCCCTCGATTTTTAGCAATGGCACTGATTAGGGGCTATTTCGCCCTCTACCATTCTTGGAAATCGAGGCTATTGTTGAATTCACCTCATATTTTAGGGGTTTTCTTGCCTTTACAGTTTGATTCACCTGTATAAATGTGTATCTACAATCAGAAGCAACTTCATGATCGATTGAGTCTTCACAGTGGGAGTTTGTTGGGTCCCTATAATACTAGTGATTACCCCATTACTATTGTAGTTATACCCCTTATTTATATTTTTGTGCCCCTATTACCCACATATTGTTATTTCTGTGCCCCATAGAATCCCTCTATTGTTATTTTTGTGGCTTTATATTATTATTGTTAGGTCGGCTGGATTATATTGTGACTCCTTAGACTCCTATATATAGAAAGGAGGTTTTGTCATTTGTATCATCCAAGAATTGTTCATTTATGTAATGTAAAGGAGGTTGCCCCCTCGAAGAGGCTGAATTCTAAGGCGTTGATCTTTCTTTTCTATCTTTTCTTGAGCTGGTTTCATAACATTTGGTATCAGAGCTTTGGATTCTAGGGTTTCGCTGCTCCAAACAGGTCATCGTGGAATTTTCGCTATAACTTTTTTTTTGTGACGTTTCAGAAGTCGCAAAAAAAACCCATTTGAGAAGAAATCGCGCTGAACCTTGGGTCCGAATTTCAGAGTTTTTCGCGCGATATTTTCGGAGATATGATCTGAGGAAGTTGGTCTTTTTGCAGACTCCTGAATTACATTCAAAACAGGTGACCTGGGGAAAATCGTCATAACTTTCTTTCTGGGCATCGGATTGAAATTTCGTAAGAAGGTACAGAAAGAGGACGGACTGTAGTTTCTTTATATATTTTTCAGAGTCAAAGGTTGAAACAGTGACACGTGGCACGTCGTACAAGTTCGCTCTACTGAACTAGTCTATAATCAAGTCACTGTGGGAGATTTCGCATAACTCTTCCTTGGAGAATCCAATTTGGATCAGACTTGTGGCATTGGAAAGAGGACACAGAGGGCTACTACAGGTCACAAATTTAGAACTAGATGATCAGAAAGTACAGAGATACATCAGAGGCAATATCGAGCTCCTACAAAGTGAAAAAAGGTGTGTAGATTTTCTTAAATTTTTGCTTAAGCTTGGTTTGAAAATTTATTTTGAAGGAATTCAAAGGGCATAGTAGAGCATTATTATCGGTAACTGATGCCCCGAGGAAAGAAAATGCAAACACCTAGTAAGGAACCTGAAAGCTCTAGCATGACTCATGAAGAAGAGGAAGAAATGCTACATGATATATCAAAATTACAAGAACAAGTGCAACAAATGTCACTTGCACAAAAAGAAACAGAATCTAAAATGGATGGTTTAAGGAAAGATGTAGAAGCTAAGATAGACGGTTTAAAGAAAGGTGTAAAAGCTAAGATGGATGGCATGGAAGCTAAGGTGAATGGCATGGACGCTAAAATTGATGGCATGGATGATAAGATGGATAAGTTGCTACAAGAAATGGTCACTAATGGTGAAAGAGTAGTAAAGGAAACTCATGATGAGAACAAAAGAAATGTTAATCATGATTCCATAGACTCTAATGTTGGATCGAAGACTCACCATGTTCCAAAAATCGATATGAGGAAGTTTGATGGCAAGGATCCCGCCACATGGATATTACAGATGGAGCAATTCTTCGATCTCAATAATGTGCAAAACACACAAAAGGTACGTATGGCAACTTTATATTTGGAACCAAATCAGTTTGTATGGTATCAATGGCTTTGTTCTCGTAAACAATTTATCACTTGGGCAATTTTTACGGAAGAATTGATAGCACATTATGAGGATACAAAAAGCAACACTTTTTTTAGCCAATTGATAAGTCTCAAACAAAAGGGTTCAATAATGGAGCACATTGAGGAGTTCCAAAAATTGAACATAAGGGTAAAAGATATTCCAGAGGAGCATAGGATTGATGTGTTCATAGGGTCTTTAAAGGATAATATCCAACATGATGTGCGCCTTTGGGAACCTGATTCATTAGAGAAGGCATTCAGGTTAGCAAGAAAAATGGAAAGCAAAATTATGGCAACTAGGAAGCATACCATTCACAACTATAAAGACGGAAGTGTTGTTGCCCATAGTCTTCCACAACCTACAAGGTTGACACCACAACAATTGGAAGAAAAAAGAGCAAAAGGGCTTTGTTACAATTGTGATAGCAAATACACAAAAGGTCATAAGTGTGCTGAGAAGAAATTATTCTACATAGATTGTGAAGAGGAAGAAGAAAAGGAGCAAGAAAGGTCAAAAGAAGAGGATATATTCCAGGAACAAAGCCTAGATGAAGAACAAATAAATCCGACCATATCTTGTAATGCATTGGCGGGAATTACCACTCCTCAAACCATCAAGATAGAAGGACAAATCAAGAAGAAAAAGGTAATAGTGTTGATTGATTCAGGAAGCACCCACAATTTTATTCATTGTAGGGTAGCAAAAGAATTGAATTGCTTCCTATATCCAGCACCAGAGTGTCAAGTGATGATTGCAAATGGAGGAACAATAAATTGTTCTGGAAAGTGCCATAATATCAAGCTATCCATGGGAGAATATGTATTGACTAGCCCAATGCTTTCCATTCCAATGGGAGGTGCTGATGTTGTACTAGGAGTCCAATGGCTACAATCCTTGGGTACAATAGCTTTTAATTTTCAAGAACTTTTCATGAAATTTTCTGTGGAAGGAAAGGAAGTTGAATTAAGGGGTATTGCAGGGAAACCAGGAAAGATAATCAGCTCTAATGGCATGACAAAGCTTCTAAAAAAGGAGCAAAGAGGTGTAATTGCACAATTATGTTCGCTAGATGTTTCCACATTGGAATCATCTATTTCTCCAGATCTCCAAAAAGTCCTGGACAATCATTCCAAGGTATTTGAGACTCCCAAAGGTCTCCCACCTATGCGTGATCATGATCATGCTATTCATCTGATTCCAGGAAGTGTTCCTCCAAACATCAGGCCGTACAGATATCCCTATGTCCAAAAAAGTGAAATTGAACGTATGGTTGCAGAAATGCTAGAGGCTGGTATAATTCAACCGAGTCAAAGTTCTTTCTCAGCTCCAGTAGTATTGGTGCACAAGAAGGATGGATCATGGCGCATGTGTCCAGATTATAGGGAGCTCAACAAGCTCACTATTAAAGATAAGTTCCCCATTCCTGTCATTGATGAATTACTGGATGAATTGCATGGATCAATTTACTTCACCAAGTTGGATCTTCGTTCGGGATATCATCAAATCAGAATGAAGATTGAAGACATTCCGAAAACGACATTTAGAACTCATGAGGGTCATTATGAATTTTTGGTCATGCCTTTTGGCCTTACCAATGCACCTTCAACATTTCAAGGTTTGATGAATTCAATTTTCAAACCATTCCTTAGAAAATTTGTGTTAGTATTTTTTGATGATATACTAATCTACAGCAAGTCTTGGAAGGATCATGTTGAACATGTTGACAAGGTGCTACAACTATTGGAGGAGAAACAATTATATGCAAAAAGATCCAAATGTTTCTTTGGAGTCCAGGAGGTGGAATATTTGGGTCATATTGTATCTCATGAAGGAGTTAAGGTAGACCCTAGCAAAATTAAAGCCATTAAGGAATGGAAAATCCCCACATCCATAAAGCATCTGCGAGGATTTCTTGGGTTGACAGGGTATTATCGCAAGTTTGTTAAGAATTATGGGAGAATAGCAGCACCTCTAACAACATTATTGAAGAAAGATTCATTTTCATGGACTCCGGAAGCAACAAAGGCCTTTGAACATCTTAAAGAGGCAATGTGCCAAGCACCGGTCTTAGCTACACCGGACTTCACAAAAACCTTTATTGTGGAATGTGATGCTTCAGGAAATGGAATTGGTGCTGTTCTAATGCAAGATGAAAGACCCATTGCTTTTGAAAGTCGTCCAATCAAGGGAAAGTTTTTAAGCAAAGCTATTTATGAGAAGGAAATGTTGGCAATACTCCATGCACTTAAGAAATGGCGACCCTACCTAATGGGAAGACACTTCAAGGTAAAAACGGATCATGATAGCCTTAAATACTTTTTAGAACAAAGATTATCCTCTGAAGAGCAACAAAAGTGGGTCACAAAGATGTTGGGTTATGACTTTGAAATCATCTACAAAAAAGGGAAGCAAAATGTGGTGGCAGATGCACTCTCAAGAAAGGATGAGGATGTGGAAGCATTGTTGTGTGCCATTTCTATTATCCAACCAGATTGGATAAACGAAGCAAGGGAGGAATGGAAGAATGACGAAGAAGTGTGGGCACTTATTCGAAAGCTACAACAAGATTCCAGTACTTCTGATACATTTAGCTGGAAAAATGATTCGTTATGGTACAAAGATCGCTTATACCTCTGTAAGAATTCCCAGCTAAAACAAAAGATTCTTATGGAATTGCACACTTCTCCCTTAGGAGGGCACTCAGGATTTTTAAAAACTTACCACAGGGTTAAGAAGGAATTTTTTTGGGATGGCCTTAAATCAGATATTCAAAAGTTTGTGGCGGAATGTTTGGTTTGCCAACAAAATAAAGTTGAAACAATTAAGACACCGGGTCTATTACAACCTTTATCCATTCCAAGCCAACGTTGGGAGGAGGTTTCAATGGATTTTATCACAGGTTTACCCAAGTCTGAGGGAAAGAGTGTCATCATGGTGGTAGTTGACAGACTTACCAAGTATGCACACTTTTGTGCATTATCACATCCATTTAAAGCCAGTACAGTTTCTACTGCATTTATGGAAACAGTTCAAAAGCTACATGGAAACCCAAAGATTATTGTAAGTGACAGAGATCCCATTTTCACTGGAAATTTTTGGACAGAATTATTTTCTTGTCTTGGTACTCAGTTAGCTCATAGCTCATCTTATCATCCTCAATCTGATGGGCAAACTGAGATAGTAAACAAATGTTTGGAAGGATATCTTCGTTGCTTTGTATCTGATAAACAGACACAATGGGTCAAATGGTTGCCTCTGGCTGAATGGTGGTATAACACTTCCTTCCATACAGCAACAAAAATGACCCCATTTATGGCACTTTATGGGTATCAACCACCATCCATCACATCATATTTAAGAGAAAATTCTAAGGTTCAGGCAGTGGAACATCACATCGAACATCAACAACAAGTCCTCCAACTCTTAAAGGATAACCTCGTGTTGGCACAAAATAGAATGAAACAACAGGCAGATCAACATCGCAGTGAAAGAAGTTTTGATGTAGGTGATTGGGTATTCCTACGGCTACAACCATATAAGCAAATGTCCCTAAAGCAAGCTAAGAAGGATAATAAATTATCACCAAAGTATTATGGTCCGTACAAGGTGTTGCAAAAGATTGGTACTATGGCATACAAATTGGAGCTTCCTGCAGCTTCTCGATTGCACCCAGTTTTCCATGTTTCATGTTTAAAGAAGGTTATAGGCGACAAGCTCCCAGTTCAAACAATATTGCCAGAACTTGACGAGGAAGGAAAAATTATATTGGAACCGGAAGCAGTCACAGAAACAAGAACTCGACAGCTACGAAATCGATCAATTTCAGAGTATCTTATCAAGTGGAAGAACTTATCCGCTGAAGATTCCACATGGGAGGATGAGAATTTTATGCAGAAGTATCCAGAACTACTCAAGCGTTGAGGACAACACTTTTTTGAAGGAGAGGGGCATGTTGGGTCCCTATAATACTAGTGATTACCCCATTACTATTGTAGTTATACCCCTTATTTATATTGTTGTGCCCCTATTACCCCATATTGTTATTTCTGTGCCCCATAGAATCCCTCTATTGTTATTTTTGTGGCTTTATATTATTATTGTTAGGTCGGCTGGATTATATTGTGACTCCTTAGACTCCTATATATAGAAAGGAGGTTTTGTCATTTGTATCATCCAAGAATTGTTCATTTATGTAATGTAAAGGAGGTTGCCCCCTCGAAGAGGCTGAATTCTAAGGCGTTGATCTTTCTTTTCTATCTTTTCTTGAGCTGGTTTCATAACAGAGTTAGGCAACATTCTTTGGGTTCATATCATATGCGTGAAAGCACAGGAGAGACATAGTCAGACGATGACCTTCTTGTTGGTTGAGGTTAGTTCTTCAACCTACTTCCCCAAGATCTACTCATTTGGATCACTTTGAATTTCTTACCTTGTTGCAGAGCTAGAAGTTCAACACAGGTGGCTAAGACACTGCCCAAAGTGCACTAGTCTTTCTTTATCCAAGCCTTTTGCATTTGGTAAAAAAGCTTCAAGGCCTCCCCACTATACCCATTCTGATAATACCCTGTCAAAATGGTAGTCCAAGGCACAACATTGTGTTCCACCATTCTGTCAAACACCTACTATGCACCATTAATTCACCCGTGTTTAGCATACATATCAACAAGCCCGCTCCCCACAACTACATTTGACTCAATTCTAGTTACAATAAGTCGGGCATGTACCTATTTCCTTATATCCAGAGCTTCGAGGCTTGCACACGCACTAAGAACACTACCAAAAGTAAACTTGTCCAGCCTAAACCTAACCTTCTGAATTTCACAAAAGAGCCCCAAGGCCTTCTCGCCATGACCATTTTGCACATAGCCTAAAATTAATGTAGTGCGTGACACTACATCTCATTCTACGATTTTGTCAAACATTATTTTTGCAATCTCTATATGCCCACATTTTGCATACATGTCAATACACACACCACTAACCACAACATTCACATCAAACCCATTTCAAACAACATCACCATGAAAGCCTCTGCCACATTTCACATCTGCTAGTTTAGCATAAGAGCGAAGTCGTTGACATGAAGATTTGCAAAAATGATCAGAATAATGAGAGCAATAATAGTAGTAATGAAAAATTATTTGTTCTAACACTTCTCTTAATGGCATTAAGGTGATCTTTAGTTGCTTGCCGAGCAAACCGAGAAGAGCCTTCGAACATGGAGATAAGTTGGTCGACAAATGTAAGACATGTTGCACATGTGACCTTCGACTGTTTTAATGGCTTCCTAGGGTTTCCAGTTGAGTTCGAGCTCAAGATCCCCATAAGAGTTCCCAGTGCCAGGTTTCTTGCTCGTTTCTGGTCCCTTTTCTTCGTAATTTTAGCTCATACTACCTCCATTCTAATCTCTTAGTGAAATAAATGGAACTACATTTTGTTTAGATTTCAAAAAAGTCATTTAAGAGAATTACTTTGCATTTCTTGCATCACATTGATATTTTTCGCATGATTTTCATTCCTCCTCATCTTGGTTGAATTTTGAAAAAATCATTTAGCATAATTACTTTATAAAAACTTCAGGATTTTGGGTGCCATAGGGGTTCTTGATGGTGTTGAATCCATTTCCACCATTAAAAAAAAGATTCAAACACTCCAACATTCTTTTTTTTGAAATTTTTTTTACCGGATTCTGGCAATAAATTTGTCGTTTGGGCGAATTTGTGGCTTCGATGGACAACAACATTGGAATAATATTGTGCAGTCTATTTTATCTCACCAATAGCCTCGACAATCACACAAAATAACACAAAAACCACAGTAATAGTTCGTCACGCGCATCTTCCATAAACAAAACAAGAATTATAATAATAAATATATCATTGACTAGCCACAAACATGGTTTCTCAAAAAGGCAATGTGATAGAAATGTTTGCCTACTTTAAATGTCTTTTTGCAATGTGATGGCAGAGTTGGAACTGACTTTTCCAATGCTTGAAATATAACGCCAATGGCCTTGATATGCATCTCTTAAGGCCTTTCGGTGACGAGCACACCAATGTCAAAGAAACGTTGGAGTATGCATTCACACTATGTAAAATTAAATAGGGTGAAATGTTAGCATGTAAAATTGTGAAAATCTTGATTATTATTTTGAAATTCTATATTTAAAATTAACTAGGGTGTAAGATTTAGAGGTTTTTTTATTACAAATTTTGTGTGCATGTAAAGTTTTAGTAAAAATGAATATTTGTTTGTCATCATTATGGTGAATGTAATTAAATATATTTAGTTATTTATATGCTATAAATAAAAATATATGATTATTTGTGTTATTGAAATTATTTAGCTGATTTCAAATTCTAAAATTTAATTATGAATTTGTTTTTGGCTTTATTCTTGTGGAGATGATCTTCCCAACCATCTATTCCTTTGGTGTATCTTTGCACCTTTTGGGGCAATTGTTAGTCTTAACTCCTATGTAAACATTTGATCCCAATATGTTTAACATTTTGACTAGGTCAAATAAAATAAAATAAAAATAATAAAGTAAAAAACATAAAATTAATAAGTATATTTATAATTAGAATTATAAATATTTTTAATTAATTTTAATTAGCAATTAAACCAACCTAGATCCATCTTAATTCTAGATCTACCAAGCGCCGAAATGGATCAAATGTCTTTTCACTTTAAAAGAGGATTGCATCTTAAAATATTTGATCCCTCTCAACGCTTGGTAGATCCAAAATTAAGATGAACCTAGGCTGGTTGATAATTATAATTAGTAATTATTTTGTTTTGTTTTGTTTTATTTATGTAATTTAACCGAGTCAAAATGTTAAACAAGAAATTATGTTACAACATCTCTACCATACTGGGCTAGAGAGCACCTCTCGGTGCGATTAATTTTAATATTTTAAAAAAGATAAACATATATTATTAATATCTATTTAAATTAATTTGATTTGTCAAATATTTGTTGGATTTTTTAATGGTTAAATGAAATCAATTTTAAGAGGTTTAAATATAATAATTATAATATAAGTCAATATACCAACCTAGATCCATCTTAACTTCTGATCTACCAAGAATGATCAAATTTCTTTTCATTCTAAAAGAGGTTTGCATCTCAAGAGATTTAATCCCTCTCGACGCTTGGTAGATCCGAAGTTAAGATGGACCTAGGCTGGTTGATAATTATAATTAGTAGTTATTTTATTCTATTTTATTTTTAATTTATGTAATTTGACCAAGTCAAAACGTTAAACAAGAAATTACGTTACAACATCTCTACCAGTCTAGGTTAAAGAGCGTCTCTCAGTGCAATTTTAGTAAACATATCTTATTAATATCTATTTAAATTAATTTGATTTGTCAAATATTTGTTGGATTTTTTAAAAGATTAAATGAAATCAATTTTAAGAGGTTTAATACCTTTTTTTTCCTCATGGGGTGAGTTAAAAGTTTCACATTTTTAATTATTTTTTCTAAAATTCGATGATTTAGGCTGTCTTAGAATTGACCAAAACCCCCATAGGAAAAGTTCAATGGGAAAAATTCCCAACATAGCATTGGAATTTTGGCTTCTAGCTGTTCCAATCAAATTTAGGATGAAATATGGCTAGAAAAAGTGAGTTCCCTCGCCAAAATTCCCAACATGCCATTGAAATTTAGACTTCTAACATTGTTCCAATTGGATTTGGAATGAAATTTGACAAGAAAAATAAGGTGGTTTGAGTGCCCCTTATCCCATGCTCCTCTCTCTCACTCATATATATAAGGAGCTTTACACTTTAAAGGGTTTGAACCTATGTTGTTTGCATAACGACACCCCATCCTAATTAGTAACCCATAAACCATTAGATACAATATAGTGAATATAATTATAAGTAATTAAAGTGATCACTATATGAGTTACATTGACTATTGCTTCTTCAATTTTGATGTTTAGATTAAAAAGCATGAGATAACCATAATATTTAAAATTGAAAACACCTTCCAACTTACCATTCAATGAACGAGCAATAAACAAACACAAATAATTTATCCAAGTTAGATTTTTTTTCCAATGAAACTTGCCAAAAAACCTAAGTAATGATTTCCTACATTCTTGGATGACATCTCTAATAAACTTGTTAACATAAACTAGTGCATCTCAACTTGTTGGATTCAAATTGGAACTATGTCGACAAAAAGATAACTAGATGCCCAATAACATTAGCAACAACAAGTTGAAATAACCCCTTGGACTTCAAACAATCTAGATTTTGTAATTATTGTGATTTAATAATTGATGTTGCAAATATTATTGTGTAAAAGTTATGTAATAACACCCATAAATGTTGTGGAGGTTCCTTTGTATGGTAAAAGGAAGATTATCAAACACCTCTTTTGAAAATGCAAGTTTGCCAAGTCAGCTAGTATTGGGCATATATGTTATGTTCTAGACTCCTCCCACTTCTGCATCTTGAGAAGTTGTCTTTTTGGATAATTGTTTGTTTTCTTTTTTTCTTTTTAAGCAAAATGCTATAGTCACACTTTCCAATAATCTAATACATCAGGTTTTTAGATACATCTAATAAAAGTTTGTTCTTGCTCAAAATTACATCCTTCCTATAGATTGCTCTGTTAACTAAACTAGTTAATTGGTTCAAAATGATTCTAAAAGTATATATCCTAATATAGACTCCTAACACTAAATAGACTTTACAATATACTTAAAAAGACATTACAATACATTTAAATGATAGAATTAAGAAAGTTTAAGCTTGGTGTTCGTGGTGGTCTAACTAACAATATCTTTGCCCATATCAAGAAGACACTGCTGCATAGTTTCTCCCTCCTTATTAGTAGTTGGCTCAATAGACAAGTCAACCTGAGCTTCAACCATGCTTTAATAACTCAATAACTCATTTACAACCAACTTGAAATGAGCATTTCTCTGCCTTAATTCTTGGATTTCGTGGCCTTGAAAGCTTACTATTTCCATAGTCAAAGCTTCCTCCTTGTCTCTCACATTTTCTTGAGCTTCAATTTACACTGCAATGCTAGCACTGACTCATTAGTCTTCTAAAGACAATTTCTTGATTCATCAATTACCTCTTTAACTTGAAATTTCACACCTAGAGCATCTCTCCTCATGCTTATGCCCCCAATTCATTACAAATTCCTACAACAAACCAACAATAAATCCTTATCTGCCAAATCGATAAAAGCACTCACAAATTTGTCCTTGCAACAATTGATTTTTCCTAAATTCCCAACTAGTCTCCTCAATTATCCCAACAAACCTTCCATTTTCTTGCAAACAACAAGACCAAGCTAGAGCGAACCTCCTTCCTCCCAATGATCCCAGAAAAAAAGCCCACAAAAGTCACGAAAGACCATGCTCAAAACAAATATCAACACAACCACCCAACAAACTAGAAGATGTGCATCCTCAAAATTAAAAGAATTACAAATATCAAAAAAGATTCAACTCATGCCATCATAGCCAAGAGCGCAACACATAATGAAATTTCCCACTCATGTTGGTGATAAAGCGAGGGGATGATTGATTAAACCTCCCTCACAACTTATATAATAGGGAGCACCCTCCTTGCATGAAGACATGACAAGAAAACATACCAGATGACATCCCCTTTGGGTGACATGCATGTTCCCAATAATTCAATTCTTTCATGATTATTCAAAAGGATTTTTCTTTTCTTTTCTAAATTGGTTTCCATTTAAATTATAGCAATAAATTCCTACATACACTTTATTTATTTAGCATTTAACATGTTATAATAATTTATTAAAATTGACATTTGAGTGTGTGGATTTTTAGAGTTAGAGTTACTTAATTAATTTGTTTCAATTGATTAATCTTAAATTTAATTCTTTAATCAAATTAATTATTTGATCTATTTAATTATTAATTTAAAATATAAATATTTTACTTAATTTATTTTTGACTTAAGACATTTTCAAAATCCTTTTTTTTTCTCAAAACTAGCCATTTATTTAACCCTTAAATATCTAAGGGTCTCTACATTAATCTCATTCCTACGTACACTTTATTTATTTAGCATTTAACATGTTATAATAATTTATTAAAATTGACATTTGAGTGTGTGGACTTTTAGTTAGAATTAATTAATTAATTGTTTCAATTGATTAATATTAAAATTAATTATTTAATCAAATTAATTATTTGATTTATTTAATTATTAATTTAAAATATAAATATTAAAATTTTAAATATTTTACTTAATTTATTTTTGACTTAAGACATTTTCAATTTTTTTTTTCAAAACTAGCCATTTATTTAACCCTTAAATATCTAAGGGTCTCTACATTAATCTCTCTATTTGATCTATTGCCTTGATCTGATTCTCCATCTTGTCCTGGCGATGAACCATATTGGATGATTCGAAATGCGTCAACATATTTCTTATAATGTGATTTTCACCGAAAAAGTTTCTCATATTAAAATTTATGTTGTCGTTTTTTTTTTTTCTTTATGGAGAAACTATTGTTTTAATTAAGATACACAATTTCTAAAAAAAACAAAAGATTAACAACTAAAGTTGACTTTATTTTATTTTATTTTTAAAAATAAATAAATATATGTTCATCATCATTTCATATTTTTACACTATAATCATATTTTAAAAATTTAGTAAAATCACAACATGAGGATGGAAATGACTCATCTTGACACGTTGACTAGGATGATAAGATGGTGTACCTACTCTTTCATACACTATATGTAAATAAGATAGGATCATGAGATAAACATGGAAATGACTATAACACCAAACTTTCCAATTGCAAGGCGCAGGATCAAACTTTCCAATTGCCACTATAACACCAAGAGTATATCCAACAACCTACAAGCCGAATATACTAGGAATACATGACTTAGCCAGAATCGAGATATCATGTATTCACTACAAACAAAGCAACTCCCTAGGCCACCTATTCCTCTAGCCTCATCACAACAGACTTAACATGTCATTTTGAGGAATCGAACTTGAGTTGGAAAAAAATTAATAACCAATCTTAACCACTAGTTCTACCTTATTTGAAAATATGCTTATATCATTAACCAATAATATTTGCAATTATCTTCCCTTATCTTCCCTCCATTCAACTTAAATATGACAATTTGAAGGACATCTTTGCCATGGAATGAGTCCAATAATAACAATATCTCATCATGAAAATAAGGAAATATTCTATTTAAAAAAAAAACAAAAAAAAATAGATCCTTGAGATTCTTATCCCCTTTATTATCCTCAAGAGGCACTTTAGATCAAGGGAGGCCAATGCCTCACCTTCTGATCCTTCCACAGATCCCTTCTTGGATTTCCTCAGTGGACAATTTGTAGCAAAATGGCCCACCTCATGACAACGAAAGCATCGCACGTTCGATTTGTCAAACTTCTTCTCACCTTGGGAATAACTGGATTGGGAAAGAGAATCCTTCTCCTTCACCTTCTTCGCCTTACTCGCTAAGGCGCGGTTTTCTTCATCCTCCATGGATGAAGAACCATCTCTGGTGCTTCTTCTTATCTCCTCCTGCATCAGATCCGACCAAAATCGTTCCTAATCTGGCAGTTTCTCTCTTCCATTAACCGAGTCCTGGTAGCTATGCCAGCTCTTAGGAAGACCGAGGAGTGCAAGACTCACCATGTCATTATCAACAGTCGTGATCCCTACACTTCCAAGCTCATCCTTGCATGTGGTGAGCTTGTTCAGATACGTAGAGATCGTGTCACCCTTTTCACACTTGATCTTTCGAAGCTTGTCTTTCAGCGCCAGCTTCCTCTGATCACTGCTATTCTGATATAGATCTTTCAATGTTTTCCACATTGAAAACGGCGTCTCCTTCCCATTGAGACTCGAGACTATGTGGTCTCGAACTCCCTCCAGAAGGATTCTCCTTGCTCTAGCCACACATTTCTTCCATTTTTCCAATTGAGTAACATCAGACGGCTTGGGGACTTCTTGATCAATGAAGTCCTTTAGATTGTTATCCTCTAATACTGCTTCCATGCGATCCTTCCAGGCTATATAATTCGAGCTGCCATCAAGGGCATACTTGAGTCTTAAACCACTGAACGCCATAGGTGAAATGGAGATGTGATAAGAACTCGATTTCTATATTCAGGAATCACAAACTTCGAACTTCTCCCTTCTTGTATGCTGTTCTTCCTTGATCACCTTTGCTCTGATATCATGTAGAAATTCCCAACTTTGTAGATCACTTGATAATGCAATATACTAAAGAAAAATACTTGATCTACTTCTACAACCAATTATGCAGAAGCTTAATCGAATTGAGCAAGATCAATTGAACACATATAACTGATAAGGAGAAACCAATCACACATAACACAAAAGAAATAACCCCGAGAAAGCCTCAACCTAAAACCCCAACTCTGTATTATCATACAAGTGGAAATATAGTTTGGATTACAAAAGGAATCAACTCACAAGCTATCCTGCTCTCTCTGCAATCCCTCTGCTGCTAATAGATAGTCAAAGACATCTCTCAAACCTTCTCCTCTGCCCTCCAAGCCTCCTATTTCTTTGCGCAATTTTCCTTGGGGTCCAGTGCAGCCACTTGTGTGAATTGGCCTCTTCACACACTCACTAACCTCTGATCTCAACTAGGTCTCTGTTTGAACTGACATGCATAAGTTATTCATGAGATAATATTCAGTTATCTGAAGTGCAACAGTTATATGAAAGCATGCATTAACTAACTGAACTCACAATTAATTTAAACAAACTGTTTAAATCAATCTAACTGGACTTGACTCAGTTAATTGAGCCAACTAATTACAACTCAAATTAGAACCCATCATTATCTCTTTAACTGATGGATAAATTCCTCAATTAATAGAGAAACTATTGCATGTCCTCACATAGACTTCATGTTTGATTTTTCACAACTACTTAACTCATGGTGAATTAATTTATTTATTTTCAAACAAGCATTAAGTTCAAATTCGAATTTTACTTCCTATTTTAGTCTAGGGACTGACTAAAATTGGAATCCATCCCGAACTGCTAAAAATAACAATGATATTTTTAGCATTTCCATTTTTCATTCCCTGTTTCTCAATCCAGCACTGGTACCCAAACTACTATTTATAGTAGTGCTATTTAGCATTTCTTGTTGCCATTTTCAACACTTACTATTTCCATAGTCAAAGCTTCCTCCTTGTCTCTCACATCTTCTTGAGTTTCGTTTACACTGCAATGCTAACATTGACTCATTAGTCTTCTAAAGACACAATTTCTTGATTCATCAACTACCTCTTTAACTTTGAAATTTCACACCTAGAACATCTCTCCTCATGCTTATGCCCCCAATTCATTACAAATTCCTACAACAAACCAACAAAAAATCCTTATCTGCCAAATCGATAAAAGCACTCACAAAATTGTCCTTGCAATAATTGATTTTTCCTGAATTCCCAACTAGTCTCCTCAATTATCCCAACAAACCCTCTGTTTTCTTGCAAATAACAAGACTAAGCTAGAGCGAACCTCCTTTCTCCCAATGATGCCACAAAAAGGGCCCACCAAAGTCATAAAAAACCATGCTCAAAACAAGTATCAACACAACCACCCAACAAACTAGAAGATGTGCATCC
The DNA here is from genome assembly GCA_031772625.1 of Pinus tabuliformis. NCBI lineage: Eukaryota > Viridiplantae > Streptophyta > Pinopsida > Pinales > Pinaceae > Pinus > Pinus tabuliformis. The sequence continues at coordinate 794,264,753 of CM062807.1, read as the reverse complement.
TCAAAATTAAAAGAATTACAGTGATCAAAGATTATTCAACCCATGCCATCATAGACAAGAGTGCAACACATAATGAAATTTCCCACTCATGTTGGTGATAAAGCGAGGGGATGGTTGATTAAACCTCCCTCACAACTTCCTATGATAGGGAGCACCCTCCCCTGCATGAATACATGACAAGAAAACATACGAGATGACATCCCCTTTAGGTGACGTGCATGTTCCCAATAATTCAATTCTTTCATGATTATTCAAAAGGATTTTTCTTTTCTTTTTTAAATTGGTTTCCATTTAAATTATAGCAATAAATTCCTACATACACTTTATTTATTCAGCATTTAACATGTTATAATAATTTATTAAAATTGATATTTGAGTGTGTGGACCTTTACAGTGAGAATTAATTAATTAATTTGTTTCAATTGATTAATCTTAAATTTAATTATTTAATCAAATTAATTATTTGATTTATTTAATTATTTATTTAAAATATAAATATTAAAATTTTAAATATTTCACTTAAGACATTTTCAAAATCTTTTTTTTTTTCAAAACTAGCCATTTATTTAACCCTTAAATATCTAAGGGTCTCTACATTAATCTCATTCCTACCTACACTTTACTTATCTAGCATTTAACATGTTATAATAATTTATTAAAATTGACATTTGAGTGTGTGGACTTTTAGTTAGAATTAATTAATTAATTTGTTTCAATTGATTAATCTTAAATTTAATTATTTAATCAAATTAATTATTTGATTTATTTAATTATTAATTAAAATATAAATATTAAAATTTTAAATATTTTACTTAATTTATTTTTGATTTAAGACATTTTCAAATTTTTTTTTCAAAACTAGCCGTTTATTTAACCTTTAAATATCTAAGGGTCTCTACATTAATTTCTCTATTTGATCTATTGCCTTGATCTGATTCTCCATCTTGTCCTGGCAATGAACCATATTGGATAATTCGAAACGCGTCGACATATTTCTTATGATGTGATTTTCACCGAAAAGTTTCTCATATTAGAATTTATGTTGTCATTTTTTTTTCTTTATGGAGAAACTATTGTTTTAATTAAGATACACAATTTCTAAAAAAACGAAAGATTAACAACTAAAATTGACTTTAATTTATTTTATTTTAATTTTGATTTTTAAAAATAAATAAATATGTTCATCATCATTTCATATTTTTGCACTATAATCATATTTTAAAAATGTAGTAAAATCACAACATGAGGATGGAAATGACTCATCTTTGACACACCGACTAGAATGATAAGATGGTGTACCTACTCTTTAATACACTATATGTAAATAAGATAGGATCATGAAATAAACATGGAAATGACTCATCTAATGCATTGATAAGATAAGTACTTGTATTTTTTTTTAAACTATGATGAATCAATAACTTGTTGGAGTAATTTGTGAAAGGTCCAGGATCAAACTTTCCAACTGCCACTATAACACCAAGAGTACCTCCAACAACCTACAAGCCGAATATACTAGGAATACATGACTTAGCCAGAATCGAGATATCATGTATTCACTACAAACAAAGCAACTCCCTAGGCCACTTATTCCTCTAGCCTCATCACAACAGACTTAACATGTCATTTTGAGGAATCGAACTTGAGTTGGAAAAAAATTAATAACCAATCTTAACCACTCGTTCTACGTTATTTGAAAATATACTTATATCATTAACCAATAATATTTGCAAGTGTCTTCCCTTATCTTCCCTCCATTCAACTTAAATATGACAATTTGAAGGACATCTTTGCCATGGAATTAGTCCAATAATAACAGTATCTCATTATGAAAATAAGGAAATATTTTATTTAAAAAAAAAAAAAAAAAAAAAATAGATCCTCGAGATTCTTCTCCTCTTTATTATCCTCAAGAGGCACTTTAGATCAAGGGAGGCCAATGCCTCACCTTCTAATCCTTCCACAGATCCCTTCTTGGATTTCCTCAGTGGACAATTTGTAGCAAAATGGCCCACCTCATGACAACGAAAGCATCACACTTTCGATTTGTCAAACTTCTTCCCACCTTGGGAATAACTGGATTGGGAAAGAGAATCCTTCTCCTTCCCCTTCTTCACCTTACTCGCTAAGGCACAGTTTTCTTCATCCTCCATGGATGAAGAACCATCTCTGGTGCTTCTTCTTATCTCCTCTTGCATCAGATCCGACCAAAATCATTCCCAATTTGGCAGTTTCTCTCTTCCATTAACCGAGTCCTGGTAGCTATGCCAACTCTTAGGAAGACCGAGGAGTGCAAGACTCACCATGTCATCATCAGTTGTCGTGATCCCTACACTTCCAAGCTCATCCCTGCATGTGGTGAGCTTGTTCAGATATGTAGAGATCGTGTCACCCTTTTCACACTTGATCTTCCGAAGCTTGTCTTTTAGCGCCAACTTCCTCTGATCACTGCTATTCTTGATATAGATCTTTCAATGTTTTCCACATTGAAAACGGTGTCTCCTTCCCATGGAGACTCGAGACTATGTGGTCTCGAACTCCCTCCAGAAGGATTCTCCTTGCTCTAGCCACACATTTCTTCCATTCCGCCAATTAAGTAGCATCAATCAGCTTGGGGACTTCTTGATCAATGAAGTCCTTTAGATCGTTATCCTCTAATACTGCTTCTAAGCGATCCTTCCAGGCTATATAATTCGAGCTGCCATCAAGAGCATACTTGAGTCTTAAACCACTGAACGCCATAGGTGAAATAGAGATGTGATAAGAACTCGATTTTTATATTCAGGAATCACAAACTTCGAACTTCTCCCTTCTTGTATACTGTTCTTCCTTGATCACCTTTGCTCTGATACCATGTAGAAATTCCCAACTTTATAGATCACTTGATAATGCAATATACTAAAGCAAAATACTTGATCTACTTCTACAACCAATTATGCGGAAGCTTAATCGAATTGAGCAAGATCAATTGAACACATATAACTGATAAGGAGAAATCAATCACACATAACACAAAAGAAATAACCCCGAGAAAGCCTCAGCCTAAAACCCCAACTCTGTATTATCATACAAGTGGAAATATAGTCTGGATTACAAAAAGAATCAACTCACAAGCTATCATGCTCTCTCTGCAATCCCTCTGTTGCTCATAGATAGTCAAAGGCCTCTCTCAAACCTTCTCCTCTGCCCTCCAAGCCTCCTATTTCTTTGTGTAATTTTCCTTGGGGTCCAGTGCAGCCACTTGTGTGAATTGGCCTCTTCACACACTCACTAACCTCTGATCCAACTACACAATCCTGAAGGAGATAAATCCTTCTCCATGGATGAGCTTCCTTTATAGGAAAAATCCATCCAAATGATAGTACACTGTCCCTCCTCTGATCTCAACTAGGTCTCTATTTGAACTGACATGCATAAGTTATTCATGAGAGAATATTCAGTTATCTGAAGTGCAGCAGTTATATGCAAGCATGCATTAACTAACTGAACTCACAATTAATTTAAACAAATTGTTTAAATCAATCTAACTGGACTTGACTCAGTTAATTGAGCCAACTAATTACAACTCAAATTAGAACTCATCCTTATCTCTTTAACTGATGGATAAATTCCTCAATTAATAGAGAAACTATTGTATGTCCTCACATAGACTTCATGTTTGATTTTTCACAACTAATTAACTCATGGTGAATTAATTAATTTATTTTCAAACAATTATTAAGTTCAAATTCGAATTTTACTTCCTATTTTAGTCTAGGGACTGACTAAAATTGGAATCCATCCCAAACTGCTAAAAATAGCAATGATATTTTTAGCACTTCCATTTTTCATTCCCTGTTGCTCAATCCAACACTGGTACCCAAACTGCTATTTATAGCAGTGCTATTTTTAGCATTTCTTGTTGCTATTTCCATAGTTAAAGCTTCCTCCTTGTCTCTCACATCTTCTTGAGCTTCATTTACACTGCAATGCTAACATTGACTCATTAGTCTTCTAAAGACACAATTTCTTGATTCATCAACTACCTCTTTAACTTTGAAATTTCACACCTAAAGCATCTCTCCTCATGCTTATGCCCCCAATTCATTACAAATTCCTACAACAAACCAACAAACAATCCTTATCTGCCAAATTGATAAAAGCACTCACAAAATTGTCCTTGCAATAGTTGATTTTCCCTGAATTCCCAACTAGTCTCCTCAATTATCCCAACAAACCCTCCGTTTTCTTGCAAACAACAAGACTAAGCTAGAGTGAACCTCCTCCCTCCCAATGATGCCACAAAAAAGGCCCACCAAAGTCATAAAAAACCGTGCTCAAAACAAGTATCAACACAACCACCCAACAAACTAGAAGATGTGCATCCTCAAAATTAAAAGAATTACAGTTATCAATGATTATTCAACCCATGCCATCATAGACAAGAGTGCAACACAATGAAATTTCCCACTCATGTTGGTGATAAAGCGAGGGGATGGTTGATTAAACCTCCCTCACAACTTCCTATGATAGGGAGCACCCTCCCCTGCATGAATACATGACAAGAAAACATACGAGATGACATCCCCTTCGGGTGACATGCATGTTCCCAATAATTCAATTCTTTCATGATTATTCAAAAGGATGTTTCTTTTCTTTTCTAAATTGGTTTCCATTTAAATTATAGCAATAAATTCCTACAGACACTTTATTTATTTAGCATTTAACATGTTATAATAATTTATTAAAATTGACATTTGAGTGTGTGGACTTTTATAGTTAGAATTAATTAATTAATTTGTTTCAATTGATTAATCTTAAATTTAATTATTTAATTAAATTAATTATTTGATTTATTTAATTATTAATTTAAAATATAAATATTAAAATTTTAAATATTTTATTTAATTTATTTTTGACTTGACATTTTCAAAATCTTTTTTTTTTCAAAACTTTGTTTAACCCTTAAATATCTAAGGGTCTCTACATTAATCTCATTCCTACATACACTTTATTTATTTAGCATTTAACATGTTATAATAATTTATTAAAATTGACATTCGAGTGTGTGGACTTTTAGTTAAAATTAATTAATTAATTTGTTTCAATTGATTAATCTTAAATTTAATTATTTAATCAAATTAATTATTTGATTTATTTAATTTTAATTTAAAATATAAATATTTTACTTAATCTATTTTTGATTTAAAATACAATTTTTTTTTTCAAAACTAACCATTTATTTAACCCTTAAATATCTAAGGGTCTCTACATTAATCTCTCTATTTGATCTATTGGCTTGATCTAACCCTTAAATATCTAAGGGTCTCTACATTAATCTCTCTATTTGATCTATTGCCTTGATCTGATTCTCCATCTTGTCTTGGCGATGAACCATATGGGATGATTCGAAACGCGTCGACATATTTCTTATGATGTGATTTTCACCGAAAAAGTTTCTCATATTAGAATTTATGTTGTCATTTTTTTTTTTTATGAAGAAAGTATTGTTTTAATTAAGATACACAATTTCTAAAAAAAAACGAAGGATTAACAACTAAAATTGACTTTATTTTATTTTATTTTAATTTTAATTTTTAAAAATAAATAAATATATGTTCATCATCATTTCATATTTTTGCACTATAATCATATTTTAAAAATTTAGTAAAAGCACAACATGAGGATGGAAATGACTCATCTTGACACACCGACTAGGATGATAAGATGGTGTACCTACTCTTTAATATGCTATATGTAAATAAGATAGGATCATGAGATAAACATGGAAATGACTCATCTAATGCATTGATAAGATAAGTACTTGTATTTTTTTTAAACTATGGTGAATCAGTAACTTGTTGGAGTAATTTGTGCAAGGTCCAGGATCAAACTTTCCAACTACCATTGTAACACCAAGAGTATATTCAACAACCTACAAGCTAAATATACTAGGAATACATGACTTAGAAAAAATCGAGATATCTTGTATTCACTACAAACAAAGTAACTCCCTAGGCCACCTATTCCTCTAACCTCATCACAATATACTTAACATGTCATTTTGAAAAATTGAACTTGAGTGGAAAAGAAATTAATTAGCTACCTTAACCACTCGTTCTACCTTATTTGAAAATATACTTATATCATTAACCAATAATATTTACAAGTATCTTCCCTTATCTTCCATCCATTCAACTTAAATAAATTAATAATATTTACGTTAATAATATTTACAAGTATCTTCCCTTATCTTCCCTCCATTCAACCTAAATATGACAATTTGAGGGACATCTTTGCCATGAATTGGTCCAATAATAAGAATACCTTATTATGAAAATAAGGAAATATTTTATTAAAAAAAAAAAAAAGGTATAGATACTTGAGATTCTTCTCCTCTTTATTCCTTCCATTCAACTTATCCTCTTTATTCCTTCCATTCAACTTAAATATGACAATTTGAGGGACACCTTTGCCATGGAATTGGTCCAATAATAACAATACCTTAGTATGAAAATAAGGAAATATTTTATTTAAAAAAACAAAAAAGAGTATAGATCCTTGAGATTCTTCTCCTCATTATCCTCAAGAGGCACTTTAGATCAAGGACTCTTGGAACCAACTTTTTTATGTGACAACTGGCAAAGTTTATTATAAGGCCCATACCCACATGAAGAAAGATGAAAGCTAGAAAAGAAGATCCTACATGACCGTTTGCCTCCAATCTTTCAACAAGACAAGGTGCCCTTGTTTATGAGAGACACATACTAGCAAGGGGGACAGGGAGGTCAGGACCCTAATGTGCTGATTGATCAAATGGTATTATTTAACCTTATAGTGACCTAGGCCAGGTTGTTAGGGTGGGGGACCATGGCCCTAGAAACGAGTACATCCAACATATGGAACAAACATATGCCGAATTATGGGCAATTGAATGGATAATTACAAATCATTTTGTTGCGTTAAGATTCCCGATGGCAACCGGCGGGAATACCGCTGAGAATCGCCACCTGCCCGGAAGTCCACTGCCGGTTGGCTGACAAAGCAACCGTTAATACCCCAACCAGATGTCCGGGCACCTGGTTGACACGTGTGCCACTAACACAGCTCTAACCCAGACTAACCCGCCGAGTTGTCGGTTATTTGTCAGTCTAACTTTACCCAAGGCAGGGGTTAACGGGCTTGGAAGCGAACAAAACCCTAGGAGATAAAAAAATATCTTTAATCAGCACGAGAAGTTAGGCGTTCGTGGGCACCGGAAGCTGTGTTGTGTTGACCGGTTTCTAGTCGCATGGAGTAGTTGGCCGGGGCTTGTCAAAACCGGATGGATGAGAGAATTGGCATTTCAATTGTGTGCGTGGTCGCGGGGTCGAGGCGCGTTCTAGAAGCCCGGTTGCTTCGTCGATGGAGGCCATTTCCAGGTGAGTGATACAACGGCCGTTTAATATTTGCAGTGTGGGGGTTTCTTTAATAAGAAGGTCCGCCTTTAGCCGGCAGATAATGAAGTTTCGGCTTTTTCTTTGCAAGAAACCCCCCGGTGTTTGAATACTTCTTTTTTCCAGATGCTTGTCCTCGTGGAGTTTGCGTATAGGATCCGGGGTTTTGACATATAAATCGACACACTTAGCAGTAGGCTGATAGATTTAGAGGCATATATCATTATGTATCTCGAGTTCTCTCCCCGTAATTATTCACAGATGGGAGGAAGGCCTAGGGTTTGTGAAATGAGCGACAGCGATGATCACATGGATCGGCTACCCGATTCTTTGCTGCTGCTGATCTTTAATAAGTTGGATGATATTAAGTCTCTGGGGAGGTGTTGTGCTGTTTGTAAGAGGTTTAATACCCTGGTTCCGCAGGTGGATAACGTGATTGTTAAGGTTGATTGCGTGATATCTGGGGACGAGAATGGATTGAATGTTAAGGGTAAGGGGATTTTTGGACATCTGATGAGATTTGTGCTGGGGAGTATTGTTAAGCCCTTGCAGGCTTTGCAACAGTTTCTGGGGCACAAGAGGGCTATTTTAGAGGAGATTTCGCATCATTCGCCTGGTGAAGTGCTGAGGAACTTTAAGGAGATTAAGCATCTGAGGATCGAGTTACCTGGTGGGGAATTGGGGATCGAGGATGGGGTTCTCTTGAAATGGAAGGCTGAATTTGGGACCACGCTGGAGAGTTGTGTGATTCTGGGAGCCTCGTCCCTAGCAAAGAAGGGGAAGAAGAGCAATCTGTGTCTTAATAATTCGGAGGCAGAAAGTGTTGTCGATGGCGAAAACTTGGTCTCTGTGGAAGATGGCAATGGGAACGGCAATGGCAATAATGGAAATGGCAGCGGTGGCGGCATTCCAGAACCGTTCTACACGAATGGGGGTTTGAAGTTGCGTGTGGTTTGGACGATAAGCTCTCTCATCGCAGCTTCTGCCAGGCATTTTCTGCTACAACAGATCATTTGCGATCACCCTTCTCTAGAGAGCCTTGTTCTCACTGATTGCGATGGTCAGGGTATGCTATGTATGGGAAAACAGCAGCTGTGCGAGTTTAGAGAGAAACCGTTGGTGGCTTCTGCATCGTCCAATCGGACGCAAGTTCCGGCATTGAATATGAAGTTGTGGTATGCTCAATCTCTTGAGCTTCCAGGTGGTATGAGGATGGAGGGAGCTACGCTCGTTGCTATCAGGCCTAGTGATCGGCCAATGGTGAAGAAGGACACTGATGCTTTTATTGCTGGCTCTTTCGAAGAGCCATTTAAAACAGCAGCAAAAGCTCTAGCCAAAGGAAGGACTTATCTCTTGGAAATGAATTCATTCTAGTAGAGTACTCTGAAGCGGGAAGCAGTTAATTTTAGCAATTCTAACCTCTATTGTATAGTGCTTTCTGCCTCGATCCCCTTTTTTATTTTCTTGATGTGCATATTTTCTTGTTTACTTCTCACCAAGGATGAGGCTTTTGAGCTTCCATACTGTTTAGTCAATGCTCAAAGTATCGTAATCCAAGAAGATTGAGCAAATAGCGTGAAACTAACTTATCTCTAACCAACACAGTGTCTTGTCTTAGAAAACTTACAAGTATGCGTTGGGTTCCTCCTTCTCTTTGCAAGAGGATTATTTTAGCAACTTGTTTCTTGCTGTTGCAGTGCTGCCCTTGTCCGCCTCTTAAAAAAATACTGCTATCATTGCCACTGGTTGTGTCAACTACGTTGAAATTCACCAACGTGATGAGGATATGCTGTAAATGCTGAGATCTTCTTTCTAGCAATGTAAATTATATTGAAACTTGTAATATGATGTTCAATTATTGATCAACCTTATTGTTTTGTGCTTGAAAATTTTCACAAGGGCCGCTGACTATCCTCTGGCTAGGTTTCACTGTTACAGTGTTGTTTATGGGAAGGTTTAGACTATAGATTACTGGTTTGAGAGCGAAGTTGTCTGGCAAGATGAACTTGAGCAGTTTGTAACTTTGTTCGAAGTCATGCATATTGGGCATGTGATTGATCCATTTCTGAAGGTTAGTTTTCGAACAGTGGCTGGATTTGGGGCCCAATTTTATTATGGTAGTAAATTTAAAGAATTAACAAGTCTGTATTTTAAAACATGTGAAGCCAATTTGAAAAGACAGCTAGAGATGTTATGGATATAAGCGTTGATATTCAGTTATTAGAATGTGAGATGTAAGAGACCTTTAATTTCAATTTACTTACAACTTACAACTTACAAGCTGATCGCTTTGTCCCTGTTTTTTATTTGTTATTAGATTAATCATTAAATTGAATTTGGGTTTTTTTTCTGTTTATTTTTTTGGTCCTACATATGGTTTTGATGTCAATTTGAATGAGGCTACAACAAACTGTTATATTACTTGTTAACTGTAAGGGGAACAATAATTCCAATATCTTAATTGTGATGTGGATATTAGGAGTTCTAAGACTTTCTGTGATTATATGGGTTGCGTGTAGGTTGGAAGAATTTGTTATTGGACATTTCAAAATGTTCTCCCATATTTTTGGTTTCTTCTGGTATTAGATACAGATAATTAGTATATACTTCAGGTATTAGATACAAATGAAGTGTTAGGCAACTTGCTCTTGATGACAAAGATGAGAGTACAGGACGATGTTACCCTGCAGATGCTGGGAAACTTTACACTTATGTACTGCAGATATACATATTTATATTGACTTGGGGTGTTACCTGTATGGTATGCTTGACTCATAAGCATTTCAACACGTTATAAATGAGCATGACTTTATTGATTGATTGTTTATACTTGTTAAAGCTTGCCTTCCGGATTGAGATGCATAATTGTATGACTTAGGGTGCTACCTGTATTGCATGCTTAACTCATGAGCATGGCAACACAATATACATGAGCGTGGCTTTATCGATTGATTGGTCAAACTTGTTAGAGCTGGCCTTTCGGATTGGTTGCTTGCAACCATTTGAATGATTTGATTGGTCAAACTTGTTAGAGCTGGCCTTTCGGATTGGTTGCTTGCAACCATTTGAATGATATTTACTCATTCAATTGTGGATGAGTAAATATCATTCAAATGGGAACAGAAGAGCTGGCCTCTGAATTGTTTTGCTTGCAACTATTTTGTATCCCTGGAATGTTGATGTCTAAATGGCATATGTGATGGCTATTCTGTCTTCCAATTTCATTGTACCTGACTAAGAGAGGCAAGACTTCAAGCTACTTGAATTCTAGGAGCCTCATATAGCTCTGGGAAGGTAACTTTTTGTTTTATGTACAACATATCTGCCTACTGTTTGCAGGATGGCAATCGCTTCACATAAATTCTGGGACTTTGTATGGTGTGCATGCCTTGATGGACGTTGGATGATGTGCATGCAGAGTTTTACATTCCTTGGGACGTTTCACAGTGTAAACACAGAGTAGTCTTAGTTGGATACACTAGTTTCTAGTATTCCGTGTTGTTTTTAGCTATGTCCTCACTTACTCAGAGGTTTTAAATTTGAATAGTTGTGCAGTTTGTGGAAAGTCTAATTATTGATAGCGCCTCAGTGTCAAAGACTGTTGGTATTCTGGCTTGTGAAGTATAATGCTGTATTCCAAGAACATGTAAAATTGACGTTTTCTTGGAATTTTAGTTCATAGAATATTTAACAGCACTGTGGCATTCAATAATAGCTATATCTTACTGCTTACACAGAATTGCAGCGTGCCTTAGGCCAGTATTTACACTTGTACGTCTGGGTGTTTCACCTTATACTTTGTACTTGTAGCTTCTACCATGGAAAGGTTACATAGATACTACCGAGTGAGATTTCATGTTTTGTAGCTTTTATCATAGAAGATTGTGCGGAGTGTGATTTCATCTCGTCTGTCACGCTTGTAGCTTTTAAGTTTTTAGCATAAAAAGGCTATGTAGATAACGGTAAGTGTGATTACCGTGACCTAACAACTTGGAGCACTGTATATGCCAAGTGTAGTGTTGTTCAGACTGTCAGATTAGTTGGGTGTGAATGGTGCCACTATAACTGTGGTTTACCAGCTAGTAAATTTAAATTAAAGTCATTGTTTCGGGTTATTGTGTCTAATTTTTGTTTAATAGTCGACAAAGCTCATAAACAATAGCCTCTGGGATACTTGGGTTGTGTTGATAGGTTGTCTCGTGGAGGCTGGATTCTGGAGGAGGTTTCTATAGCTGTTTCGAATTGCAGCTTGAGGTACAGGTTCCACTCTCCCCATATTTGTTGATGCTTTCATGAAAGTTCTGCAGCACTTGCGGTTGCTTCACCGAGTCATTTTTTAGATGCATGAGAGACAGGCGTGTTAGAAAGGAAGGTACTTTGGAAACTTTGTGGTGTTATGGGAAGCCTAGATCAAGGAGAAGCATTCATGACACACATCCCATCTAATTCTCTTGTCAACATTATAGGTATTTTGTGTTCAAAAATTGCAAGAATGTGTGTGGGAGTGATTATGCACATCAGTTTTTCAAAATTGTAGTTTTTGGAAAGGAAGGTACTTTGGTGTTGGAAGCCTAGATGAAGGAGAAGCATTCATGACAGGCATCCCAACTAACTCTCCTATCAAATATGCCTGTGGGATTGATTGTGCTCAGCAGGTATTCAAAATTATAGTTTCTAGAGGTATGCATTATCCTACTGCCCAAATTTTCTTATGTAGAGGCTTATTAACGTGGGAATATTTTACAGGTTCTATCAGAGCATATGCTCCTATCTAAAACTGTCAGAACTATAGTATATTATTAACAATCTTAATTTTGTATACTTCTTTTTATCACCGATGTCTTTATTTTCAATGCATAATGGCTTCGAGAATTCACTAGATTTGACCTCATTGCAGTTGGGTGATTCTGATTCCTTGAATTATGGAGTCCATGTAGTAAGTTATTTACAGACTACGTGTTAACGACGATCCCCCGGGAATCATTTTTACAATTGTTTACTTGAATAGAAAATTTCTCACTGAAATCCCTTTCAATGCACAGAATTAGGCATATAATTAACTGTATTCTTTTTCTTTCTTTTTTTACAAAGCATTCCCAACTGAAATCGATAAAAGCCCCCCAAAATAGAATTATATACTCAACAAGTTATCCAATCTAGTCAACCGCTTTGCAATTTATTAGCAATTGAAACCTGCTTGCAAGACATTTTGTACATTTAAATCATATTTTGACTCTGGTTCCCTTTGCTTTCCTTCACTTTTTGAGGGCAAAAGATGATAACTAGCATGTACCTGTACCCTAGGTTTGATCAAGGAGGTGCATTTCATATATCTTTAGGATGCATATATGAGTATGTTATTGGGTATGAGAGTGGATTTCAGTATGAAGGTCTTGAAAAGGGGCAGTATGAATGGAGAGGTCACTTGTGTAACATCTGACATCTACTAGTGGCACACGTCTAGATGATACTGCCTCGAGTCATTGTGCACCCCTCGTCAGTAAAGCCAATATAACAGTGGTCTCGATCTAGAAAGGGTGGGCAACAAACACATCCTAGATAACATGTTGGGGTATAGTTCTCTTGCACCGCATCAGAAGATGTGGTGGCAGGGCAGGAGACCTTGAATGATCTTCGCCTGACCATATCCCTGAAACAAGCTTGGTCCTTAGAGCTTGGAGCCATACAAAACCGTGCGATTGATAATTCTGTGGAAGTTACATCTTGGACGGAATGCCTTGGAAGTGGTGCTGAAAACATCCTCATGCTAGAAATGCGAGGGAACCATAATGCTTGTTGATCCGAGATTGAACTCTGGAGAGTCAGTTTCAAACTACAAAACTGAGGCCCTGAAATTGAACACCCAAAATTGTGTACGGAAGAGTTGGCTCAATCTCCTGAGCCTGAGAGTAGAAATGGAAGTCTCACAGGGGATTCTTCGAGCCCTTTAAGCTCATAACCCGAGGCCCTGAAATTGAACACCGAAAATTGGGTCCGCAGGAGTGATCTTAATCTCCTCACCCTGAGAGTAGAAATGGAAATCTTACAGGGGATTTGGGTCTGCAGGAGTGATCTCAATCTCCTCACCCTGAGAGTAGAAATAGAAATCTTACAGGGGATTCCTCTTCGAGCCATTTAAACTCAACCTTGGAAAATAATAACAAACTGTAATCATCATTAAAATTTATCTCAGATTTTGTATTTTTTTCCATGTTATTAAATATAGTTATAAAATTTATCTTAGATTTTGTATTATTTCCATATTATTAAATTTAAAGTGAAAATAAAATTATGCTAATTTTATTTAATTTTAAAATAAATTAAAAATTAAAATGATGATGATGAAGAAGAATTTAAAGTGAAAATAAAATTATGCTAATTTTATTTAATTTTAAAATAAATTTAAAATTAAAATAAATTGATATTATTAAATTTAAAATAAATTTAAAATTAAAATAAATTGATATTATTAAATTTAAAGTTAAAATAAATTTAACATAACTTTATTTTAGATTAAATTCTATTTTTAGAACCTTGTGAATTAGATAGAAATCATCCCCTACATACTTCAAAGTGTTGATTTCTGTTGGCAATGTTTCCTGTTAAATAGCATACATAAAGGTGAAGGTGAATTTGTATGTAAATATCAGTTAAATTTGTGTATTTGCTTTCTCATTTCTCCGTGTATTTGTGCCGATAATTTAAAATTATCTTTCTTTTTTTTAATGTTAGGTTTTTTTTGTCGGTTTCTTTGTTTAAAGTATAATTTAAATTATTGTTATTTTATTAATGTCTCATATAAGCAAATATATTTTTATAGATATATTTTCATTTTATATTTTTTTTCACATAGTTTAATTAATAGATGTTTTGGTTTTTTTTTTAATTTTTTAATCAACTTTTTCTAAAATTTGATAGATATTTTTTAAAATTGTAAGTTTGAGTTGTATACTCTTCAAAATCCAAGATCCCTAAGTATTTTCCAGGTGCTGAATCTATTTATACATTCAAAAATGTATTATAAACAATAATTCACAATCTTACCCAGCTAAAAAAGAAAAAATAAAACAACAAAAAACTTGATGTAAATATTGTATTGCTTCATTTTCATGCTTCACCTGCTACTATTTTCAACAGTTCCTGTTTACATCTAATATTACTAATATTTACTAACATTCTGATTGAAAAGAATGTCTCCAAATAATCTATCCAAAATAGACAAGTTTGATGAAATAGCCTTTGCTGAAAAAAAAAGAAACATCAGAAAAGAACCCACTGCCAGAAAGGCACTTAGATCCAGGGAAATTTACTCCAAAATTTAAAGATGGATCTATTGTAGCAGATCTTGATCTTCTACATATAGAAAAATCTCAGATGAAAAATGCTCTGATCTGGTTAGAGTGCACAATTCCCTAATTATGAAAGAATGTGCCTAGCTCAAAACTTAGATGATATAGCTCTGCAAGTCAAACATGTACTTGGCATGCATTCTGAAGTACAAGAGTTGCCTGGAAAAATAGGATTTTTGTTAGAAGCCGTTCATGGTTTACAAACAAAACAATCTGAAAGGAAACAATTTGAAAAAGAAGATAGGTTCTTTTACAATGTTATGCCGGAACTCTTGTAGATCCAGAAGGTGTCTGATTCTCTATGAGTTTTTCCAAAGGAAAAGAGCATGACAGATACCTACAACTCAAAATGTTAGACCTGACAAATGACAAAAATTTAAAAAATAAAATCAGCCTTCAAATTAGTTAGGGAGAAAATAACATTTGTAAATTCTCAACTTGCTGATTTACTAAAACAAAAGCAAATAAACAATGGTCAATCATGACTAGGAAGAAACTTCTAGGATAACTCATTCTATCCTTGTTACCCACCACTTGTGGGTGACACCCATAAGAGAACATTTTCTCCTAGATTGTTTTCAGGTGGCAGAAAACAACCCTTCGTAGTACCTAGATAGCTCGATGTGCCACCATCTTCGTCACTTGAGCTAGCCATTCTGCACCTTTGCCCATCTGTCATGATCGCATGTTTGAAGGTGGAACTTCTAATCTCGAAAGTATGACTTTCATTATGTAGTTGAGTATTTTTGCTTACTTATCATGGACACTTCTAGGCATGGATTATTGGAGGAATTTAACGGAAAGAATGGGTTTGGTTTGTACTCTTGTTCCCATGTCCAATTTGGTGGTTAACCTTGTAACCTAGTCTTGTGGGATTTCTTTTATCGACTACTAGTTTTAGGAGTAGCACTAGATGGGAAATCTTGATTTTGGTTGTGTGGTCCCGCTTCCCAACACCACATACATCACCCCTTTTCAACTCGTTATAACCCCTTTCCATATATTTCCCATTTGGGTCAACGTTTGTCCACTAGGTCCACAATGAGTTAGCCTCTCCCTCCCCTTGCCCACACATTGGGTCGGGCTTGGAATAATGCACCGAAGGTTGACGTAGCTAAAAAGAAATTAAAAAGCATAAATTAGCCACTCTCGACAGGGAATGTACCACAAAATGCAAAAGAAGGTTGAACAAACAAATTTAACATTTAGGCAAAAGCCAACATGAGCTCTACCCCCTATCATTATGGCCATCACCCTAGTTCCTAGGCCCCCATATTGGCTCCTGACATCATTAAAGAACCCATGATTGTCCCAACCCTTTGTGGGCGATGAATTACCCAACCTTGTAGGGGTATCACTATTATATCCTTCACATCATGCTCTTATCTCCTAGGGTCTCGAGCAATTATAAAAGAAAAATCGATAAAAAGGCAAAGACATATGAAGAAGGGTGGAAAAGCAAACGCTGAAGTAACTCATGAGCCACGATTGCTCCTTCCTGCATCTATACACCCAAGCGTGGGATTTGTTCATCATAGCGGCTTTGCTCATCATAACTACCCTTGTACCATGGCATGTGGCTTGGAGCCTTCCCTTGGAACCCCACTTTGTTCCATCATTATATCACATGGCGCCTGCCATATGACGAATGTACCATGGACTTGTCACTCCCTTAGAGGTTGAAACCACTTAATAGGGTCATTGATTAACCTCTTTCTTGAACTTGGAGACCCCTGAACACTCTAAAATCCATTATGGAAGGGCATGCCTCTATGAAGTCCTTGCTTGGTTCCGTGACTTGAAAGCTTATTTGCTCAATTACACTAATGATTTATTGTGTTGGAGGGTGAGGAGACGCCTTGGAACTTATGCAGGATTGCAAGTGGGTTTTCATCTTGGAGTTTGGTCTCCCTATACGGGGCTCAAGCCCTCCAGAGGGTCATATTGGTATTTATAGGGTGTGCATTGAGAGCCACATGCCTCCACTATAGCAGAGAGAAGATAGACATGCCATGGGATCCTTCAACACCATTCATTGCTCGCTCGTGTCCCACTTATTTGTTGATGATGATGGACTTGGACCACCTTTACCAACGAACTACACTGTTGCACCACACCCCTGATAATTGATCTATGGCCCAAATGGGTTGTCTCACCATGGGAGACAAGGGAGGACGTACATCATTGCTCCAACCCTTTGCAGATGGGATACATGCTTGTTCAATTCAGTTGGAGACCCATGACAATGCTTTTGTGCCCCGACAACCACTTGGGAGCACCACAAGTCATTTGCTTGGAGATCAAGGGGCTACCTCCTTCATCACTGTTATTGGAGCCCTCCTATTAAATATGGCACGAGGGATTTCACTAGACCTTCCAACAACCCTCCTAGCTATTGTATTACCTTTTGGCCTTCTTCATAGGCTTGTTTTGCATATCATGGAGCTATTTGGTGGGCTTGTCATCAATTATGGTGTTATTGTGCACATTAGATCATTTTTAGGGGTTGTTAGGCAAAAATTGACCCATTCGAATGATCAGAGGCTCATATAAATACAAGTGAGGCCTCATTTGTTCTCATCATCACTTGGGATTTTCGCTAGCTCTTCTTGAGAATTTCAACCCGCAATTTGTGGAGTGATTTTGATGGAATAAATGTATTTTGACATTTGGAAATCTTCACTATCTTTTTCTGGAGCTTCTTGTTGCAATGCCATGGATGGATATATTCTTCATTGTCTTGTAAGTGTCTTTTTAATGCTATATTTTTGAAATAATGATTGTCTAATGCATGTAATTTATTTCTTATGGTTATTATTGTGCCTTAATTCATGGGAAATTGTTTTAGGCCTTGATACTAATGGAAAATTTTGCATGTGTTATTTATAAAGATAATGAATGAAAGTCCATAATATTTTCCATTAAAGTATAAATGCCTAAAGTCGCTGTGGAGTTGCATCCCTAGATAGTGAAAATGCTACTTTAGGCCTTCTTGAAGAGCAATGGGGACAAAGTCGGGATCATTTTGACTCCAATCCTCCCAATAGCTAGGCACTGGTTTTAAATCCTAGTGTGATCACCCTATAACCCTTTTCTCGCCTTTGTCCCTCTTTTTGCCCTAACCCTAGAACGCTGACTAGGGCCTCGTACGAATTTCATTAGAGACATCTCTTTGGGGCACAAATTGGCAAAGAAATTGCATTGGTGAGTCTCCTATAAGCTCTCAAAATTTGAGGCCAGTCCCGTGGTTGGTTTGGGAGATATATGAAGCCTTAGCTATAAGACCAATTCCTCTAGGCTCCTTCTTAGGTAGTGGCTTTGCAAGGGTCATTTACACTTTAAAAGTCAAAGGAAGTTCATTTCTAATTGACCCTTCCTATCATCCTTGCTTGATCTAGTCATTTTGTAAATTATCATCCTAAACCTTAAGTCTAGCTTGGATCTTCCCAAGGCTCCTTTGTGGTCGCCTATCTTCATTGCTCTTTATCTCACAAGGCCATTTAGGGAATCTTGTTCTTTAACGAGTCTTTGGTCTAGGATATTCTTCATAAGAGTATATCCAATCCCAAGGGCTAAAGCTCCCTTGAGCCTTTCACCTTGCTCCTAAAGCAAGTAAACCATATTATTTGAGTTTCTCTTGTGAATGAGCACTAGAAATCACTACCTATCCTATCGTTGATTCATCATTCTTAGTGATTTCCTTATACCGGAACTGCTACCATCGATGAAATTCCGTAAAGAGTAGGGGACATTTATTGAGGTGATAGTGGGTCCTTGTTCCTTTATTGCCACTTGATTTAGTAGTAGTCCCTTTGGAACCCCTCCTAGGACATTTTTTAAGTTGAGTGGTAACATTTTTTGCGCCATTGCAGGGGACACAAGACGTGTGCCTTGTTTCCCTTATGACATCATTGATAATATCATTCTTGGTGACTCCATTAAAAGAACGAAACCCTAGTTCTTCATTGAACTTTATGGTCAATACTTGTAGGGTGGAGCAAGCATTTCTCTAGGCATCTCTAAACTCACTTTGGCGACTCCTACATAATTTACACGTATATCTCAATAGGATGTTTTTCTTTGATGATTTTCCCGCTTTGGACATCACTAGCATCCCTGGGCACTCTAATCATGTCATGGGAAGGATGGTACGTGGGGTACCCATGTTTGATGGCGATCCACACTTTGCAATGGGTCACGTAGAATGATTTCTTGCGCATACTTCAAAGATGAAAGTGGTCCACCAAGATGTCGTTATATTCTTGTTCATGAGACCCCTCTGTCATAATTCATGGTTGCATAATCACGAACCTAGGAGCACCTCATCTCTTGAGGAATTCGTTGATGGCTTTGTTAGGCATTTCCAAGTATGCCCTCCACGAAACATTCAAGAGGAAGCCTTCATTAAGCATCATGATGACCTTGGGAATCTATATGATGAGCAGGGAGGAGGGTCCTTCCTAGGTCCACATGACGAAAAATACGATGAAGATGATTTTCAGAACATGTGTGATAGGGAGGACGAGTCTATGGAAAGTGAATTTGAGGTTAAACTTATCTTTTCCAAGGATACTATTTCTGATAATCCATTCTTTGAAGACCTTGGAGAAGGTGATCCTGTAACCTGTCCAAGCATTGATATCAATGATTACTTACATATTGAAGAAGGGAAATGGGAGATTCATGGGATACGTTTTGACAAAGTACCTATCTATGACACTAATGACGATGATATCAATAGGACCCTTGTCTCTTCTCACAATCCTAGGGTTGTAATTGAGTTGCGTGTGAATCCTTTCCTCAACCTTTCTTGTAATAAATAATCATTTCTCTCCCTTGAATATGATGTGCAACCTGCTTATTGTGTCTTCCCATGTCAGAAGTCTCCCTTTCCTTCTAATCATGACCCCACGGTGGCCATAAAGCACGATACAAATGATGAGGACAATTATGGGGATGATATCCCTGGGGTTGCCATCCATAGGAGGTTTATGAGCTCGGTTGTTAACAGATTCTCTATCTTTCGGTTGGAAGAAAAGATCATATGGAGTATATTACATCCGTTTGTTACCTCTTCCCTTGTGATACTCCATGTGTGGTCATTCTATTTTCCCACCCCCTGTCCTTTTGACCTTCCATATAGTCTTTCTTGCCCTTGCCTTTGGATCTATTTCATGAGCAAACAAAAGGGTAGTTGTTCTATTATTGACTGGATGATATGTTGGTTGCATTGAGTTTATGATTACACTTAGTATTTGCATTATTATATGCAGGTTAGAGTAGGATACATTGCATGTTGATTTCCATATTAGAACTAATGTCATATTCTTTGTCATGCTATATTAGGTGCATTTATATTAGAATTGCATTTAGAATAAATTCTTATTTCTTGTTGATTTTTATGACCTAACATAAGCATGGGCGATCATAAGACGCCACAAAACCATACTACCCGGTGTACTTGGTATTTGATGTGTAGGTAACAAGTCTACGGTCCCAAGAGAAAATAGGTATTCTCATGACCTTCCCATTCGAGTATGTCCGTGCACTCTACTGAGACATCGTGTCCCAGTTGGAGCTAGATGTTACCCACCCCTCGTGGGTGACACCCATAGGATAACTTTTTCTCTTAGATTGTCTTCAGCCGAAACCCAACAACCCCTTGCATCCCCCACATAGCTCGATGTGCCACCATCTCCGCCACTTGAGCTAGCCATTATGCACCCTCACCCATCTGTCATGATCACATGTTTGAAGGTGGTCATTCCAATCGTTAAGGTATGGCTTCCATTATGTAATTGGGTATCTTTGCTTACTTGTCATGGACACATCCAAGCATGGATTAATGGGGAGATTTGGCTGAAAGAACGAACTTGGTTTGTACTCTTGCCCCTTTGTCCAATTTGGTGGTTAACCTTTTATCATAGTCCTATAGGATCTCCTTTATTGATACTAGCTTTAGGAGTAGCACTACATGGGAAATCCCGATTTTTGTTGCTGTTAAGTTATGGTATGTTCTATGCTTATAAAAGTTTACTTCTTTTTCTTATTATATTCCACCGATACATAAAGTAAAGTGCAGATAGAACATTAAACAATCGACAGAAAACAAGACAAGACAAGAGACACAAGATGTGGCGGCTAGCCAGGGACAAACCCCACAATGTGTGGGGAAACCCTTTGATCAAATCTTCTTTTATCTTCAATGATTCAGCAGAGAGAAATAGTACAATAAATCTGATTCATATCAGCAGTAGCAAACCCTAGATCAGCAGCATCAGTATTAGCGGCTTCATTATCAAACTAGGGCAGACAATATCTCACAAATCGATCGTCGGATTGACTTCATTCCACCACCAAAAGTTTCGGCTTCCAGAGGAGGTTAAGATGAACCTACAGCGCAGTTCAGATGAGGAGATCTTCTAGGCCACGCAAGTCAATCTTTACTTCTGCAGTTGCAGCTTCAGTTTCAGCAGTGTCCGGCTTCAAACTAGGGAAGTCGATATCTTGCAAACCGTTCGTCGGATTGACTTCATTCCACCACCAAAAGTCGTGGCTTTCAAAGGAGGTTCAGATGAACCTACAACGTAGTTCTAAAGAGGAGATCTTCTAGGCCACGCAAGTCAAACTTTACTTCTGCAGTTGCAGCTTCAGTTTCAGCAGTTTCCGGCTTCAAACTAGGGCAGTCGATATTTTGCAAATCGTTCGTCGGATTGACTTCATTCCACCACCAAAAGTTGCGGCTTTCAAAGGAGGTTCAGATGAACCTACAACGCAGTTCCAAAGAGGAGATATTCTAGGCCACGCAAGTCAATCTTTACTTCTGCAGTTGCAGCTTTAGTTTCAGCAGTTTCCGGCTTCAAACTAGGGCAGTCGATATCTTGCAAACCGTTCGTCGGATTGACTTCATTCCACCACCAAAAGTTGCGGCTTTCAAAGGAGCTTCAGATGAACCTACAACGCAGTTCCAAAGAGGAGATATTCTAGGCCACGCAAGTCAATCTTTACTTCTGCAGTTGCAACTTCAAATTCAACAGCTTCCGGCTTCACATGTGTGAGAAAGAGAGACCCATTTCAGCGCAGTAGAGAAGAGACTCATATCTGCGTAGTAGAGAGAGAGAGAGATGTGATGAGATGAGTGAGTCTAAATGAGGAAAAGTCCTCTTATATTTATACACAATGTTGGTGGGTGAATAGATGCAACTGTTGGGCTTCTGAGCCTACATGAGTTGTAGGTCGGCTTGATAATAATTCCATAATCAAAATAAATTCATATCTCCATGAATACTTATCGGAATTGGATGATCTTTATATCAATCCTACACCTCTCGATGAGAGGAATCTAATAAAAATATTATCAGCCATGAATAAGATGACCCACATGAATTTTTGCCCTGGTTGCCAATTTTAACACTCCTTCTCAACCATGGAGAACTTCATCTGCAATCTTTCTATCGGTCGTTACTATTCATCCATCAAATGCACTGCCCTGTACAGCCTGACCCTTGCCCTGTTATGCTCTATTCTGCCTATTCTGCTTTGTTTTGTTATGCCTGCATTGATCTGTACTGTTTTGCTCTGTTCTGCTCTGCTCTTGCATTGTTCTGTTTTGCTCTGCTTTTGTCCGAATTATGAAGAAGAAGAAATGATCGAGGATGTATCATACTGACTCAAAGTCAGTCTCAGATTATGTACCACTGGTCCCAGACTAGTCTCAACCAACCCAAAGTCAGCGTCATAGTAAGTACAACTCCAATGGTCCCAGACCAATATCATCCTCCACTGACTCAAATTCAGTCTCAGAGTATGTACCACTAATCCCAGACTAGTCTCAACTAACCCGAAGTCAGCGTCATAGTATGGTACAACTCCTACCACTGGTCCCAGACCAGTATCATTGATCCCAGATCAATGGAGGTCATCCTAGCGTAGGGAGTACGGTAGTTACAACGATGCGTCCATCGGTACTACTATGGTCCCTAACTTCATTTCCCTACTCATTGATCAGATGAGAGGTACTTCCCATGAGTCCCAGACTGCATGGGTAGGATGCCTCGACAGGAGAACTAATCAATCCTGTCCTCATAGGAGAACACATCAATCCTGCTACAATTGCCATGGAGAACACATCAATCCAGGCCTCACAGGAGAACACATCAATCCTGATACAATTGCCATGGAGAACACATCAATCCAGGCCTCACAGGAGAACACATCAATCCTGCTACAATCGCCGTGGAGAACACATCAATGCAGGCTGCCATGGAGAACACATCAATCCAGGCCTCACAGGAGAACTAATCATCCTGCTACACAGGAGAGCGAATCATCCTGTTCCACAAGAGAGCGAATCATCTTGTTCCAGTGTGCACCACCAGGGGAGGGTGAGTCACCCTGTGGTCATATGTTGCTCCAGTAGGAACCACAAGCCCTTAGAGCTCCCAGAGCTCAATGTATGCAACATGCAGGACCCTTGTACAAAGTTTTCTTGCCGACTCCAAGTCGTTTTGGAAAATCACAAATTAGATCTTTCCTCGGGGCTTTGACAAGGTGTATCAACCTGTACATCATCTTAATGTGATGGAGCTTCCTTGCTCATCAACTTACCATATCCCAGATGATGTCTATCTGCTAGAGCAATTGACGAATACGGGATTCCTCAATAATCGAATCCCACCTCTGGTTGCTACAGAGAATCACAGTGGTATCCAATGTAAATCCAAACAGCTCACTGAAGAGCTTTCGCAACCAGATTGCCTCACACGAGGTTATGCTAGCAACAATATATCCTGCTTCGGCGGTGCTCAAAGTTACCGACTTCTGCTTCCTGCTCATCCAGGATATCGAAGAAGATCCCAAGGTGAAACAGTACCCGGAAGTGCTCTTACGGTCCACCACACTGCCTGCCCAATCAACATCAGTATATCCAAGTAGTCTCACATCTCCGACAGTGTATCTTAATCCATGAGAGATTGTGTCCTGAAGACATCTCAGAAGATTCTTGGCATCAATCCAGTGAGGCTCAACCAAATATGAGCTCACAATGCTAACTGCAAAACATATGTTCGGACGAAGGTTCACCAAGAACATCAATGCGAATGAGTTTTTGAAACTCAGAGGTATTTCCTAAGTCTGGTCCGACATCACTACCATATAACTTCTAAAAGTTAAGATCCTCGAGGTAGTCACAGGCTTGCAGTCCATCATACCGAATCTTTCCAATATATTTACCACATATTTTCCTTGAGATAGGAAAATTTCCCTTCGCTTTTGCCACACTTCAAGTCCTTGGTCCTTCATTTCAAATTCAGAAGCCATCTCCCTCTTACATTTGTGAACGAGAGGGTTTGCACCTGTTAGAAAGAGGTCATCCACATACAACACCAGTATGAGAGGCTTGTCATCTTCAACCTTAAAGTAAAGGTTAGGATCAACTTCACTCCTAGTGAATCCCAGCTTCATCAAGTAGCTATCGGTCCTCTCATACCATGCTTGGGGTGCTTGCTTCAGCCCATAGAGAGCCTTATTCAACCTGCATACATGAGATTTTCAATCATAAATCTCAAATCCTTCAAGTTGCTCCACATAGACCTCTTCTTTGATAGAACCATGCAAGAATGTGGTCTTAACATCCATCTGATGTAGGTTCCATCCTTGTGAAGCCACAAGGGCTATGATCAAGTGGATGGTCGTATATCGGGAAACAGGTGCAAATATCATAGTCTATACCTCCCTTCTGGGATAAACCACGAGCAACAAAATGAACCTTATACTTTTCCATACTTCCATTTGCTGCATGCTTTATCTCGTAAAGCCATTTTGAAGTAACAATTTTCTTGTCCAGGGTCCAGGAACTACTTCCCAGACATCATTCTCCATAATAGACTCATATTCTATGGTCATAGCATCCTTCCATAGTTAATGCTTGATGACGTCTGAGAATGATGAAGGTTCATTTTGTATGATCGTGCTCATGATGGTCAGGTATCCCTGATACCTGTTAAGTTTCTTACTTTGATGGAAGGTTCCTCAGGGTGCAGCATGTCCTTCAGCATCATCAAGTATCCCCCTAAGCCATGAAGGCCTCTTCCTAGAAGAGGAAGGCTCATGTGGATGAGGATCAATCAGATCCATGGGTTCTTCTACATCAGGCATTGATTCATCATCCTTTTCTTTCGGTTCCCTGGTGTCGGCTTCTTGAGAGCTCCTCAAAGTCGGAAGATTGTTCACCTTGTTGAGAGCCATATCTTCGTCAAAGGTGACATCATGACTAATTACGACTTCCCTTTGACCAGCTACATAGATTCTATAGCCTTTAGTATTTTCACCATAGCCCATGAAAATTCCATTCTTTCCAGATGCACCCAATTTATTTTTATTTTTTATTTTTTTTCTTTCGGCACATGAAAGTATACAGGGCTTCCAAAAATTTTAAAATGAGAAACATCAGGTTTCTTACCGGTGAATTTTTCTTCAGGAGTCTTGGAACCCAATGCTTGATGAGGGCATCGATATACGGCAGCGTTTGCAGCTTCAGCCCATGGAACTTCGGAAGTCTTTGATCATGTAGCATGGCTCGGACGACTTCCATAATTGTGTGGTTCTTCCTTCCCACCACACCATTCTGCTCAAGAGTATGTGGTGTAGTAGTCTCCCTCTTGATGCCAACCTCAGGTATGCGTGAGTAAACCAATTGTAATATATCGGAGGTCTTGCTTTGGCTTGAGGGGAATGGTCCCCTTTTGAGCTTTCCTTTGGCACATCCCGAACATACACCTTCTTTCTCTACTTGGAATTCGGGCATCCCTGTTACCATTTGTCTTACATCAGGTAGAGCTTTGTAATGAAGGTGGGCAAACCTCCGATGCCAAAGTTCGGATTGAAGCGTTCTGTCACAAGACATGACACCTAGCGGACTTCCACCGACTTGATCTAAAGAATCAACTCGAAACCCAAGAGTGAAAGCATATTTAACATTATTTTTCCATATGCGTACCTTACCATCGCTGAAGGTTACCTTATAGCCTTTTTCTTCCATTACCGAGATGGATACCATGTTCTTTTTGAGATCAGGTACATATAATACATCTTGTAAGTGAATCGTATTACCTTGATTTAGTTTAAGAGAAACATTTCCTACACCTTTCACTGGGTATTTCATGTCATCTTCAAGGACAATTTCCAGGTTAGTTTCTTTCTCTACCAGATTATAGAGTACTTATTTGTAACCAGTGAAGTGTCTTGAGGCACCACTATCAATGAGCCAAATTCCCATTGAGTCCGAAGGAGCAGAGGTAGATAGAGCAGCTGGTAGATAATATTCAGCCTGCTTATCGTCAACAATGTTAGATTCATACCTGGAATTTCTAGCCTTCTTGAATGGTTGCCCTCTTCCTTGATTTCCCGCATTCCTTTTTCCTTTGTTGTTGAATTTTCCATTCCTTCGATTACCATGAGAGGGATTTTGATCATTGTCACGGTGAGAGTCCTTTCTATCAGGGCATTCCCTTGCATAGTGACCTGCTTTATTGCAAATGAAACATCGTCCTTTTCTTCCACCCTTAAATCCAGCCTTTCTTTTCGATTTAGACCCAGAATTATTTCTTTTCTTAGCATGAGAAGAAAAAGCAGCAGGAGGACTTTTAGGCAAGGGCATTTCCTGCTCTTCTACCCTTGTTTGTTCTTGAATGCATCTAGCCATTAATTCCTCGAAACTAGGAATTACATTATTGTTCAAAAGAGTAGTCCTGAACACATACCATTCAAATGGTAATCCTTCGAGAGTTGTGAGTGCCATTTCTCTGTCAGTAATGGTTTCCCCAATAGATAGGAGATCGTTCTTGATCTCGGTGATTCTTAAGAAGTATGCTTGCATACTTTCATCTTTACCCTTCTTGATTTCCCTCAACTTATTTCTAAGAAACAAAACTTGATTTGCATCATTAACTTTAAATAAACTCACCAGTCTGTCGTAGATTTCCTTGGAGGTGTCTAGATCAGAGATGTAGGCCACCAAGCGCTTGTCGATAGAGTCCCGGGTGATCTTCTTTGTTTTGACTTCTCCATTTTTCCATTTGTTCCAGGCAGCAGCAGATGCATTTGATGAAGGCTCAACAATATTGCCTCTTACATGGTCCAGCACTGCTTGATCTTCAAGGGTTATATCGATAGACATCTTCCATCTGTGATAGTCAGCTTTCTCACGGAGCTTGTCTTTAGCAGGAAAGAGTGTTGAGGACCCCATAGTTCTTTTAGGATAGCCTTGCCAATCTTCTCTTCAATGATTGCTCTTGCTCTTGCTCGGGCTTTGTCTTCACCTCAGCTCTGATACCATGTTAAGTTATGGTATGTTCTATGCTTATAACAATTTACTTCTTTTTCTTATTATATTCCACCGATACATAAAGTAAAGTGCAGATAGAACATTAAACAATCGATAGAAAACAAGCCAAGACAAGAGACACAAGATGTGGCGGCTAGCCAGGGACAAACCCCACATTGTGTGGGGAAACCCTTTGATCAAATCTTCTTTTATCTTCAATAATTCAGCAGAGAGAAATAGTACAATAAATCTGATTCATATCAGCAGTAGCAAACCCTAGATCAGCAGCATCAGTATTAGCGGCTTCATTATCAAACTAGGGCAGACGATATCTCACAAACCGATCGTCCGATTGACTTCATTCCACCACCAAAAGTTTCGGCTTCCAGAGGAGGTTAAGATGAACCTATAGCGCAGTTCAGATGAGGAGATATTCTAGGCCACGCAAGTCAATCTTTACTTTTGCAGTTGCAGCTTCAGTTTCAGCAGTTTCCGGCTTCAAACTAGGGAAGTCGATATCTTGCAAACCGTTCGTCGGATTGACTTCATTCCACCACCAAAAGTTGTGGATTTCAAAGGAGGTTCAGATGAACCTACAACGTAGTTCCAAAGAGGAGATCTTCTAGGCCACGCAAGTCAATCTTTACTTCTGCAGTTGCAGCTTCAGTTTCAGCGGTTTCCGGCTTCAAACTAGGGCAGTCGATATCTTGCAAACCGTTCGTCGGATTGACTTCATTCCACCACAAAAAGTTACGGCTTTCAAAGGAGGTTCATATGAACCTACAGCGCAGTTCCAAAGAGGAGATATTCTAGGCCACGCAAGTCAATCTTTACTTCTGCAGTTGCAGCTTCAGTTTCAGCAGTTTCCGGCTTCAAACTAGGGCAGTCGATATCTTGCAAACCGTTCGTCGGATTGACTTCATTCCACCACCAAAAGTTGCGGCTTTCAAAGGAGGTCCAGATGAACCTATAATGCAGTTCCAAAGAGGAGATTTTCTAGGCCACGCAAGTCAATCTTTACTTCTGCAGTTGCAGCTTCAAATTCAACAGCTTCCGGCTTCACATGTGTGAGAGAGAGAGACCCATTTCAGTGCAGTAGAGAAGAGACTCATATCTGCGCAGTAGAGAGAGAGAGAGATGTGATGAGATGAGTGAGTCTAAATGAGGAAAATTCCTCTTATATTTATACACAATGTTGGTGGGTGAATAGATGCGACTGTTGGGCTTCTGAGCCTACATGAGTTGTAGGTCGGCTTGATAATAATTCCATAATCAAAATAAATTCATATCTCCATGAATACTTATCGGAATTGGATGATCTTTATATCAATCCTACACCTCTCGACAAGAGGAATCTAATAAAAATATTATCAGCCATGAATAAGATGACCCACATGAATTTTTTCCCTGGTTGCCAATTTTAACAGTTGCGTTGTCCCGCTTCCCGACACCACATACATCACTACCCTATGCTCATTATAACCCCTTTCCACATATTTTCCATTTGGGTCTAAATTTGTCCACAAGGAGTTAGCCTCTCCCTCTCTTTGTCCACACTTTGGGTCGAGCTTGGAACGATGCCCGAGAGGTTGATGCAGTGAAAAAGAAAGTAAAAAACATAAATTGGCCACTATCAACAAGAAATGTACCATAAAATGCAAAAGATGACCGAACATACAAATTTAGCACATGGGCAAAAGTCAACATGAGCTCTACCCCCCATCATTATGGCCATCACCCTAGTTCCTAGGGCTCACTGCATCATTAAAGAAGCTATGATTGTCCCAACCCTTGGTGGGTGATGAACTGCACAACCTTAAAGGGGAGTATCATTGCTATATCCTTCACATCATGCTCTCAACCCCTAGAGCCCCGAACAGTTATAAAAGAAAAATCGATAAAAAGAAAAAAGGCATATGAAGGGTGGAAAAACAAAGGTCAGGGTAACTCATGAACCACAATTTCTCCCTCTTACATCTATACATTGAAGTGTGGGCTTCCATCATCATAGCTACCTTTGTACCATGGGATGTGGCTTGGAACCTTCCCCTAACATCCTACTTCGTTCCATCATTATATCACATGACACCCGCTAGATGACGAATGTACCATGCCCTGTAACTCCCTTAGAGGTTGAAACCACTTAATAGGGTCCTTGATTAACCTCCTTCTTGAATTTGGAGACACCAATACACTCTAAAGCCCATTATGGAAAGTCATGCCACTATGAAGTGGCCACTTGGTTCCATGACTTGTAAGCTTATTTTCTCAATTACACTAATGATTTGTTGCAGTGGAGGGCGACGAGACACATTGGATCTTACCCAGGATTGCAAGCGGGTCTTCATCTTGGGGTTTGGTCTCCCTATATAGGGTCCAAGCCTTCTAGAGGGTTATATTGGCATTTATAGGGTGTGCATTGAGAGCCCTAGGCCTCCACTATAAAAGAGAGCAGATAACCATGCCATGGGATCTTTTAGAACAATTCATTGTTTGCTTGTGTCCCACTTATTTGATGATGGTGATGCACCCGAACCACCTAGCCAAGTCGACTACACTGTTGCACCACACACTCGACAGTTGATCTAGGGCCTAGATGGGGTTGTGGCTCACCATGGGAGATAAGGGAGGGCTTGTCTTGCATCATTGCGCCAACCCTTTGAAAATGGTATACATGCTTGTTCGATTCAATTGGAGACCCATGAGCATGCTTTTGTGCTCCCACATCCACTTTTGGAGAACCAAAAGTCATTTGCTTGGAGATCAACGGGTCACCCCCTTCATTATTGTTATTGGAGCCCTCCTATTCATAATGGCACATGAGGGACTTCAGTAGGCCTTCCAACGACCCTCCTAGCTGTCGTATTACCATTTCGACCCTCTTCATAGGCTTGTTTTCATATTATGGAGCTATTTGGTGGGCTTGTCACCAATTAGGGTGTTATTATGCACATTAGAGTCATTTTTAGGGGCTTGTTAGGAACATTTGACCCATTAGAATTGTTAGAGGCTCATAAATACAAGTGACACCTCATTTGTTCTCATCGTCACTTGGGATTTTTGCTAGCTTTTCTTGAGAATTACGACCTACAATTTGTGGTGTGATTTTGAAGGAATAAAATCATTTTGACATTTGGTGCTATATTTTTTGGGAGCTTCTTGTTGCAATTTAGGCCTTGATACTATTGGAAATTTTTGCATGTGTTATTTATAAAGATAATGAATGAATATTTCCGAAATAATGATTGTCTAATGTATGAAATTTATTTCTTATGGTTTTTATTGTGCCCTAATTCATGGGAAATTGTTTTAGGCCTTGATACTATTGGAAATTTTTGCATGTGTTATTTATAAGGATAATGAATGAATGAATGTTCCTAGGGGATAATTTGCATCCTTGAAAATCCATAATATTTGCCATCGAAGTATAAATGCGTGAAGTTGCCATGTAGCTGCATCCCTAGATAGTGAAACTGTTGCTTTAGGTCCTTGATGAGCAAAGGTGACAAAGTCAGGATAATTTTGACTCCAATCCTCCCAATAGCTAGGCACTGGTCTTAAATCCTAATGTGATCACCATAAAACCCCTTTCTCGCTCTTTTCCCTCTTTTTTCCCAAACCCTAAAACGCTGACTAGGGCCTTGTACAAATTTCATTAGAGACATCTCTTTGGGGTGAAAATTGGTAAGCAACTGCGTTGGCGAGTCTCCTACAATCGCTCAAAATAGGCCAATCTCATGGTTAGATTTGGAGATATATGAAGCCCTATCTATAAGACCAATTCCTATAGGCTCATTCTTGGGTAGTGGATTTTCAAAGGTCATTCATAGTTTAAAACTCAAAGGAAGTTAATCTCTCATTGACCCTTCCCATCATCCTTGCTTGATTTAGTCATTTTTTCAATAATCATCCCAAACCCTAGGTCTAGCTTGGATCTTTCCAAGACTCCTTTTGTGGTCTCCTATCTTCATTGCTCTTTATCTCATAAGGCCATTTGGGGAATCTTGTTCTTTAAAGAGTTGTTGGTTTAGGATATCCTTCATAAGAGAATATCTCGAATCCCTAGGTCTAAACCTCCCTTGAACCTTTCTTAGAGAGTCTTTCACTTTGCTTCTAAAGCAAACAAACCTTATTATTTGATTCTCTTATGAATGAGCCCTAGAAATCACTATCTATCATATCACTGATTCATCATTTCTAGTGATTTTTTTTATATCATGACTCCTCTCATCGACGAAAGTCCGTAAAGAGCAGGGGACATCGACTGAGGTGACCGTGGGTCCTTGTCCCATTTTTGCCACTTGATCTAGTAGTAGTCCCTTTGGAACCCCTCCTAGTACCTTGTTAAATTGAGCTGTAACATTTTTTAGCTCCATCGCTGTGGACATGAGATGTGTCTTGTTTCTCTTATTTCATCATTGATAATTTATACAAATACTTTTCTGGAGAAATCACAAAGTAGTTTTCAGAGTCGACGTGTTTCAAACCACTTACTATGCTTCATCATCAAGAAAGAAATTGATAGCCTAACCCAAGGAACAAAATAAATACAATAGAAATGCAACAATTAAATCCCAATAACTAAAAATAAATAAATAAATAAATAAATAATAACATTAAATTCGTTTAGAACATTATATAATCATTAAAATTCAAATGTAACTAAAAAAATCCATGAATATAGAAATAACTAGAATAACGATAAATAAAAATAACAAAAAGTTGAAAATTTAGAAAACTATCAAAAAGATGACTTAAAACATAAACTAATATATTAAAAAAATAAAATTATATATAAATCAAGGAATAAATTTATTAAATTAAGATACATAAATTAATAGTAATAAATAACTATATAACAATTAATAAATAAATATATAATGGGTAATTTATTAAAATACTAATACATAATAAAAGTATCAAAAACTAAAATCTAGGACAATTATAATATTTTATTTAAAGAAAGAATAAGAAAATAGGTATGCAAATTTTCAATATATATAATAAAAAATAAACATAAAAAATAAAGAATATTTTTGAAAGTCAAAGATAACAACTAAAGAAACATAAATAAATAAATAGGGACAAAAAAATAAAATAGACTAAATGAGTTAGAACACAATTTGAAAAAGAAAGAAATAATTATTTTAAAAGAAAATAAGAAATTGAAGAATCCCATATACCTTACAAATCAAAAGGAAAAAGAAATAAATTAATGAAAATAGAGCATATTCCCTTGATGAAAAATTCAAATACCACAAAAGAGCACGAAACAAATCTAAAAAGGGCTAGAGGGTAAATTAACCTTCCGCAATCAAATACACAAAAAGTAGAATAATCAACTATATTAATAATAAAAAAGAAATGAAAAAAGAAAAAGAACCACTGAAGAAAGAAGAAAAATGAAGGACAACACTTAGGTATAAAGGGATGGGATCCAACAACTACTAATCTTCCATTCGTCATCCCTACTCAGTTTCTTAGACCTTTTTTCAGTTTCAATGGCCTCCCTAAACTTACAGTGATGGAAATGATCAATCTTGGCAATGATTTGGGAATCCTCTATATAGATGTGGTTCTTTGTCTTCTCACCATGTTCCGCTAAAGCTAAGGAGCGAGTCCTACAATGTTTTAAGTCAATCATGTGCTCTTGAATCTTTTGACTAATTGAGTGTCCAATTTCTCCATTGTAGGGGGGTCCCACAAGAACATGGGATCAAATAAACACCTTTCATGCTCTTAGGTTCCACTAGGTCCTTAACTGATCTTAAGGAGCTATGAATAGTGTTCAGGGGTTTAAAGGTGGAAGAAGCATTGTGTGTCCTAAGAATCTGAGCAATCTTGTCGATAATCCCTTGGATAAAGGGAATTGGAACGATGGAAATCACACTTTCAGTTTCCTTCTTTATTTTAGGAACTTTACTTGCATTTGAAAAAGCCTTGATACCTTGGAATCTTTTATAGCCATTATATTCAAAAACATTAAGAAGATGAGTTTTCTCATCATCCAGGTGACTCTCATCAGAGACTCGAAAAACACGAGTAGCTAATGTGTTGAGAACTCCAAGCTTTTGGGATGGATAGTGATGAGAGTCAACATGAAGATATTGCTCAGTGTGAGTTTTTTTTGAAAAACTTGGTGAGAAAAAGAACCATTAACTTTCTTAGAGACAATAACAGGAAGGAATGGAAGGCTACCATTACCTTCTGTCTCCATGGTAAATTTGATGGATCTTGATTGATCGTTAAGATGGTGAAGACCAAAATCCAACTTTTCACGACTATGAGCCCATAGGATGAAGGTATCATCTACAAACAATTTCCATAGTTTTGGTTGCAATTGAGATGAAGATAAGACCTTGTTGGCGACTCCATTGGAAGAACGAAGCCCTAATTCTTCATTGAAATTTATGGTCAATGTTTGTAGGGTAGAACAAGCATTTATCTAGGCATATATAAATTCACCCTAGCGACTCCTACATAGTTTACACATATATCTCAATAGGATGCCTTTCTTCGATGATTTTTCTGCTTTGGACAACACTAGCATCCTTGGGCACCCTAATCATGTCACAAGAAGGATGGTACGTGGGGTGCCATGTTTGATGGTGATCCACTCTCTTCAATGGGTCATGTAGAAATATTTATTGCGCATACTTCAAAGGTGAAAGTGGTCCACCAAGATGTTGTTATATTGTTGTTCATGAGATCCCTCCATGGTCATAATTCATGGTTGCATAATCACGAACTTAGGAGCATCTCATCTATTGAGGAATTTGGTGATGATTTTCTTAGGCATTTCCAAGTATGCCCTCCACTACAAATTTAAGAGGAATCCTTTATTAAGCATCACGATGACCTTGGGAATATATATGGCGAGCAAGGAGGAGGGTCCTCCCTAGGTTCACTTGATGAAAAAGGTGATGAATATAATTTCCAAAACATTTGTGATAGGGAGGATGAGTCCATGGAAAGTGAAGTTGAGGTTAACCCTATCTTTTCCAAGGATACTATTTCTGATAATCCACTCTTTGAAGACCTCGGATAAGGTGATCTTGTAACCCCTCCAAGCGTTGATATCAATGCTTACTCACATATTGAAGAAGGGAAATGGGAGGTTCATGGGAATTAGTTTGACAAGGAACCTATACATGACACCTATGATGATGATATTAATAGGACCCTTGTCTCTCCTCACAATCCTAGGGTTGTAATTGAGTTGCATGTGTACCCTTTCCTCAACCTTTCTTGTAATAAAGAATCCTTTCTCGCCTGAACATGATGTGCAACTTGCTTTTTGTGTCTCCCCATGTCATCAATCTCCTTTTCCTTCTAATCATGGCCCCATGGTGGAAATAAAGAACGATACAAATGATAAGGACAATTATGGGGATGACACGCCTGGGGTTTCGATCCATAGGAGGTTTATGAGCTTGGTCGTTGACATCACTATCTTTCGGTTGGAAGAAAGGATCCCGTGGAGTAGATTACATCCCTTTGTTTCATCTCCCCCTATGATACTTCGTGTGTGGTAATTCTATTTTCCTATCTCCCGCTCTTGTGACCTTCCATATATCCTTTCCTACCCCTGCCTTTGGATCTATTGCATGAGTAAGCAAAGGGGAAGTTGTTCTATTATTGACTAGATGATATGTTGGCTGCATTAGATTTATGATTGCACAAGTATTTGTATTATTACATGCATGTTAGAGTAGGATTGTCCTTTTCTTTTATCTCATTAGATTAGGTGCATTTAGATTAGAATTGCATTTGAAATAAATTATTATTTCCTGTGGATTTTTATGGCCTAACATAAGCATGGGCGTTCATAAGATGCCATAAAAACATGCTGCCTCATGTGCTTGGTATTTGATGTGCAGGTAACAGGTCTATGGTCCCAAGAGATTTCTGGTGTTCTCATGACCTCTCCATTCGAGTACGTTTGTACTAAGAGATCATGTCGCAGTTGGAGCTAGAGGTTACCCACCACCTATGGGTGACACCCACAGGATACATTTTCTTTAGCCGACAGCTAGCAACCCCCATATAGCTCCATGTGACACCATCTCCGCCACTTGAGCTAGCCATTATGCACCCTCAGCCAACTATCATGATCACATGTTTGAAGGTGGGATTTCCAACCCTGAAGATATGGATTTAATTATGTAGTTTGGTATCTATGCTTACTTATCATGGACAATTCTGGGCATGGATTGTAGGGGGATTCTGCGGAAATAATGGGCTTGGTTTGTACTCTTGTCCCCTTGTCGAATTTGTTGGTTAACCTTGTATTCTAGTCCCATGGGATCTCCTTTATTGGCTACTAGCTTTAGGAGTAGTACTACATGGGAAATATTGATTTTGGTTGCATGGTCCTGCTTCTCGACACCACATACATCACTCCCCTCTACTCATTATAACCCCTTTCCACATATTTCTCATTTGGGTCCATAAGGAGTTAACCTCCCCCTCCCCTTGTCCACACTTTGGGTCAGGCCTATAACGATGCCTCAGAGGTTGATGTAGCTAAAAAGAAATTAAAAACATAAATTGGCCACTCTCAGTAGGAAATGTAGCATAAAATGCAAAAGATGGTCGGACATACAAATTTAGCACGTTGGCAAACATCGACATGAGCTCTACCTCCTATCATTATGGCCATCACCCTGGTTCCTAGGGCCCCCATATTAGCCCCCTGCATCATTAAGGAACACATGATTGTTCCAACCCTTGGTGGGTGATGAACTTCCCAACCTTAAAGGGGGTATCACTGTTATATCCTTCACATCATGCTCTCATCCCCTACAGCTCGGAGCAGTGATAAAATAAAAATCAATAAAATGGAAAAAGGCATATGAAGAAGGATGGAAAAATAAATTGTGAGCCATGATTTCTCCCTCCTACATATATACACCCAAGTGTGGGCTTACCTCATCATAGCGACTCTTGTACCATGGCATGTGGCTGTTGAAAATGCAACAAGAAAATCCTAATTTAATTTTTCCTTGAATTAAATTGTAATTCCATATCTCATGACAACTTGTAATAATTAACTAAGTCAATTTGACTTAGTTAGCTTAGTTAAATTCGAGTTGGGAGTCTAACTAAATTCATGTAGAGTGTCTCCTACAATTAGGAGCACTAGTTGAGTTTATTTTGAGTTGTAATTATTTAATTTAGTCTAACTGAGTTAAATTCATTTAAACTAGTTCCAACTGATGGAGGAATTAGTGGGAGATCAGAAACAATGGGGTGTAACTAGCAATAGTGGGGTGTAACCAAAATCAATGGAGTGTAACTTATTGTAGTGGTGTGTGACTTACTGTAGTGGGGTGTAGCTTAATGTAGTGGGGTGTAACCAACATTGATTAGTAAACTGAGGATTCACTCATAATTAAGTCATGCATGTCAGATCAAAGAAAGACCCAATTGACATTGGAGTTCAGGGACAAAGGTACTATCAATTGTATAATCATCCAAATTGTACAGGTGGTTCATGTAATCAGAGGAAGGCTTATGAGGATTGCACAATTCATAATTGTGGGATTTCACAATTAAATATGGGCTAATTCCCAAGGGAACAACACAAGGAAATAGGAGCTTGGAAGACAACATAATTGGCTTGAGCTTGTCTGGGAAGGAGTGAGATAGATAGAGATAGTGCATAGGTTTCTCAGGCTTGAGAAAAGCATTGCAATCTTCTCATATTTTCTGATTAATGCAATATACAAATAGCAAGGGTTTTTAGCTGTGGCTTTCCCCAGAGAATTATTGTCATATTTGTGATTGAATTCTATCTCTTATATGCTTCGTGATCTCATCGATCGATTATTGTTTCTGCTGATGAATAGAGTAGAATCAAGTCAATTGTTTTAGCATATTACAATATGCAATTTGAATATAGAAGGAATTTCTACATGGTATCAGAGCTGAAATCACTATATAAGAGGAGAATACTAGTTTGTCTTTTGCAGGAGAAATTGAATTTGCAATATCATACTTCAGAGCCTGTAGGATGCCATTCTATGGATTGAGACTCAAATATGCCCTTGAGGGTAGTTTGAACTATATTGCTTGGAAGGAAAAGATGGATACGGTGTTGGGAGACAACATGCTTAAGGAATTCATAGAAAAAGATATTCCTAAGCACGCTGATGCTCAGGATTTGGCAGAGTGGAGAAGGTGTGTGGAAAAGCCGAGAAGGGTTATCCTAGAAGGAGTTCAAGATCATATTATCTTGAACCTCCATGGTAAGGAAACTCCATTTTTAATGTGGAATGCCTTGAAAGCCCTGTTTCAAAACAATAATGACCACATGAAGTTGGCATTGAAGGACAAGCTTAGAAAGATCAAGATGCAGAAGGTGACTCAATACTTAAGTACTTGACCAAGTTCACCCAATGTTAGGATGAGCTTGTAAGTGTCGGTGTTAAAGTTTATGAAGATGATATGGTGAGCCTAACACTTTTAGGCTTTCCCAAGAGTTGACATAGTTACCAGAACTCAGTTAATGGGAGGGAGAAGCGACCAGAGTGGGAGCGATTGTGGTACAATTTGGTATAATAAGAGATTTGACGGAGCACTAGAGATGGATCCTCATCCAAGCAAGATGATTAGGAGAACCGTGCCTTAGCTGGAAAGGTGAAGAAAGGGAAGGGGAAGTCATCCCATTCCAAATCAGATTCTAGTAAGGGTGGAAATAAGAAGGACTTGTCGAAGATTAAATGTTTTCACTATCACGAGTTGGGACACTATGCCACAAAGTGTCCTTATAAGAAGGTTGGTAAGAAGCCTTCAGGAGGAGCGACAAGTGAAGCTCTTGCTTCACAATTCGAGCTAGATTTCACCCTCATCACTTGCATGGTAACATCGATGATGGCTAGTGTGTGGTATTTGGATAGTGGAGCGTCATTCCATATGACTGGGAACAAAGAGTTCTTTAGTGACTTGGAGGAGAAGGAACTCTAAATTCACATCGACACGGGAGATAATGCGAGGTATAGCGTGACCAACATCAATACTGTCACCTTTCAGAGGGAGTCTGGTACTCCTCTCACATTAAAATATGTCATGTATGTTCCAGGTTTGAAGAAGAATTTGGTTTCATTTGGCATGTTGGAGGATCGTGGCTACAATTTGATATTTAGCAAGGGAAAGGCTTTCCTTTGTCACATACCCTCAGGATGGGTGAAGTGGATCGGGTTTCGAGTGAAGAACCTATACAAATTGGATGTGAAAGACTATGCTGCTTTGAGCACTAAAGCAAAGAGGGTGCAGAACCGAGACATCGATGAATTGTGGCATAAAAGATTGGGTCACTTGCACCACAAAGCTTTGAAGATCATGTAGAAAATTCCTACAGGACCTCCCAAGGGTACAATAGAGCAGAGACACACATGCAAAGGGTGTACATTGGGGAAGTACACCAAAGGTTCCTTTCACGATAAACAAAATCAAGCGCAAGCAATCCTTGATAGAGTTCACTCAGATGTGTGTGGACCATTCTCGACAGCCTCCACGAACAAGCACAGGTATTATGTATTATTTGTTGGTGATTTTTCTCACAAGTGCGGGATTTTCTTCATGCAGAAGAAAGATCAGACATTTGCTAAATTTTGTGAATTTAAAGCACTTGTCGAGAAAGATATTGGAAGGAAAGTTAAAGCTCTAAGAAGCGATAATGATGGAGAATATGTGTCGAATGAATTCAAGAACTTTAGTGCATTAGAAAGAATTCGATGGGAGTTAATAACACCTCATAACCCAAAACAGAATGGGGTGGATGAAAGGAAGAACATAAGTATCATGGGAGCGACACATGCAATGTTACACGATCAGGTCCTACCGTTGCACTTGTGGGCATACGCATGAAACAAACTATTTATTTGTAGAACAGAAGCCCTCATCGAATTCTCGAGATACGTACACTAGAATAAGATTTTTTAGGTAAGAAACTAGATGTGGCACACTTCAGGATATTTGGTTCATCAGTCTACTATCATGTTTTTTTTTGACACATGGTAAATCAGTAAATGCTAGGCCTAATCCAAGGGAGACACAGAATCAATCCTCGTAGTTGCCTTTATAACACTAAGAGTACATCCAATAACCTGCAAGTCAGATATACTAAGTTCTTATGATTTTGGCAAGATCTGAGACTCATGTAGCCGCCAAGATGATCATGGGGAATCTACTCGAGCCGCCACCACAATAGGACACTGTACTCAATGATATTTGAACTGCGGTCTCTTGAGCTTTGCCCAAGTAGACTTATTGTTAAACCACACATCACTGTAGCAGTCTACTGTCATGTTACTAAGGATGCACGAAAGAAGCTAGAGCCAACAACTGAGTTGGGCACATTTGTGGGGTACACTGATACACCTCACAGCTATCGGGTATACCTATCATCCAACAGGATGAAATGGTTAGTAGAGATGTGAAGTTCGATGAAGAGAAGGCCATGAGATGTTCCCTTGAGAGGGAGCTTCAATTACATGTAGATGAGGAGATTTTAGCCTCAAAGGAGGAACCTCAGGAGATGTGGAGTAGCCACATGCAGAGGAGCAGAGAGTGGAAGCTTCCACTCATGCAGAGATTTCCAGAGATGGAAGGAAGCGCACTAGAGAGGATGACAGATTGATGCATGATGCTAGAGAGAATGTGGGAGCACCCACATCACAACGCAAGCAGAGGACGTCACCAAATTGGTACACTGGCTACATGGCTCTCATGAGCGAGAGTGTAGAGGTTGAGCCATCCTCATTTGAGGAAGCAATGCATAAACCACTATGGGTTGATGCCATAGTTGAGGAGTATGACGCCATTACCAGAAACAGTGTTTGGGAAGTGGTCCCAAGACCAGCAGACAAGTCAATGGTGAGTTCCAGATGGCTTCAAGAGGTAAAGAAAGAAACCTATGGGAGTGTGGAGAAACATAAGCCCAGATTTGTGGCCAGAGGATTCTCTCAGGTTGAGGGAATTGATTATGATGATACTTTTTCTCCAGTAGAAATGTACTCTTCAATTAGATCTATTCTAGCATTTTCAGCGCAGATGGGATGGAAGATACATCAGATGGATGTGAATACAACATTCCTCAATGGTATGATTGAGGAAGAGGTGTATATTTAGTATCTGG
The DNA here is from genome assembly GCA_031772625.1 of Pinus tabuliformis. NCBI lineage: Eukaryota > Viridiplantae > Streptophyta > Pinopsida > Pinales > Pinaceae > Pinus > Pinus tabuliformis. The sequence continues at coordinate 794,224,526 of CM062807.1, read as the reverse complement.
AAGGATTTGAGACCTTCAACAGAGAGTCACATGTGTGCAGATTCAAGCGAGCATTGTATGGAATAAAAAAAGCACCCCATGCTTGGTACACCATGATTGACATCTATATCACTGGGTTGGGCTTCACCAAAATTGACGTAGATGTGAACCTTTACCATATTGTGGTTGAAGGTAAATTCTTGATTATAGTAGTATATGTTGATGATTTGATTCTAACATGTGATGAGAAGCTAATAAAATCTTGCAAAGAGTATCTAACAAGAGAATTCAAGATGAAGGACCCCGGGCTCGTGCATTACTTTCTTGGTATGGAAGTATGGAAAGAAGATGGGGAACTGTTTGTCTCTTAGGGAAAGTATGCCAATGAGATACTAAAGAAGTTCCACATGGAGAGAAACAAACCCATGGAGACTCCTCTAGCAGGTAACTGAAGGAAGGAAGATGCTACTTTAGGTGAAGTAGTGGAGGCTACTATTTATAGAAAACTTGTGGGTTCACTTATGTATTTGGTGAACACATGACTGAACATGTGTTTTTCAGTTAACCAACTTAGTCAAGCCATGGTTAAGCCAACCAAACTTTATTGGAAGGAAACTAAACATGTGTTGAGATACCTTAGAGGCACCACTCAGTTTGGTCTTTGGTACAAATGGACAGAGGGAGTGAAGCTTCAAGGCTTCACATATGCATATTGGGCAGGGAGTCCATTTGACAGGGATAACACATTAGGGGAATATTTAGTATCGAGTCAACAATAGTTCCCTGGTACTATAAGAAGTAGAGATCTGTTGCACTTAGTTCAACATAAGCAGAGTACATGGCTACTAGTCAAGCAACTTGTGAGGCTATCTGGGTGAGGAAGATCCTTGTTGGGTTATTTGGTCAGCATAAGGATCCTACATTGATTTACCATGACAATCAAGTTGTATCAAACTCCTTGAGAATCTAGTTTTTCATGATCGATCCAAGCCTATTGACATCCGGTATCACCATCTACGATATTGTGTGCAGAGGAGAATCATGTTGCTGGAGTACATTCCTACAGAGGAGCATGATGTAGATAGTTTGACAAAGGCATTGTCAAGATGAAAATTCGAGTTTCATGGAGGCAGGATCGGGGTAGCAAATAATCCCTTTCTCGTTGAGAGGGAGTGTTGAAAATGCAACAAGAAAATCCTAATTTAATTTTTCCTTGAATTAAATTGTAATTCCATATCTCATGACGACAACTTATAATAGTTAACTATGTCAATTTGACTTAGTTAGCTCAGTTAAGTTCGATTTGGGAGTCTAACTAGAGTTATGTGGAGTGTCTCCTACAATTAGGAGCACTAGTTGAGTTTATTTTGAGTTGTAATAATTTAATTCAGTCTAACTGACTTAAATTCAATTAAACTAGTTCCAACTGATGGAGGAATTAGCGGGAGATCAGAAATAGTGGGGTGTAACCAACAACAGTGCGGTGTAACCAACATCAGTGGGGTGTAACTTACTGTAGTGGGGTGTGACTTGTGGTAGTGGAGTGTAACCTGCAGTAGTGGGGTGTAACCAACATTGATCAGTAAACTGAAGATTCACTCATAATTAACTTAAGCATGTCAGATTAGAGAAAGACCTAATTGATATTGGAGTTCAGGGATAGTGTACTATCAATTGTATAATCATCCGAATTGTACAGGTGGTGCATACAATCAGAGGAAGGCCTATGAGGATTGCACAATTCATAATTGTGGGATTTCCCAATTAAATATGGGCTAATTCCCAAGGGAACTGTTATCACTCCAGGAATCTCTCCTAGGTTGTAGCTCAGAGATGCCTGGTAACATATAAATCTTCAATATTGTTCTCAGAACTATTAGAATGGATGATGGTTTGGATCAAGTCAGATCACTGTCTCAACTCCGTTTTCACTCAAGACATGCATGAACACCCTCAACTTTACAAGGCTTTAGACCACTAATGCTCAATAGTTTATAGATTCGATGGATATATGGAGAATATTGGGTGTACCCGCAGATGCATACATTAACACATATGAATGGCTAGCTACAAGAAGTAAATGAAGCTTACAAATCTAATTTATCAATGCAAAGATAAGATGACAGTTATCTGGCATTAGACACAGAAGAAAACATGAATAACCTATTCAAGTGCAAGCTTAGAACAGAGGAGAAAATGGGAATTGAACTTGTAACAACAAAAGAAGCTTATATTGTTGGAATGAAGATGAGAAGCCTAGAGGAGCAGAGTATCCATAGTCTCCAAAAGTTGAACCCCTGTTACTCTAAACTTTCAACTATTTATAGGCCTTTTACAACGCTCTTGAACTTTCTAAGGCTCGAGAGGTCTTAATCTATCCCCTCCATCTTTAACGACTTGATGCCATGACTAGACACGCATGAGCTCGGAGGTTTCTTTTTCTAACAACAGAGTAACCATATTTTGGTAATTTTTTGTGCTATTAGGGAGCTTTCTCATGCCATCGATGCTCCATGATCACTTCTGTTGGTTTTGGCTGCATCGTGCTGTGGCTTTTTATCCTTCTAGCCTTTGTCTCCCATCCTCTGTCTGGATGAGTGCATTGGGCCTTTGAAATCCTTTAAACGACTGCTTTCTATTAACACGGAGAAATGCTGCAACACTATGAAATTATGCCAAAACACAGTTCATTTTGGACTTCAAAAGTCCTCAAATATGGTCTATTCCTCTATCGGGTCCACCCTCAATCGCTATCGCAAGTCGCTTCGGCCTTGTTTCCAAGGTTTCCTTTCGTATTTTGAAATACATTAAAAACACTAAAAATCTTGAAAAAATGGCTTTGGTGGATCTGAAATATTATATATTTTCATTCCCGAACCCCTTCGGGTCCGGGTATTATCGCATCAACGTTGTCCCTTTATATTTTGTTAAATAACAAAATATGCGAAAATACATTAACAAATGCCTTTTGGCGGATCTCAAAATCTATGAAATAATGCTTATATAACCATTGGGTTTGGCTAATCGCATTGCACATCGCTCATGCCCCGGGTTGATGTAAGCGCTCCTTATATTTTCTGATAGCGATCCTGCAATGCAACATGGGCCATTGATCTGCGCGCTTGATCAACGGTCCATGTTGACTCCACCGATCGCCATCGCAAGTTCCACATAGTTTGCGCCGATATCCGCCAATTGCCACTGCCGATTGCGACCGCCGATTGCCACTGACGATTGCGATCTACCGATCAGATCTAGACCGTTGATCGGCCAAATCTGACAGCTAATGTGCATTTCATTATTTAGACCTTCGATAGCTCTGTTTTTCTTTGTTTCCTTGGGTTTTTGCCTCCCGATAGTGATTTTCCGCGATTCTAAGGGTTCTTATCCTATGATGGTTTTGATCTTTGGCATGATTTTACTAGCTTTTGAAGACTTAGAGAGCATATTTGGATCCATTTGTATCACGACCTGATGCAATTATAGATGCGAGAGTAATATTTTGAAGTATGGATTATGGCCAAAGCAGAGCAAGAGGAGATGTGGCCGTCGTAGCTGAAACAGGGGATGAAAGCCTCCCTGTGAGGTTTCAAGAACCACATGCCAATGTCTTTCCTGTAAAACCAAAATCAAATCTATCTCCTAGTGTTCAATTAGGCATGGAGTTTATTTTGCATAGAAAATAAAAACTGAAAAACATATTTACAATATCAAGGCTTTAAATCTTTAAATGAAATAAAGTTTCAAGAATCGCCCATTGACTGGGCCACCAAAAGCATCTTCTCCTTCCAGAATGTGTAGAATGTTTTGCTAAATTTGAGCGATGAAAAACGAACCTGTCCATAAGGGGTCAAACTTACCATGATTATTTTTCTTTTCCTTCAATGCATCCCATTTGAGAACCCAGTCACCAACTTGGAAATTGTCCACTTTTGCCTTCCTGTCAAAGGTTTCTTTGATTTTCTTCTGATGAACTTTTGAATTCTCAACCAGCTGCTCTCTGATCTGCTGTAATTCAACCGGGTTATCCCTTCTCCTTACCATGTCATTCGTTTCATCATGTTCTTCTTGAAAGAATTTGGCCACAGGGAGAATCAGCGGGATAGGAAAAACAACATCAACGCCATAAACCAGCTTAAATGGAGAATTTCCTATGGACTTCTTGTTGATAACTCTATCAGCCCACAGTGCAAGCTTCAACTTGGAATACCAACTCTTTTTGTTGTCCTCCAACAATTTTTCGATTATCCTTACAAGACTCTTGTTAGATGATTCTACCAGGCTACTGCCTTAAGGATAATATGAGGTAGAATGCACCAATTGAATGCCCATGGATTCAGTCATGTCCACCAATTATTTTGCCTTGAAAGCTGCTGCATTATCAGTGACTAGTTTGGTTGGGAAACCAAATCTAGTGAAAATATTCTCATTCAAGAACTTTATGACAACTTGATGATTAGCGTTCTTAGTGGGTATAGCCTCAATCCACTTGGTGAAATGATCAGTGGCTACCAAGATCCATTTGTGCCCACTAGCATGTGGGTTGATCTCACCTATAAAGTCCAAGCCCCATTGTTGGAAGGGACCATTGGCATGCATTGGCTTCAAGGGCAGACATTTTATTTGTTGTCTTCCTGCAAACCTTTGACATCTGTCACAAGACCTCACAAAAGAACACACATCAGAGAACATACTAGGCCAATAATACCCAACTCTTAGGATCTTGTGGGCTGAGGTTTTCCAAGAATGATGCCCTCCACAGATGCTATAATGGAACTGGTGCATGAATTCCATAGATTGTCCTTTATCTAGACATCTCAAGAGGATTCCTGATGGGTCTCTCCAAAAAAAACAAGTTTTTATTAATGCAAAATTTGGTTGATTTGAGCTTAATGGCCCGGGCTTGACTTGAGCTAAGCCCTGGAGGGACTTCTAGCTTCTGTAGAAAATGAACTATACTGGAATACCATTCATAGGTGGCTAGATTTTTAGCCAAAGACTGATTCTAATCTTGCTCTTTGGCTGCTTCCTTTGTTTGCTCATCACCTGAATTTGAACCCATGCAATTTATGTCTAGAAAACTGCAATTTTCCTCAGCCATAAGCTTAGCCAGGCCCTGGCCTTTGACAAGCTTGGTGGGCTTCACCTCTATGTTGAACTTTATGAAATTTGCAATCCATTTAGCTCTCTTTCCGTCAATATCTGGCTAAGTTAGAACATCTTTTACTGAAGCTGAAGGTATATATGCAATCACTTTGGAATGCAGGATATAAATTCTGAATGCCTTTAAAGATTTTATGAGAGCATAAGCTTGTTTTTCAATAAGGTCATACCTTAGTTCAACATCCCTCAGATTTTAGCTAAAAAAGGCCACAAGGTGCTCTATGCCTTCATCTTTTTTCTGCAACAGAACTGCTGCAAGTGTATCATAAGAGGCAAAAGAGAAGATATAAAACTCCTTGGTATAATCTGGGCTGATTAGAGTGGGAGCTTCTAGGATAGCTTATTTGATGGCTTCAAAAGAGCTTCTTGCAGCATCTGTCCATTTTATTTCTGATCCTTTCTTTAGCATGGAAGTGATGTGCTTCACTAGTTCTGCAAAGTTTGGAATAAACCTCTTGACAAAGTTGACCTTACCCAGGAAGGATTGAATGTCCCTTTTTGACCTTGGGATAGGCAATTTCTGAATTTCTTGAACTCTTGCTGGATCAATCTTCACATCTTCAGTAGAAACAATATGTCCCAGAAGTTTGCCTTCTTCTAGAGCAAACTGTGACTTCTTTGGGTTCACAAAAATTCCAAACCGTTTACACTTTAGAAACACATTCTTCAAATGCTGTAAATGGTCCTTGTGAGTGTTGGGAAAGACTGTTATGTCATCAAGGTAAATAAGGACAAACTTGTCCTTCTCTCCCACAAAGGCTATGTCCATGGCTCTCTGAAAAGTAGCCCCAACATTCATCTTGGAGTACATGAAAGTGCCCCAAGGAGTAGTGAAGGCGGTCTTTTCGTGATCTTTTGGATGTACAACAATTTGATTGTAACCTGAAAACTATCTAAGAATGACATGACTCTAGCCCCTAAAACTTTTTGCAACAAGTGCTCCATCTTAAGCAGGGGGTAGTTGTATTTTTTAGAGCATTTGTTCAAATTCCTAAAGTCAACACAAAGCCTGATTTCTCCATCCTTCTTTCTTACTACCACAAGGTTAGCTATCCACTTTGAATACCTTAGGGGAACTATGATCTTGGCCTCCAACAGCTTCTTGATTTGTTTATCAGTGAAAGGCAATAAGAGAGGGTTGATAGGTCTTAATTTTTGCTTAAAAGGGATGGTGTTCTTCTCCAGTGGAATCTTATGCGAATGATGTTGGTGTCATAAGTCTTAAAATCATTGTATTCCCAAGAAAAAAAAATTAGCAAATTTTTTCATCAGGGTGCAATACTTGGAACTTTGTGCAGAAGACATGTGAGTGGACAAATTTATGTACTTTGATTCGATTGGACTCCCTACAATATGTTTATGAACAACAGACTCATTTTCTTTTTTGGCAGGCTTATAAGGTACATTATTATGATCAAACAACTTCTTTAGGGGCACCAATCCTTTGGGTATATGGTTACTAGGCAGCTGAACAATGCTGTCCTGACCAATCTCATCCTTTAGCTTTGAATGGTTGCATTCTTCCATGGTTTCGTTTTCTTGGTCGATGTGCATTTTAGAAAATTTATCAACGACTTGTAAAAACCTATTAATTTCATCATCATCTTCAACCAGTATTTGACATTGTCAGGCAGAGATGGTCAATATTTCACCTGAACTTGATAAGTCAATTTAGGAGGCAAAGGAGGAATAAACGTGCTAGTAGACATAGCAAGGGAATAAGCAAGCTGGTTCTTCATTCTCAGGATGTAAGCAATGTTGAAAATATTAAAAGAGTCCTTGAGCTTCCATACCTCATCTCTGTATGCTTTGCTTGGAAAGTTTTTTTGACTTGTTGAATGATAAGGTCTGCATCTCCAAACATCTTCAGACCTTTGATGCCCATTTCTTTAGCAACGCTTAAGCCCAATATCAAGGCTTCGTACTCTGCTATGTTATTTGTGACCTGAAAAGTTAACTTGAAAGATAAATGAATGCATTCTTACGTAGGGGACATAAGGACTACGCCTGCCCCCGCAGCTTCCTTAGAGCAAGCTCCATCAAAGAACATGTCACAGATTTGTGGGTCTTCTTCCTCTGTGATCTGGAAAACCGGTGGAGGCCAACTGGGATTCTTCAATCTGAAGAATACATGCTCCAAAATCAGTGTCAACAGCATAGATGGGATGATTAGTGGGATTCCTTTCATCACTGATGATATAAGCCAACTAAGCCTCTCTGTACAATCTCCTACTTTCACCTCCAGAAACTGGGACAGTAGCATAAGACAGATCATTTTACAATGTTCCACCTAATTTCTTGATCCAACCTCTGGAAAGAAACATGCCAAACTTGGGGGGTACATCTGCTACCACAATATCCATCATCATTCTTTTCATGGGCAGCTGAGGCAAGGTAATGGCTAGATCTTTGATTAATCCCAAACATTTCACTTTTCTAGAGTCAAAAGAAAATAGGTCATGATAAGGCTTGGTAATTTCAAGACCCAATTCATCCATGAAAACTTTGGGCATTAGATTATGGCTGGCTCCTATGTCCAAAAGGTAGTTGTGAAGGATTTTTTCATGAATAGTCAGAGAGACATAGAATGATGGGGAGCTATCATCATAGTTTTCAATCATTGGGCTGAGAACAACAGTTGGTTTGTCATCTTGCAGATTTACATAGTCGGTGGAGGCTTGGATGGCATTAGGCTCAAGGGCCTCGAGGATAGATCTTTTGAATGACTCATTCTTCACTAGTTCAATCAGAGGTATAGGTATTCTTAGCTTCTGAATTTCTGATCGAAAACTGAAAGGAGAAGGAGACTTGTCAAGGGTTCTTACCTCATGAGCTGGAGCTTTGAGGATGATGGGATCAACTGTTGGTCGCTTCTGCTTATTAGCTTGCTTTATTGTAGGGACAACAACTCTCTGAACAAGATTTTCCTTGGCATTATTCATCTTCGACCTCAAATTATATCTGTGCTGATCACCAGTTTGTAGAATAGCTTCACCATCCCATTCTTAGTTGATCTGGTCATTGAATAATGACTTTTCATAGGCAGCTGAGGTTAAAAAGGAGGCACTACCTTTTCCTTCCAGAAAATGGATCTCATCATCTTCTTCAAAATATTCTTCTTCCATGACTACATTCTGGAAAGGGGTCTTCACCCTTTGGTCTTCATTGGCATCTTTGCTTCTTTGCAGAATTTGCAACTGCTCATTAGCTCTTCTATATGGATTTGGATCTCTAGGAGCAAAGGTATTAGGAACTCTTCCTTTCCCAGGGTGTTGCTCAACCTTTAATTTGGAGATTGCAGAGGCTAATGAATCTATCATCTTGGTCATTTTATCTATCTTGGGATCTGAATATGATGAAGACTCACCCCTCTGTCTCCTTCTATCAACATTTCCCTTGAGCTTCTCTGCAGCCATGATGTTTGATTCTAATTCCAAGGATGCATCCTACATATCAGCTAAATTAGCACATCACCTCTCACTCAACAATAGACAGAAGTTAGAATCAATGGAATTGGCATAGGTGAGTTTAACAGAGGTAGTGGTGGGTTTTACTTCAGCTGTTATCTTGCTGTACATGTAGTTAAACCTCTTATTAAAATCATACAAAAACTCACCATTTTCCCTCTTTAAGTTCCCAAAATTAGTGTGGTAGTAGAGTAGATCCTTCTTATCCCCCCAGTTCTTTAGGAATGTATCATCTAAAGCCTCAATCTCTGCTATAGACCTTGGGGTCAGTTCTTTGAACCATTTTCTAGCCTCTCCATCTAGGCTTTGGACAAAGACTCTCATCCACACATCATCTTCACTAATGTCTAGGTTATCAGCATAGCTATAGAATGATTCAAGATGTTCTTTAGCTGTAACACCTTCAGTCCCAGTGAACTTAGGCATATACTTCTGATATTCTCCAGTAGGCATGACATTTAAAGGAGTGGGCAGTACTAGAGGTCCATACCTAGCAGCTATGATTCTTTCCATTTTGGTAGGTGCTGCCATAGCTATGGTGGCTATAAGGGTACTCGAAGTCTGAATGATAGAGGGTTGAGGAGTGACTGATAGGAATAAAGGAGTATGATGGATAGGAGGTGAGGTTTCCTTTGGGCTTACAACAAATGGAGAGCCTAAAGAATATGGAGCTTTATGAATCTCTGAGATTTTTTCTTCACTGCTAGTATTAGATGCTATACTCTCAACATGTATTTTTTATATTACAAGATTTTCTTGAAGAGATATAGAATATTGTTTAGAGCTACCTGAACTTGATGCTCCTTTCTACAATTCCTTTTTTTTTTTGATGATTTTTTCAGGGTCAAATACCTGGTCAGCTTGTGGCTTCTGAGAATTTCTCCGAGTATGCCTCACAAACTGAGCCAGAACTATGAAGTGGAGTCTCCAAGAGGTTCGTCCTCCAGTAGAGTTTCCAGATAGATGATTACAACCGAAAAAGTACCCAGACATTGTCTATCATCAAAGCTGGATCTGTGTTGTCTCCTAGGGAAGCTGAGCTTCACTCTCCTGTCCCTGGCAATGACGCCAATTATGTTATCACTCCAGGAAACTCTCCTAGGTTGTAGCTCAGAGATGCCTGGTAACATATAAATCTTCAATATCGTTCTCGTAACTATTGGAATGGATGATGGTTTGGATCAAGTCAGATGACTATTTCAACTTTGTTTTCACTCAAGAAATGCATGAACACCCTAAAATTTACAAGGCTTTAGACCACTAATGCTTAATAGTTTATAGATTCAATGGATAGGTTGAGAATACTGACTGTACCAGCAGATGCATACATAAACACATATGGCTAGCTACAGGAAGTAAATGAAACTTACAAATCTAATTTATCAATGCAGAGATAAGATGACAGTTATTTGGCATTAGACATAGAAGAAAACATGAATAAACTATTCAAGTGAGCTTAAAACAGAGGATAAAATAGGAATTGAACATGTAACAACAAAAGAAGCTTATATTGCTGGAATGAAGATGAGAAGCTTAGAGGAGCAGAGTCTCCACAGTCTCCAAAAGTTGAACCCCTGTTACTCTGAACTTTCAACTATTTATAGGCCTTTTACAATGCTCTCAAACCTTCTGAGGCTCGAGAGGTCTTAATCTATCCCCTCTGTCTTTAACGACTTGATGCCATGACTAGACACGCATGAGCTCGGAGGTTTCTTTTTCTAACAGCAGAGTAACCACATTCTGGTAATTTTCTGTGCTGTCAGGGAGCTCGCTCGTGCCAACGATGCTCCATGATCACTTCTGTTGGTTTTGGTTGCATCGTGCTGTGGCTTTTTATCCTTCTGGCCTCTGTCTCCTGGCCTCTGTCTGGATGAGTGCATCGGGCCTTTGAAATCCTTTAAATGGTCGCTTTCTGTTAACACGGAGAAATGCTGCAACACTATGAAATTCCGCCAAAACACAGTTCATTTCGACTTCAAAAGTCCTCAAATATGGTCTATTCCTCTATCGGGTCCGCCCTCAATCGCTATCGCAAGTCGCTTTGGCCTTGTTTCCAAGGTTTCCTTTCATATTTTGAAATACATTAAAAAACACTAAAAATACTGAAAAAATGGCTTTGGCAGGTTTGAAATATTATATATTTTCATTCCCGAACCCCTTAGGGTTCGGGTATTATCACATCAGCGATGTCCCTTTATGTTTTTTAAGTAACAAAATATGCGAAAATACATTAACAAATGCCTTTTGGTGGATCTCAATATCTATGCAATAATGCTTATATAGCCATCGGGTCCGGCTAATCGCATCGCACATCGCTCATGCCCGGGGCCGATGTAAGTGCTCCTTGTATTTTTTGATAGCGATCCTACGATGCAACATGGGCCATCGACTTGCGCGCTTGATCGACGGTCCACGTTGACTTCGCCGATCGCCATCGCAAGTTCCACACAGTCTGTGCCGATATTCGCCGATTGCCATCTCCAATTGCCATTGCTGATTGCGATCTGCCGATCAGATATGAACCGTTGATCATCCAAATATGATGACTACTGTGCATTTCACTGTTTAGACCTCCGATAGCTCTGTTTTTCTCTGTTTCCTTAGGTTTTTGCCTCCTGATAGTGCTTTTCCGCGATGCTAAGGGTTCTTCTCCTGTGATGGTTTTGATCTTTGGCATGATTTTACTAGCTTTTGAAGACTTAGAGAGCATATTTGGATCCATTTGGATCAGAATCGATGCAATTATAGATGTGAGAGTAATATTTTGAAGTATGGCTTATGGCCAAAGTGGATCAAGAGGAGATGTGGCCGTCGGAGCTAAAACAGGGGACATTTCCGCTAAAAATAGAAGCACTGTACCTCAGGGGCTAACAGGAACAACACAAGTAAATAATGGCTTGAGCAATGCATTATAATATTCTCATATTTTATGATTAATGCAATATGCATATAGCAAGGGTTTTTAGCTATGGTTTTCCCCTTAAATTTATTGTGTTATGTGTGATTGAATTCTTTGTCTTATATGCTTCATGATTTCATCGATCAATTATTGTTTCCACTGATGAGTAGTAGATTCAAGTCAATTGTTTTAGCATATTACAATATGCAGTTTGAATCTATAAGGAATTTCTACAGTGGCTTGGAGCCTTCCCCTAAATCCCCACTCTGTTCCATCATTATATCACATGACACCTTCCATATGACGAATGTACCATGGAGTTGTCACTCCCTTAGAGGTTGAAACCACTTAATAGGTTCCTTGATTAACCTCCTTCTTGAACTTGGAGACACTTGTACACTCTAAAGCCCACTATGGAAGGGCATGCCTTTATGAAGTGTCCACTTGGGTCCATGACTTGTAAGCTTATTTTCTCAATTACACTAATGATTTGTTGTACTGGAGAGCAAGGTGACACATTGGATCTTATGCAGGATTGCAGGTGGGTCTTCATCCCGGGGTTTGGTCTCCCTATACATGGTCCAAGCCTTTGATAGGGTCATATTAGCATTTATATGGTGTGCATTGAGAGCCGTGGTGCTCCACTATAGCAGAGAGAAGATAGACATGCCATGGGATCCTTTAATGAAGGCAATGTTTTTTTTCTTTTTACTTATTTTTTGAATTTAAATTTAAAGTAAGTATTGTTGTTTTATTAATGTCTCATATAATCAAATACATTTTTATAGATATATTTTTGTTTTATGTTTTTTTTTTTCACATAGTTCAATTAATAGATGTTTTGGTTTTTTTGACTTTTTTTTTTTTATCAACTTTTTCCAAAATTTGATAGAGATTTTTTAAAATTGCAAGTTTGAGTTGTATACTCTTCAAAATCCAAGTGCCCTAATTTTTTTCTAGGTGCTGAATCCATTTATACGTTCAAAACTTAGATGATATAGCACAAGGCATTCTGCAGGTCAAACATGTACTTGGCATGCATTCTGAAGTACAAGAGTTGCATGAAAAAATAGAATTATTGTTGGAAGCCGTTCATGGTTTGCAAACAAAACAATCTGAAAGGAAACAATTTGAAAGAAGATAGGTTCTTTTACAATGTTTCTTGGAAGTCTTGTAGATCCAGAAGGTGTCTAATTCATTATAAGTTTTTCCAAAGGAAAAGAGCATGACAGATACCTACAACTCAAAATGTTAGACCAGTCAATTGACAAAAATTAAGAAAATAAAATCAGCCTTTGAATTAATTAGGGAGAAAATTACATTCGTAAACTCTTAACTTGCTGATTTACTAAAACAAAAACAAATAAACAATGGTCAATCATGACTAGGAAGAAACTTTTAGAATAACTCATGATATCCCTGTTACCCATCGCTTGCGGGTGACACCCATAGGAGAAATTTTTCTCCTATATTGTTTTCAGCCGACAACAAACAACCCCTTGAAGTCCCTAGATAGCTCGATGTGACACCATCTTCACCACCTGAACTAGCCATTATGCACCCTCGCCCATTTGTCATGATCAAATATTTGAAGGTGGAACTTTTAATCTCAAAAGTATGAATTTCATTATGTAGTTGAGTATCTTTGCTTACTTATCATGGACACTTCTAGGCATGGATTAGTGAGGGGATTTAGCAAAAATAATGGGCTTAGTTTGTACTCTTGTCCCCGTGTCCAATTTGGTGGTTAACCTTGTATCCTAGTCTTGTGGGATTTCCTTTATTGACTACTAGTTTTAGGAGTAACACTAGATGGAAAATCCCAATTTTGGTTGCGTGGCCCTGCTTCCGAACACCACATACATCACTCCCCTCAACTCACTATAACCCCTTTCCATATATTTCCCATATGGGTCAACATTTGTCCACTGGCTCCACAATGAGTTAGCCTCCCCCTCCCCTTGCCCACACTTTGGGTCGGGTCTGGAACGATGCCTCGACAGTTGATGTAGCTAAAAAGAAAGTAAAAAACATAAATTAGCCACTCTCTATCTTTCAGTTGGAAGAAATGATCCTATGGAGTAGATTACATCCCTTTGTTCCCTCTTCCCCCGTGATACTCCATGTATGGTCTTTCTATTTAGCCACTTCCCACCCTTGTAGCCTTCCATATAGTCTTTCCTACCATTGTCTTTGGATCTATTGCATGAGTAAGAAGAGGGAAATTTTTTCTATTATTGATTGGATGATATGTTGGTTGCATTGGTTTTATGATTACACTTATTATTTGTATTATTATATGTATGTTTGAGTAGCATGCATTGCATGTTTATTTTCACATTATAACTAATGCCATATTCTTTTATCATGCTAGATTAGGTGTATATAGAATAAATTCTTATTTACTGCTGATTTTTATGTCCTAACATAAGCATGTACAATCATTTGACACCATAAAAACATGTTTCTCTGTGTGCTTGGTCTTTGATGTGCAGGTAATAGGTCTACGATACTAAGAGATTGTTGGTTCTCATGACCTCCCCATTTGAGTATGTTCATGCACTCTACTGAGAGATCATGTCCCAATTGGAGCCAAATGTTACCCACCACCTATGGTGACATTAGATTGTTTTTAGCTGGTAGCCAACAACCCCTTGTAGCCCCTAGATAGCTCGATGTGCCACTATCTCTGCCACCCGAGCTAGCCATTATGCTCCCTCACCTATCTATCATGATCACATGTTTGAAGGTGGGCCTTCCAAACTCGAAGGTACGACTTTTATTACGTAGTTGGTTATCTTTTCTTGGTTATCATGGACACTTTTGGGCATGGATTAGTCAAGGGATTTGATGGAAATGATGGGTTTGATTTGTACTCTTGTCCCCTTTTCCAATTTGGTGGTTAACCTTGGATCCTAGTCCCATGAGATCTCCTTTATTGGCTACTAGCTTTAGAAGTAGCACTACATGGGAAATCCTAAATTTGGTTGCGTGGTCCCACTTCCTGACACCACACACATCACTCTACTCTACTCATTATAACCCCCTTCCACATATTTCCCATCTGGGTCCACATTTTTCCACTGGGTCATCAAGGAGTTAGCCTCCCTCTCCCATTTTCCACATTTTGGGCAAGGCTTGAAACAATGTCCAGAAGGTTGATGCACCTAAAAAGAAAGTAAAAAGCATAAATTGACTACTCTCAACAAGAAGTTTAGCATAGAGTTCAAAACATGGCCATACATACAATTTAGCATGTGGGCAAAATCCAACATGAGCTCTACTCCCTATCATTATGGCCATCACCTTGGTTCCTAGGGCCCTCGTATTGGCCCCATGCATCATTAAGGAAACCATGATTGTCCTAACCCTTGGTGGGTAATGAATTTCCCAACCTTAAAGGGGGATATAAATTCTATGTTGGAAATAATACTGAGAGGGGGGGTGAATCAGTATTATCAAGCAATTTACCAAATCTTCCTTATTTGATCTTTTGAATTATTCTTGCATATCAGTACCATAAAATAATGAGCATGAATAAAGAAAATAGACAGTCACACCAAAGAACACAAGATGTAAGGTGGAAACCCAATGCGGGAGAAAAACCACCTGCTGCAATATGTCTCTATCTTCTTTCAAGAAATTCTTTTTACAATGATTTTGTACTGGTGCAGTCCTTTACCAGCACGCAGGCTGCAACCTGCAGAGAGCTACAACTCTCTCTCGTTTTCCAGTCTCTCCTGGAAGGGAGCTACAACCCCCTACTTCTTTTCATGAAGAATCAAATGATCAACAAGTATACAACAGATACAGTCCACTACAGATATCAGATCAGTAATTACAGAAATAACCCAGAACACCTTATGAACAGAAATATACAGTCAACAGATCATCTTAAGACAGGGACGCATATTTTCTTTCTGTGACCTGCGACTGGACGCAGTCTACCTTCCACTGTTCTGCGTGTCGACGCACTGTTCCTCTATGCTTTGCTGCGACCGGCGCACCCAGAAACACTATCGCGCCGCGTCTTTTGCTTCAGAGACGCACCCAATAACACAGTCGCGCCGCGTCCTTTGGCTCAGAGACGCACCTGCGCCTTTACTGTACTGCGTCCCTTCAGATATAAAAGATATGAGGACTTCAGAACCAACCCAAACACTCAGATCCACAGATCTGATCATGCGCCATAGAGATCACAGTCCATTAGAAGATTCGCCCTCATAGATCTGGACTAGATCTCACCAAAAGATATTCAACCAAGATGATGCTTAATCCAAATGAACTCCTTTGCTTTATATAGGCAAGCTTCTCCCCAAAACATGGAACAATACCACGAGCCGACACCATAGAAACACAAAACCGTCAGCTAGATACCACACAAGAAACCCCCACGTGCTTTTCTCTGCCTTGAAATGTGTGCACTGGGCGGACGCACCTCCTGAACGGCTGGCCTGCGTCCTTGGACGCGGGTTCTGTATGGTATACCTGCGGGGACGCACTTGCTGAACATATTTCCTGCGTCCTTCTTGATTTATCACCTGAATGGGTTTGCCATCAAGGACAACACCTGAATCATAATGCCAACAATCTCCCCCTTTGGACTTGATGGCAACCACATAATCTTCAGCTTCATTCTCCCCCTTTGACATCAAGGGCAAAGGGTATGCTCCCCCTATGCTCATGCATCTCCAGATTTGTAACCAGAAATCCATCATGAAGGAGACAGAGACATATTGCAGCTATTTCCAAGATCTCCTTCTCCATAATGCCAACAATGCATTATGTGCTCCCCCTGAGCCTATACCACCAATAGGAAGATGATCAACAGTAAGATGATGCATCAACAACCCCCAGCTTTTGCCTGAGGTATTCAAAAGTGTCCCTGGGCAATGGTTTGGTGAAAATATCAGCAACTTGTTCCTTAGAAGGAACATACTCCAACTTGACCTTCTGTTCAAGTACTTGTTCCCGGAGAAAATGGTACTTGATTGGTATGTGCTTGGTTTTTGAATGCATAACCGGATTCTTTGAGATGCTGATTGCACTTGTGTTGTCACATAAGATAGGAATAGGAGGTGTACAAGTGATGTGATAATCCTGCAAAGTCTGCATCATCCAAAGAAGTTGGGTGCAACAAGATGCAGCAGCAACATATTCCGCTTCAGCTGTAGACAAGGCAATTGAACTCTGTTTCTTGCTGAACCAAGAGACCAGTCTGGAGCCCATAAAGAATGCACCGCCACTTGTGCTTTTCCTGTCATCCACGCTTCCGGCCCAATCTGCATCTGTGTAAGCATGAAGAGTGAGATCTGTATCTCTAGGATACCATAAGCCATAATTTTGAGTCCCTTGAAGATATTTGAAAATTCTCTTCACTGCTTGAAGATGAGTCTCCTTTGGATTTGCCTGAAATCTTCCAACTATTCCAACTGCATGCATGATGTCTGGTCGGGTACCTGTCAAATATAGTAAACTTCCAATCATAGATCTGTAGGTTGGTTGATGTACTGCTGCAGATTCATCATTTGCACTGAGACTACATCCTGTGACCATGGGTGTACATACTGGTTTTGCATCTTCCATGCCATATTTCTTCAAAATCTGCTTGAGATACTTGGTTTGAGATAAAAAGATTCCTCCTTCCTTCTGTTGGATTTGCAAACCAAGGAAATATGTCAGTTCTCCTAGCAAGGACATTTCAAATTCTTTCTGCATGACTGAGGCAAAGCTTTGACTCATAGCTTCTTCATTGCTGCCAAAAATAATGTCATCTACATACACAACAAGTATTAGCAATTTGTCATTTTCAACTTTTATATACAGATTGCTATCTGCTGAACCTTTTAAGAAACCTTGTTGATGAAGATATTTGTCCAACCGGTAGTACC
Source organism: Pinus tabuliformis (assembly GCA_031772625.1). NCBI lineage: Eukaryota > Viridiplantae > Streptophyta > Pinopsida > Pinales > Pinaceae > Pinus > Pinus tabuliformis. The sequence continues at coordinate 794,207,127 of CM062807.1, read as the reverse complement.
AAGCCCTTGGAGCTTGTTTGAGACCATAGAGAGCCTTTTTCAATCGGCATACAAGATTTGGATCATTTCCAAGAATGAACCCATCTGGCTGTTCAATGTACACTTCTTCTTCCAAGTCTCCATTCAAAAAGGCTGATTTCACATCCATTTGAAATACTTTGAAGTTCTGAAAACTTGAGAGAGCAAGGAACATTCGGATGGCCTCAAGTCTTGCAACAGGAGCAAAAGTTTCTTCAAAGTCTATTCCTTCTTGCTGCGCATACCCTTTACAAACGAGTCTGGCTTTGTTTCTAATTACTTCTCCATTTTCATTCAATTTATTTTTGAAGACCCATTTTGTTCCAATAACATTCTTATCTTTTGGTCTAGGAACCAGCTCCCAAGTGTTGTTCTTTTCGATTTGCTCAAGTTCTTCATCCATTGCTTTCACCCAACATTCATCTTTGCATGCCTCTTTCACATTTTGTGGTTCGGTGGAGGAAAGTAATGCCAAATAGCTTGAAGCTTCTGCAACTGTTCTTCTAGTTTGTATACCTGCTTCTTTTTGTCCCATGATCTGAGATTCTGGATGGTTCTTCTGAACATATCTAGATGGAGTCTTTTCTTCTATTCTTGTCCGTTCTTCTGCTTCTTCGTGAGGTTCTTCTTGAGATTCTTCTTGAGGTTCTTCTTCTTCATCATTCTGTCTTTGAGGGTAGCTCTCATCTTCTTCGATGTCTTCACGATGTATTTGCCTAGGAATATATCCCTTTTCATCAACCACTACATCAATGCTGTCAACAATTCTGCCAAGTCTTTTATTGTAGCATTTGTATGCTTTGCTATGTGGAGAATAGCCAAGAAGAATGCCTTCATCTGCTCTAGGATCAAGTTTGCCAAGCTGCTCCTCAGTATTCTTGATATAGCATTTGCTCCCAAATATTTTGAAGTGCTTTACCGAAGGAGTTTTACCACTCCAGAGCTCATGAGGGGTTTGAGTGCTGTTCACCCGGACATTTGTCTTGTTGAGAATAATAACCGCAGTATGTGCAGCCTCACCCCAGAAGGTTGCGGGGGTTCCTGATTCATCAAGCATAGCACGAGCCATTTGTTGGATTGTTCTGTTCATTCTTTCAACAACTCCATTTTGCTGAGGCGTTCTAGCTGTAGAGAATTCTCTCCTTATCCCATGTTCATCACAGAAATCGAAAAATTCATTTGAAGTAAATTCCCCACCTCTGTCAGATCTGAGGCACTTAATTTTGTGACCTGATTCATTTTCAGCCAAGGCTTTGAAGGTTTTGAATTTTTCGAATGCTTCATCTTTGTGCTTCATAAGTCCTAACCAAACAAACCTGGAGAAATCGTCAATAAATAATATCAAGTATTCCTCTCCTCTAGGTGTTCTTTTTCTGAATGGTCCACATACATCTGTATGTACTAGCTCAAGAGGCATGCTGGCTGATCCTTCTTTCTCTGGAAAGTTAGTTCTGGTTTGTTTTCCAAACTGACATGATCTGCATATGGTGTTGTCAGGAATTTTGATATCTGGAAGATCGCGAACTGCCTGATATTTGCAAGCTTTCCTTATTTGTGAGAAGCTTAGATGTCCCAACCTTCGATGCCATAACCAGTGCTCTTCATTCTTGCTTAGATAGCATTGTTGTTGTCCTTCATCAAATATGTATAGATTATTTGGAGTTCTCTTTCCTTTGAGAACTGTTTTACCTGTATCAAGATCACGAACAAGGCATCCATTTGATCTGAATATAACCTCGGTTCTTTGATCACACATCTGGCTGACACTTAGTAGATTATGCTTCAATCCATCAACAAACAAAACATTTCCAGCCTTAACATCTTCTTTTAAAGGAGCAATACCTTTTCCTTTTATAGTTGCAGGAGTATCATTTCCAAAAGAGACTTTCTTTCCCTTTTCTAAATTAGAATAAGACTCAAGTTTTTCTTTATCACCTGTCATATGCTTCGAACATCCACTGTCAATGTACCATAGATTTTCTTGTCCTTCTGCATAAAATGCTATCCCACATCTTTCTGTTTGAGGTTCCTTTATTCTCCATGTTTTGGCGCCTGAGGCTTGTTCCTTTTTCTGCTCTTGTACCTTTGTTTCCGGAAACCTGCTTCTGCATTCAAAGTCTTTATGTCCAAAATTATTGCAAATAGAACATTCAACTTCATTTTCAAGAGCTGAAAAGTTGTTATAGGTCCTTTTTGTAATCCCTGTCATACTTCTTTGTTTTTGAGCTTCCCTAGTCATGATTGTTTTATACGCAACACATTGAGCTGCTTTGTGACCAAAGTTATGGCAAGAAAAGCATTGTCCATTGAAGAAGCTTCTGCGATTATTGGATCTACCAGCCAACTGATTGTAATTTCTATTTTCATCTATTCTTGAACCAAATTGAGAAGATTTTACCTGTGGCTGGTTGTGGCTTTTGTTCACCCTTAAGCTGGATTGCCCCTGATAGTTTCTGCTTGACATTTGTCCCTGTTTTACCTGATGATCTTCCTTGTGCTCTTGCTCATTTCTTCTTGCTGCATCAAGATAACTTTTTGAAGTGGATGCTTGAGAAGTTTCTCCATTATAGCCCAAACCTGTCTTATTTAGTGGAGACCGCTGCACACTGATAATCTCATCCAAAGTTTCAGATCCTTTGACAAACTTGAGATTAATAGTTTTTGTTTTCTCAATTTCTTTTCTAAGACCAACAATTTCACCTTCTAATTTTTCAAGATGTTTTTCCTTTTCATCAATTTGGAATTGTAGAGTATCAATAATCATGTTCTTTTCTTCTATGCATCTCTTGAGTCTAGTAATTTCATCATAAAGGTTATCCACATCTACAGCATCCTCATAATCATCATCTTCAAATGCCATTAACAACCTATATTTATTACCTTGTTCATCTTCATCACTGTTTGATAAGCCATCACTATCTTCATGGGTGTAGTAGCTTTTCTTATTTGTGCTTTGTTTCTTGTTCCATCTAACTGGTTCCTTTCCTTTATCCTTATAAGAGCATTTTGCAGCATAATGACCTACTCTTCCACAAGCAAAGCATTTGAAAGGTAGCTTACCTCTGAACCTTCCAGAACCTCTTTGAAGATTTCTGACAAAATTTGATTCTTCTTCCTCTTCTTCTGGATCATGGCTTGCTTCATAGTAATCTTCTTTGACTGATGCTTTAAAAGCAACCTCCCTTCTGTCTGATGGTCCTCCCTTTCTCATTTCATAAGCAGTTAGAATTCCATGTAGCTGAGACATAGTAAGAACACGGAGATTTTCTTTTTCTTCTATTGCAGATACTTTGGATTCAAACTTGGGGGATAATGATCTTAGAATCTTTTGAACTACTAGAGACTCCTTTACTTCTTCACCCAAATTTTTCATACAATTTACAATCTCATCTACCCGAAGAAAATAATTAGCCACACTTTCATCATTATACATCTTGAGAGTCTCATATTGAATTCTGAGAGTTTGAAGTTTGGCTTGTTTTACCTGTTCATCTCCTTCATAGCTTGTGATCATTTTGTCCCATATTTCTTTTGCTGATTTGAAGTGCATTACCTTCATAAATTCTGTTTGGGATATACTTCCTAATAGAGTACTGACTGCTTTTGCATTTGTTTCATACTTCTTTTTCTCAGCTGGATCTGTAGGAGTAGCTGAAGGAAAAGCATAGCCTGTTTCTACAATGTCCCAAACTTCAGTACCAAGAGATTGAAGATATGCAGTAACTCTTACCTTCCAATAATTGAAGTTTGTCCCATCAAAAACTGGTGGCCTGATTGATGCTTCTCTCTCGTAGTTGCTCATGATGAACGATCTACCTTCAAGCGATCAAGCTTTTCTGAAGGACCTGCTCTGATACCAATTGTTGGAAATAATACTGAGAGGGGGGGTGAATCAGTATTATCAAGCAATTTACCAAATCTTCCTTATTTGATCTTTTGAATTATTCTTGCATATCAGTACCATAAAATAATGAGCATGAATAAAGAAAATAGACAGTCACACCAAAGAACACAAGATGTAAGGTGGAAACCCAATGCGGGAGAAAAACCACCTGCTGCAATATGTCTCTATCTTCTTTCAAGAAATTCTTTTTACAATGATTTTGTACTGGTGCAGTCCTTTACCAGCACGCAGGCTGCAACCTGCAGAGAGCTACAACTCTCTCTCGTTTTCCAGTCTCTCCTGGAAGGGAGCTACAACCCCCTACTTCTTTTCATGAAGAATCAAATGATCAACAAGTATACAACAGATACAGTCCACTACAGATATCAGATCAGTAATTACAGAAATAACCCAGAACACCTTATGAACAGAAATATACAGTCAACAGATCATCTTAAGACAGGGACGCATATTTTCTTTCTGTGACCTGCGACTGGACGCAGTCTACCTTCCACTGTTCTGCGTGCCGACGCACTGTTCCTCTATGCTTTGCTGCGACCGGCGCACCCAGAAACACTATCGCGCCGCGTCTTTTGCTTCAGAGACGCACCCAATAACACAGTCGCGCCGCGTCCTTTGGCTCAGAGACGCACCTGCGCCTTTACTGTACTGCGTCCCTTCAGATATAAAAGATATGAGGACTTCAGAACCAACCCAAACACTCAGATCCACAGATCTGATCATGCGCCATAGAGATCACAGTCCATTAGAAGATTCGCCCTCATAGATCTGGACTAGATCTCACCAAAAGATATTCAACCAAGATGATGCTTAATCCAAATGAACTCCTTTGCTTTATATAGGCAAGCTTCTCCCCAAAACATGGAACAATACCACGAGCCGACACCATAGAAACACAAAACCGTCGGCTAGATACCACACAAGAAACCCCCACGTGCTTTTCTCTGCCTTGAAATGTGTGCACTGGGCGGACGCACCTCTTGAACGGCTGGCCTGCGTCCCTGGACGCGGGTTCTGTATGGTATACCTGCGGGGACGCACTTGCTGAACATATTTCCTGCGTCCTTCTTGATTTATCACCTGAATGGGTTTGCCATCAAGGACAACACCTGAATCATAATGCCAACATTCTATATCCCCTAGAGCCCTGAGCAGTTATAAAATAAAAACCGATAAAAAGGAAAAATATATATGAATAAGGGTGGAAAAATAAAGGTTGTGGTAACTCATGAATTATAATTTCTTCCTCCTACATCTATACACCCAAGTGTGGGCTTCCCTCATCATAACTACTCTTATACCATGGCATATGGCTTGGAGGCTTCGCCTAAAATCCCACTCCTTTCCATAATTATATCACATGACACTTTTCATATGACGAATGTACCATGGACCTGTCACTCAATTAGAGGTTGAAACAACTTAATAGTGTCCTTGATTAACCTCCTTGATCTTAGAGACACTTGTACACTCTATATCCCATTATGGAAGGGCATGCCTGTATGAAGTGCCCACTTAGTTCCATGAATTGTAAGCTTATTTGCTCAATTACACTAATGATTTGTTGTATTGGAGGTCGAGGAGGCGCTTTGGATCTTTTGCAGGATTGTAGGTGGGTATTCATCTTGGGGTTTGGTCTCCCTATACAGGGTTCAAGTCTTCCATAGGTTCGTATTGGCATTTATAGGGTGTGCATTGAGAGCCATGGGGCTACACTATAATAGAGAGTAGATAACCATGTAATGAGATCCTTCAACACCATTCATTGCTCGCTCATGTACCACTTATTTGATGATGATGATGCACCTGGTCCACCTTTCCCAACTGACTAAACTCTTGGACCACACACTTGGCAGTTGATCCAGGGCCCAGATGGGGTTGTGTCTCACCATGGGAGACAAGGGAGCGCTTGCATCATTGCTCCAACCCTTTGCAGATGAGATACATGCTAGTTCGATTCAGTTGGAGACCCATGAGGATGCTTTTGTGCTCCCATAGCCACTTGGGAGCACCACAGATCATTTTCTTAGAGATCAAGGGGCCACCCCCTTCATCACTGTTGTTGGAGCCCTCCTATTCATTATGGCACATAAGGGACTTCACTAGGCCTTCCATCGACCCTCCTAGCTATTGTATTACCATTTCAACCCTCTTTAGAGACTTGTTTTTCATATTATGGAGCTATTTGGTGGGTTTTTCATCAATTGGGGTGTTATTGTGCACATTCGAATCATTTTTAGGGGTTTGTTAGGCAAATTTGACCCATTCGAATTGTTAGTGTTAGACCCCTATACTACTAGTGTAACCCCTTATTGTTATCAGTACAACCCACTTGTTATATTGAAGTACCCATGTAGTTCCCATATTGTTACTATTGTGCCCCATAGAAGCCCACTATTGTTATTATTGTGCCCTTACATTATTATTGTTATGTCAACTCTGATTATGTTAAGACCCCTTAGACTCCTATATATAGAAAGGAGGTCTTTTCATTTGTATCATCCAAGAATTGTTCATTTATGTAATGTAAAGGAGGTTGCCCCCTCGAAGAGGCTGAATTATAAGGCGTTGATTTATCTTTTCTATCTTTTTCTTGAGTTGGTTTCATAACATTTGGTATGACAGCTTTGGATTCTAGGGTTTCGCTACTCCAAACAGGTCATCGTGGCATTTTCGCTATAACTTATTTTCTCTGACGTTTCAAAAGCTAAAAAACAAACCCATTTGAGAAGAAATCACACTGAATCTCAGGTCCAAATTTCAGAGCTCTTCGCGCCATATTTACGAAGATATGCTCTGAGGAAGTTGGTCTTTTTGCAAACTCTTGAATTACATTCCAAACAAGTGACCTGGGGAAAATCATCATAACTTTCTCTCTGAGCATCAGATTGAAATTTCGTAAGAAGGTACATAAAGAGGACAGACTTTGGTTTCTTGTAGATATTTTTTAGAGAAAAAGGTCGAAACATTGACACGTGGCACTTCATACAAGTTCGATCTTTTGGAAAGTTCTATAATTAGGTCATCTTGGGAGATTGTGCATAACTCTTTCTTGGAGAATCCAATTTGGATCAGACTGGTGGCATTGGAAAGAGGACATAGAGGGCTACTACAGGTCGCAATTTTAGAACTTAAAGATCCAAAAGTATAGAGTTACAGTTGTTTCAAGATCAAGATCCTAAAATCAAGAAAAAGCAAGATGAGGAAGTTTGATGGCAAGGATCCAGTAAATTGGATACTTCAGATGGAGCAATATTTTGATCTACATGGTGTACCACTGTTACAAAAGGTATGTATTGCATCTTCATATTTAGAACCGGATCAATTTTTATGGTATGAAGGGCTTTGTTCTCGTAAACAACTTGTTACGTGTTCAATTTTCACGGAAGAAATGATAGCACATTATGAGGATACAAAGAGCAACACCTTCTTTAGAGAAACACCACAACACCACAACAATTGGAAAGAGTAAAAGGGCTTTATGACATAGTGGAAAGCAAAATTATGGAAACCAGGAAGCATACCCCTCACAACTATAAAGATGGAAGTGTTTTTTCTCCTAGCCTTCCACAACCTACAAGGGTTACACCACAACGATTGGAAGAAAAAAGAGAAAAAGGGCTTTGTTACAATTGTGATAGAAAATGCACTAAAGGTCATAAGTGTGCTGAGAAGAAATTATTTTACATAGAATATGAAGAGGAGGAAGAAAAATATCAAGAAACATCAAAAGAAGAAGATATACGCCAGGACCCCACCCCAGAGAAAGAAGAAATGAATCAGACCATATCTTGTAAAGTATTGGCAAGAATTACCACTCCTCAAACTCTCAAGATAGAAGGACATATCAAAAAGAAAAAGGTGCAAGAAGTGAAAGATCACATTGATAAAGAAGAAATGAATCCAACTATATCTTGTAATTCATTGGTCGAAATTACCACTCCTCAAACTATCAAGATAGAAGGACATATCAAGAAGAAAAATGTTCAAGAAGTGAAAGATCACATCGAGCATTAAGAAATGAATCCGACCAAATCTTGTAAAGGATTGGAAGAAATTACCACTCCTCAAACTCTAGAGATAGAAGGACATATCAAGAAGAAAAAGGTTCAAGCAGTGAAAGATCACATCGAGCATCAACAACAAGTTCTCCAATTTTTAAAGGATAACGCCACTTCAGTGCAAAATCAAATGAAACAACAGGTAGATCAACATCGTAGTGAAAAATGTTTTGATGTAGGTGATTGGGTATTTTTACTGCTACATCTCAAGCAAGCTATTTATGAGAAGGAAATGTTGGCAATACTACATGCACTTAAAAAATGGCGACCTTACCGAATGGGAAGACTCTTCAAGGATGAGGATGTGGAAGCATTGTTTTGTGCTATTTCTATTATCCAACCAGATTGGATAAACGAAGCAAGGGATGAATGGAAGAAGGAAGAAGAAGTATGGCCACTTATTCAAAAGTTGAAAAAGATCCCAATTCAAACAATATTGCCAGAAATTGAAGAGGAAGGAAAAATCATATTGGAACCTGGAGAAGTCACAGAAACAAGAACTCGACAACTACGAAATCGATCAATTTCATAGTATCTGATCAAGTAGAAGAACTTACTCGCTGAAGATTCCACATGGGAGGACAAGAATTTTATACAGAAGCATCAAGAACTACTCAAGCGTTGAGGACAACACTTTTTGAAGGAGAGGGGCATGTTAGACCCCTATACTACTAGTGTAACCCCTTATTGTTATTAGTACAACCCACTTGTTATATTGATGTACCCATGTAGTGCCCATATTGTTACTATAGTGCCCCATAGAAGCCCACTATTGTTATTATTGTGCCCTTACATTATTATTGTTATGTCAGCTCTGATTATGTTATAACCCCTTAGACTCCTATATATAGAAAGGGGGTCTTTTCATTTGTATCATCCAAGAATTGTTCATTTATGTAATGTAAAGGAGGTTTCCCCCTCGAAGAGGCTGAATTCTAAGGCGTTGATCTATCTTTTCTATCTTTTTCTTGAGCTGGTTTCATAACAGTTAGAGACAAATATACATACAAGTGAGGCCTCATTTGTTCTCATCATCACTTGGGATTTTTTCTAGCTCTTCTTGAGAATTTTGACTTCCAATTTGTGGAGTGATTTGGATGGAGTAAATGCATTTTGACATTTGAAAATATTCACTATCTTTACTTGGAGCTTGTTGTTGCAATGTTATGAATGGATATATTCTTCGTTGTCTTGTAAGTGCCATTTTAATGCAATATTTATGAAACAATGATTGTCTAATGCATGGAATTTATTTCTTATGGTTATTATTGTGCCCTAATTCATGGGAAATTGTTTTAGGCCTTGATATTATTGGACATTTTTGCATGTGTTATTTATAAATATAATGAATGAATGAATGTTCCTAGGGGATTATTGGCATCCTTGAAAATCCATAATATTTTCCATCGAAGTATAAATGCCTAACGTTGCTGTGTAGCTGCATTCCTAGATAGTGAAACTACTACTCTAGGCCTCCTTGAAAAGGGAAGGTGACAAAGTCAGAATCATTTTAACTCCAATCCTCCCAATAACTAGGCACTGGTCTTAAGTCCTAGTGTGATCACCCTAAAACCCTTTTCTCGCCTTTTCCCCTCTTTTTTCCCTAACCCTAGAAGGCTGAATAGTGTCTTGTATACATTTCATTAGAGACATATCTTTTGGGTGAAAATTGCAGGCAATTGCACTGGTGAGTCTCCTATAAGCCCTAAAAATTTGAGGCCAATCCCGTAGTTGGATTGGGCGATATACCATGCCCTAGATATAAGACCAATTCCTCTAGGCTCCTTCTTGGATAGTGGCCTTTCAAGGGTCATTCACACTTTAAAACTCGAAGGAATTTCATCTCCCATTGAACCTTCCTATCATCATTTCTTTATTTAGTCATTTTGTCAATAATCATCCCACACCCTAGGTCTAGCTTGGATCTTCCTAAGGCTCCTTTGTGGTCCCCTATCTCCATTTCTCTTTATCTCACAAGGCCATTTGGGGAATCTTGTTCTTTAAAGTATCTTTGGTCTAGAATATCCTTCATATGAAAATATCTCCAATCCCTAGGACTAAAGCTCCCTTGAACCTTTCTTAGAGAGCCTTTCATGTTGCTTCTAAAGCAAGAAAACCTTATTATTTGAGTCTCAGTTGTGAATGGGCCTTAAAAATCAGTAGTTATCCTATCATTGATTCATCATTCCTAGTGATTTCCTTATACCAGGACTCCTCCCATCGGTGAAAGTCTGTAGAGAGCAAGGGACATCAACTGAGAAGACAGTGGGTCCTTGTCCCATTGTTGCCACTTGATTTAGTAGTAGTCCCTTTGGAACCGCTCCTAGGACCTCTGCTAAATTGAGTAGAAACAATGAATAGAAGTGTTGAAGATGGTGTTTGTGGAAGACCATTCCACTATGCATGATAGAAATGGAATGAAGTCAAATATGGATCCAACAGAAATATTCCTATGATCCTAGTAATAAGTATTTCTCCTCTACCATTCTCCTCTACCATTAGAGACAATATAGACCCTATTCCTATCTCTAAATTAAATTGTAGATCATAAAAGGAAATCTTGAATCTTGTAAAGATGGTTTTCTTGGGCCAAAACCCAAAATTCCATGTTCAAAACTGAGTTGCATGGAGTGATTTAGCTCTTACACTGACATGGGGATTCACAGGGATCTTAGAACTGTGGTGCGAAAGACTAGAGCTCATTGAAAAAATGAGAATAATGGACTTTGAAAAACTTGTTGGAGAATTAATTAGAGAAACAACAATTAAATTTTAAGGAAATGCACCGTTTGATGAACAATTACCTGTTTACATTTTTATGAAACAAAAGGCCTGTGATATAACAGAAATTACTAATTTTATCTGTAGCATGTAGGATTTTCTCTATTAGACACAGGATCCTGATAGCACTGCTTATGTTGAGAACTATTTAGCAGCAACGCGGGGGAAAGATTCCAGAATTATTCAGAGAAGCTTACCCCTCATAGACAATGAGGATGGACGAAATTTATTTAGCAGGAATACACTAAATAATTGTTAAATCAATTCAGAAGGTGCATTTACAAAAAACAAATAGAAAGATCAATCCATAAACAAGTAGGCTTTGATAAAAAGGCCCGTGAAATATACGCTGAAACTTATTATTTTGGCTATCATAAAAGACATCACAAGTCTAAACATAAGAGTGGTCGCCATTGTAGTTGTACTAAATATAAGTTTCAAAATTCTTATTACCGAACCAGGCGAAGGTATAAAAAATTCAAATAGCCTTGAAAATACCAAAGGTCTCCTCCGTAGAAGGATTATTTTAAGAAAAGATCTAGGGGTCTGCGAGATGCATTTTTTGTTATATTTGTCATAAGCTTGGCCACTAGGAAAAACATTGTCCTTTGCAAGGTAAAACAAAGCATCACCAAAAGATCATTGAAAGCTTTACCCATGCTTATGATCCTGAAAAATGGGATCTTGTTGATTCACCTCGTCATATGGTGAATACCTTAGCATTATAAAATCTTTAGATTCTGAATATGAAATCCTAGAATATTGGAATTTTGAGAATTCTTTTGTATGAAAATTGAAACTCTTTGAGCATACTGATTTTGATTTCTCTTATGATTCATCCAAACTTGATTTCTTGTTGATTTGTTCTTTAAAAATTCCTATATTTGATACATCTCCTGATTCTACTAAAAACATTATTAAATATCTCTCTCTCTTGATTCTCTTCAAGAACAAATTGATCAAAATTAAAAGTTTGCATTTCTTCTTTTTGTTGGTGATTTTCGCCTTCGTTGCAAATTGGAAGAACTACTTGATTCTTTCAATGCCAATTGTCTTCTTTATCACAAGCCAATGTGGTGAATATGGCATCCTACTACCCATTTACCAATACTTGCCTAAGCCATCCTATTACGCATCTGACCAATATTACCAAGACTTGCCTAAGCCACTGTTGGCCCTTGTTTTTGGTCCAATTTTGCTTAAGAAAACACACTTAATATCTATATTTTCCATCCATTTTCCATAACATACATCCAATTTTGATGTATTTATGAATATTCAGGTATATAAATTTAATTTTGCAATTTTTAGAGGTTTTTATGAAAATTGAATTTCAAGTGCATTTTTGGATAAAATCATAAATTTCTGTAATGGTTACGTGGATGTCATATTTGCAGGACACTTGGGAACGAGATGAACAAATTTATGAAAAGCTTGGGAACTAGGATTGAACTAACTCCTATTGTTTCAATCAAACCAAGCTTAAATAGACCCGGTCAAAGTTGGTCAAACAAGACCAGTCATTCAAGAAATCCCTAGGAAATAGGGATATTTTATGATTTCATGGGATTTTCCATATTTTTAGTGATAGGATGGATGATATTGACTTGGATAGGTGATATATGGATAGATATAGTTGTTAGAGATATTTTAGATCAGTTTGTTTCACATTATTCTATTTAAGCCAAAACATTGAAGGCTTATGGTATGTAGAATTTGTATAATTTTATATTGAGAAGTTAATTTGAGGAACCTGTTCTACCTTCCTTTTGCTGTTCAATGGTGTGGATGATTGAATGAGTTTGTAGTAGCTGATAATCTCTTTAAGTGTGCAAGGCAAGGGTGGAGGGTCCCCACTCCAAGCTAAGTACACTTCATGGTTAATCCAGCTTGATTTTCATAAACTACTTTTGCTTCAGATTTGTTTATTTGATTTGATGTATGATGATTTATGTTTGCTGATGAATATTGGTTTATTTATCATCTTTATGTGAAGGGACAACCTAGTGTTCAAGTTGAACCCTCCTTCTATTGGATTAATAAATAAAAACTAAAATTCATCTTCCTTTCTTTCAAGTAATTTTCTGAATTTTTAGTTTTCTAATGATGACATTATGATGAATGAATTTGTGATGAAGAACAACAAGGACCTCCTTAGTTAGGAGCCTCTTTCATTATTTATTTATGCATATTAAGCTATTGTCAATTAGTGGTTTTCGATTTCTATTCATGAAGTAATATTTTGGAAGAAGGACACAATTGGTTCTCCTAAGTTAGGAGCCACTTCATCTCACACATATTACCTAAGTGAATTAGAAATTACTTAATTAGATTTATATTTATAATATGTATTTCCTCAACTCTTTATATTTCATCTTCTAACCTTGACTACATCTGATATCCATACATTTTGGACATGCTTCTAAGTTCTACAAACCTTGGATTGATAATGAAATACTTGTGTTAATTTATTCAATAAATTAGCCCAACATTTTGGCGCCATTGTCAGGGAAGAATTCATCAACATAGTCAATTAGAAGATAAAAACAAAATCTAAAAAAAAAAAACAATAAAAACTTAGTTATGTTATGTTTCTTTATGCCTAGAGATAGAGATTAAAAAGGTAGATTCATTAAGCAAAACCCCCCAAAAATTCAACCATCAGAACTAACTACACCAGTTGCTGGTAAACCAACTCTAGAAGAATTAAAGGAGAAACAAAGAACAAGACAAATATTAACTTGAATTGAAAGACAAACCTTGTTAGCCTTGGACGTAGAAAGAAAACAAACTCCAAAAGCAACACCAACTTTAGAAAAAAAAGGAAACAAGAAAAATTGTTAAACAAATAGATCAACCCATTTTTGAACCCATAGATCAACCTATTTTTGAAAACAAACAACAACTTGAATCTCAAGTTGCTATAATAGTTGAAACTATGACATAAGAATGGAAAGGATCCACTATCGTCACTCCAGAACAAAAACTTCAATATGAAAAACAACAGAGAGAATGGAGAAGACAAAGAGAGGAAGAGGCAAAAAGTGTTAGGATATTCCGACACATAGAAAATAGTTAAGTATAACTTGGTCTAGTATAGAGTTAGGTAAAGTGTGTTTCTTTACCATGTAATTTTGTAACTTATAATTTGATGGTCACGACATGTTCTAGACATTAAGTGATCCGATGGTCGTTCTCTCCTCGGTTTTTTCGACACTTGATCCATGGCTTAACACCTGATTAGTCTATGATCTCTATTTAAAGAGCATGGAGGGTCATTTGTAAGGTGACTGTTCATGAGAGAAGCTTATGCAAATTTTCTTTCTTTTACTAATAAATTGCCTGAAGTGGCCGTGTTGGCTACGGCCGTGGAATGTTTCCCTCTTTGAGGGTTTTAACAATGTCAAGAATATTGGTGTATTGATCTGTGATCTGTTTGTGAGCGGTGTCCTTTGGTGTTCTATTTGAGGAACTTACCCTGTAAATTCCTACATGGTATCAGATCTATTTGAGGGCTGCATCCATTGGTGATCCAAATTCGAAGCCGGTAGAATTGCATCCGACTGCGGTTTCCTACATATATTGTATCTGAGTGTTTTCGGGACGAGAGGACTGGTCTATTGTGTTAGGAGCTTCTGTTCCATTGAGGAACCCCTTTCGTTTCATGCGACAAGGTTTCTGGTAGCCCTAGCTATGTCATTTTTAAGATCTGGAGGTATAAAGTGTTTATTTGCAATTTTAGTTATTCATCTTTCTCATTATTTCAGTTTATTTAGCTCTCTATTTTTTATTACCAGATCTATACCTTTAATTTTTGCGTATGCTCTTTGCCCCGCGACTCTGTGCAATCTGGGAAAATGAAAAACAGAAAGGAAATATTTTTCTCATGCATATGCTCTTTTTCGCTGCGACTTAGTGTGATCTCAAAAAATCAAAAACATTGAGGAAAATATATAGTTTCCGATGAGATCTAACTTCAAGCCATAAGGTTTGTTTTTTTCGCATGTTCGTGTTGGGTTGTGTGGTTTTTTGTTTTATAGGAAAAAATAGTTTTTTCAAGTAAGCACGCACCCCAAAGCTTCGGTGACTAAAAATAACCCTTCCTCTTTTCCAAAATTTACTAACATTTTAAACTAGCTCACTTGGTCTAAAGTTACTTTATGAGAATAGAGGTCTTGGGTTCAAGTCTTTCTTTTTGTTGATTTACTTTTTCAAAAAGCACATGTAACTTATGTTTTAAAGTTAATTTGTGTAAAAGTGTTCTCACCCATTATAAAAACTGAGTCACTTATAATTCTAAAGTCTCTTTATCTTTTATTTAAGTTACAATTTAGTGGGCAGCTCATGAAGTACCATTGTAAAAGTGACTTTCACTTATTTATAAAAATGGGTCACATAAAATATTATTTTATTTTATTTTAAAGTGAGCTAATTAGATTAAGTTTGGAGGGGAGGAGGGGGGCGGGGTTTAAAACATAACATAATCATTCACTTCTGCACATTCATGCACTTCATCGGCATTTTCAACAACTTTTGTTCAAAAAGCCATAACTTCTTCATCCAGATGCCATTTTCAGAGCCGTTTTTTTTTAATCGGCCTAATTTTTCTAGATCTTTCCATTAGAACACTTAGTTTCAGTAGCTACAACTTCAGTTTCTATTAAAATGGACAGTCCATGCCAGGTTATTCTTGACAGCACCAACTACTTCCAATAGTGGTCCTACATTGTGGATTTACTTAGAAGTAAAGGCCTTTACAGAATAGCCTCAAGCCAAGAAACTAAACCTAAAGATGAAGATAAGGCAACAAAATGGGAAAATAGGCAAGGTCAAGCACGTGGGTTATTTCTCTAGTCCTTAGATTCCATATCGTAGAACTTGATACCCCTAATGAAGCAATGAAACAACTCACTTAAGTTTTTGGAATTAAAAATGAAATTAGAGTCCATCAACTCGAAAATGAGTTGCTTACGTTGAACCCCAATAATTTTTCTTCCATTGAAGATTTTTTGTCCAAGTTCAGGACCCTTAGACTTCTCTTGGAAGGTGTTAAGGTTAAGAAAGAAGATGGTAGCCTTATCTATTCCATTCTTACTAAGTTGGAACCAACCTATTATATGTTTGTTTCCACCTTCCATTCTACTAGAGAAGCCTTTATTTCTCAAGGACAAGACTACAAGTCCCCCTCTTTTGATGCCTTTTGTGATTCTTTAATAAGAGAACAAGAAAAAGTCTTACATCTTGGTCTTCTTAATCTTGGAAACTCTTTCAAGAAAGCATTATCTTCCCAACAACAACCAAATTCAAAGAATCCTAAGAAGCAATATCCTAAAAAGAATGGTCCTAAACCAAATAAGGGTCCTAAGCAATTTCAGTCTAAAAATTAAAAAAGCAATTCAACAAAATGATAAGGCAAATAAAACAAAGGGAAGAAGACTGATAGACATTGCCACTTTTGTAATCGAGATGGCCACTTAGAATCCAAATTCTTTAAGAAGATGGAAGCCTTGGAAGCAACAATGAAGAAGCATAACATCCATTTGGAGCCCTCTTCATCTTCAGGAATAACACTTTCTGCATGTGGTTGTCAAGGATCTCGGTCTGGTTATGCACTAAATGTATCTTCTTCTTCTCATTCTCATGAGTGGCTTATTGATTCTCGAGCTTCTTATCACATGGCAAAAAACAAAGCCATGTTTTCTTCTTTAAATGATTGTAACACCAAAAATATATATGTTGGTGATGATATATCACTTAGTGCTGTAGGGACTGGAACTGTTTGTTTAGACAATGGTCAATTTAATGATGTATTATGTGTTCCAATCTTATCCTGCAACCTTCTATCTGTATATCAGATTACTCATTCAGGTGAAGGTAAAATCGTTGAATTTTCACCTCACAATGTTGTAATCAAGGACCTAAGAGATCCCAAATAGATTTTAGCTACTGGCATTGATGATGGTTCTACAAGGTTATATAAGTTTAACAACTTTGGGTCATCAAATCTTCCCTTGATATTTTTTGCTCATAATGATGAAGTTAGCAAACTTTGGCATGAGCGATTTGGTCACTTAAACTATCGCTCCCTTCAAAATCTATGTAAAGAAAATATGGTGACATGTCTTCTTATGGTATCTTGCAAAGATGGTGTTTGTTCCAGATGTGTACTCGAAAAACATCATCGAGATAGTTTTGAAAAACGTGCCTCTTGGCACTCCTCAACCCCTTTATAGCTTGCGCATAGTAATTTATGTGGTCCACTTCTAGTTGTTTCATTCTCTGGCTACAAGTATTTCTTAAATTTCATTGATGATTTCTTCAGATGCACTTGGGTATACTTCTTAAAACTCAAGAGTGAAGTATTTAACATGTTCTTGGCCTTTAAGGCCTTTGTTGAAAAAAAATCTGGACATCAAATTCTTACGCTCAGATCTGATAATAGCGGAGAATATGTTAACAACAAATTCATCAACTTTTGCATTGAGCATGGAATTCAAATGCAACATACTGTTCCATATACTCCACAACAAAATGGTGTAGCTGAAAGGAAGAATCACACCTTAAAGGAAATGACTAATTGTATGCTTCAACCTAAAGGACTTAGTCTTAATTTTTGGGCAGAAGTAATTAACTGTGCAAATTACATAGTAAATCACACTCCTACTAAGGTTTTAAAGAATATCACTCCAGAAGAAGCATGGAGCTCAATTAAACCAGATGTGAGTCGCTTTCGTGTTTTTGTAAGTGAAGCATGGGCCCATATTCCCGATGAAAAACATAAAGCCTTAGAACCTAAGAGTGAAAAATGTATTTTTGTTGGATATTCTGAAGATGTTAAAGGATATAGACTTATTCCACTTAATTCCAAAAATGTTATCATTAGAAGAGATGTAAATTTTGCTGAAAATATATCGTCCTACGAGCCTAGTTCGGCAGATGTAACACCTATCTCTATCCCTTCTACTTTTGAAAATATTTCTTCTTCAGATGATGACAGCGAGGATGAAAATCCTCCCCCACTTTCTCAGGATCCTCCTTTAGCTCCTCATCTTCAAAAATGGGTTCGTGCTACTCGCGATGCAGCAGGTGCTCTTGCAGGTGATCCTACAAATCAACGACGTACACATTCTCATTTCAATAGAGCCTCTTCTTTACTGGCTCAAGCTTCAACGAATTATGATCCTGACACCTTTGCAGAAGCTTCAGGCCATCCAGATTGGGACACAACTATTAATGTAGAATATCATTCATTATTGGAAAATGATACATGGGATATTGTTCCTCTTCCAAAGGGACAAAAACTTGTTAGATGCAAATGGGTTTACAGAATCAAGTTTGGACCAGATGGAAAAGTTGATAAACATAAAGCTCGTCTTGTTGCTAAGGGGATACACAAGTTGAAGGAATTGACTATACTGAAACATTCTCCCCTGTTTCCAAAATGAACTCTATCCACCTTGTTCTTTCCCTTGCTACCTCTTTCAAATGGGAAGTCCATTAGATGGATGTTAAATCTTCCTTTTTGCATGGAGACTTGCATGAAGAAAAATCTATATGGAACAACCTACTGGCTTTATACAAATAGACTCCAACCTTGTATGTCAGCTTAAGAAATCCCTTTATGGTCTCAAGAAAACCCCTCGGGCTTGGTATGCCAAAATGGATAGCTTTCGTTTAGATAATGGCTTTTCTAGGTGTCATTTTGACAATACTGTCTACACCAAGAAAGTGGGTAAGTCTCTTATCATTCTTGTTCTTTATGTTGATGATCTTATCCTTACTGGTAGTGATCCCAACCTTATAAACATGTGAAGTCCAGCCTTAAAAAGCAGTTTGAAATGACAGACTTAGGACACTTTCATTATTTTCTTGGTCTTCAAGTCTTGCAATCCAAGGAAAGTATTTCCCTTTCCCAGTCCAAGTATGCATATGATCTTCTATGCCACTTTCACATGGAAGATTGTAAGCCAACCCTTTCTCCCTTTCATTATGGAGCCAAAATTTCAGTCACTTGTACTTCCCCTAAAGTTGATACTGCCTTATACCGTTAGCTTGTAGGAAAATTTTTGTCTCTGACCCATACCTGTCCTGACCTTTCCTTTGTTGTTGGCCTTATTGCTCGGTTTATGAACAACCCACATGAAAGTAATTGGAAAGTAGCTAAAAGAATACTTCGTTTTGTTCAAGGTACAGTTCAGTTTGGGATTCATTACAGTGCAGAAGCATCTCCTCTATTGGTTGGTTTCACTGATTTCGATTGGGCTAGTGACCCTGATGATCAGAAGTCTGTTGCAGGTTATGTCTTCAATCTTGGTTTTGGACCTATTACGTGGGCTTGCAAGAAATAAAGTGCCATTTCTCTTTCTTCAACAGAAGCAGAGTATCGTGGCGCCGTAGAAACTAGTAAGGAAGCCCTGTGGCTTTGTCAGATCTTGTCAAAGTTTGGTTTTCAGCAACAACATCCGACTACACTTTGGTGTGATAACCAAAGTGCCATTCAACTATGAAAATATCCAGTCCAATATCAGCACAACAAACACATTGAGCTACACATGCACTTCATCGGAAAGCTCATTCATGACCATGTTCTTGGAGTGCAATATCGTTCAACCGATGATCAAGTTGCAAACATCTTTACAAAGATTCTCATAGAGGCGAAGTTTACTAAACTTCGATTTATGGTTGGAGTTCAGGAAGTTTTCACTAAGGGGGGACAGGCTCTAATGCTTCCTTCCTTCCCCTATTGTGTCATATTTGTACATCCTTCAATCCTATCCCAAGTTTTTCTTAAGGGGGGATGTTAAGATATTCTAACACATAGGAAATAGTTAAGTATAACTTGGTCTAGTATAGAGTTAGGTAAAGTGTGTGTATTTAATATGTACTTTTGTAACTTACAATCTGACGGTCACTATATGTTATAGACATGAAGTGATCTAACGATTCATTCTCTCCTCGGTATTACTGACACTTGATCTGTGGCTTAACACCCGATTGGTCCATGATCTCTATTTAAAGAGTGTGGAGGGTCATTTGTAAGGTGACTATTCATGAGAGAAGCTTATGTAAATTTTCTTTCTTTTATTAATAAATTCCCTGAAGTGGTCGCGTTGGCTTAGGCCATGGACTATTTCCCTCTTTGAGGGTTTTAACCACATCAAGAATACTGGTGTATTGATCTGTGATCTATTTGTGATCGGTGTCCTTTGTTGTTCTATCTAAGGAACTTACCTTGTAAATTCCTACAAAAAGAGAAGCTGATAGAAAGAGAGAAGAAGAAATAAAAATAGAGTATGATAACAAAAGATTAAATGATAATGAACAAGAAAACAGTGATAATCAGGATGCTACTTTTGGCTTTCCAATATTAGATACAAGTGCAATATTAGGAGAAGTGGTGAAAATGAAAAAAATTCCACCTTATGTATTGCCTAACTTTTATGGAATTTCAATAGAAGATCCTGACTCATTTATGTTTGAATTTGATATCTTGTGTAGAACTTATGGATACACAGGTGACACACACAAGCTTCGCCTCTTTCTTGCTACTTTAAAAGCAGCAACATTAAAATGGTTCATGGGTTTAGGAGAACTTACAATAATTTCTTGGGATGACATGAAGAAAATATTTCTTAAAAAGTATCAACCCTATTGTAGGCCTAGGGACTCAAAGGAGGATGTTTTTAGAATGACACAACAAGAAGACGAAAGTTTATAAGAATATTTGGAAAGATTTTCTTACAATCTTCAAAAATCTAAACAACACTCTCTAAACTTAGATACCATTGCATAATCTTTCTAAAAGGTATAAGAGATGAATATATTGACATTTTGAATGTAATGGGCAAGGGTGATATTTCAAACTTGCTGTTTCATGAAATTGCAGATCTATCTAAAAAACATTCAAGAGGAAGATAAAAAACTGGAAGGAGAGATATTAGTTCAAAAAATTCAAAATCAGTAGGAGGAGGGGTAACAAGAGCAGAGATAGGGAGCTTGTTGGAAAACTTAAAAATTGATCTTCTAAGCACATTACAGACACAAGTAGATGTTTTAAAAGCTAACAAAAAGAAAGAAGAACAAGAGCAAATCTTAGAAATCTTTTGTCCCAAATGTAGGAAGAAACACCTATTAAGAGAATGTCCTTTGGATAGTATTCAGGTATGTGGCCTTTGCATAGAAAACCATTCAACAGAAAAATGTCAAAAGTTAAAAGAATTGAAAATGAATCCAATGGAAGAAGTACAAGGGGTAGAAGGATTTTACTATGTGGCACCAAGAAGACCTTGGTAGCCAAGGATTATTCAACAATTCTCTCAGCAATTCCCTCAACAAAACTATAAGTATCCTCCTCAAAATTCTTGGAATACCCCAATGCCGTGGCAAGATTGGCCTCCACAACAATATCAAAACCAACATGCACAAGGTTGGAGAGGATATAGTTATGGAAACCAGCCACCTCAACAAGTGTATCCTCAAAAATACCGACAACAATACCAGCAACAATATCAACAACCATTTCCATACCGACAATTTCAACAATATCGAAAATCCATGCCATTTCCACAATAAAATCTTGCACCATTGCTAACTCAACAATATCAGCTTTAGCTATCTTCGAACTAGCCTAGACCAACTCAACTACCAGCTCAGCCAGTAGCGAATCCGAGTAACAAAATGGATAAACCTGCATACAATGTGGAAGAGACATTTGAATGCCCAACAAGTAGTGGAGCACACATCTCTTGTGCAGCAACAAAGGATAAAATGACATGATCGATTCATCAAGAACAAAAAATTCAAGAAAGGAGACTGGGAATTATTGTTTGACTCCAAATTTAAAGATTTCAAGGAAAAGTTTACATCTCATTGGCTGGGGCCATATGAGATAGAAGAGATCTTTAATAATGGAGCTGTCAAAATAAAAACAATTGATCAAGAATCTATTTCATTTGTAGTTAATAGACATAGGCTTAAAGTCTACAATAAGCCTATCAATAAAGAAGACTTTATGAAACAAATTTCAATAGATACTGATCTGGAAATAATGGAACAACATAGCAATATGCCTTCCATTATTCCAGAAAAAAGAAAAAAAAGAAAAGAAGAAAAAAGTTTGCTTGTGAAAACCCAGGCAACTGGCACAAAGAAAACTTGAATTCATAGAGGAAAACCAACTAGTTTGGCCTGTATGAATTCTCTTGTTTTATTCTTACGTCAGTTTGATTTTGCAGAATTAACCCTCCAAAACAATACAAGACTTGAGGACAAGTCTTCACATAAGCAAGGGGGAAGTTGCAAAAGGAACTCAGTTTGAGCAGCTGAATTGAAGAAGGAACTTGAATTGTATGACAGAAGGGACCTGAAATATCATTAAAAATATTGTGTAGAAGGGACCTAAAATTTTAGAAGAAACATGTATTATATGACAAATGCTACATACAAAAATACATGTCAGAAGGGACCTGAATCATCAAGTACAAAATTGCAGAAGGGACCTGAACAACAACAACATTCAAAGATCTTGAATCAATGATGGATGCAAAAACATAAAGCAGGAATAAATCTACATTACAATCTATCCTAGAAGAGCCATCAAAGACATTGCCCAGAAGACATCATCAAATACTTTATGGGAGTAAAAGTATAATGAGTACAAATTTTTGCTCTTGAAATTTCAATTTTTTTAAATTTTTTTCTAGAGTTTGTTAAGATTAATTTAATACCTGACTTGCATATTTTACCTACATTTCACTACCTCCATTATTCTACTCATTATATTCCTATTATCCTATTCATTATATTCATTTCCATATCCATTATCCTACCCATTTAATTCCATATACCATATTTCATTTCATACTCCAAATACCACATATTCATTTCATATTCCATATACACATCATATTAACCCTATGTATTTTCTTAAGCAAAATTTGACAAAAAACGAGGGCTAACATCTCTCCCTTGCTGATTCACAAGCATGTCCTCATGCTTGTTTCTTCCTCTTGGATTTTCTGACCTCTGCTGTAAACCCTGTGCCTGACCCTGATGCTTCCTACTGTGCTGCTTCTAGTAGACAATCTATCCCCTTGTATTGTTCTTCCTTGTAAATAGTAGCTTTGACCTTCTGTTTCTCATACTTGTTTTTCCACATGTTTTTATTTTTGAGCCACTTGAAAGTCTATTTGTAAAGTAGATCATTCTTTCTTTTCAGTTTTCCTACCTCTTCATTTAGTTTTTCATTCTCCCTGACCAACTTTGCATTATTTTTCTTATATGCTTTATTCTCTTTCTTCAAGTGCTTCTCTAAGATCTTGTTTATTTCTAACTGATCTGTCAGTTCTTTTATCTTGCTCAGTTGCAGCTCTTTTTCTAATCCTTGTGTATCCTTGGAAAATGATGTGGCCTCTACTTTATCAAAGTATGAGTCTTTTTCTAATGCTTCTATATCCAATCTTTCAATTATGTCTTCTACTTGTTTCTTTATAGAAAGTGTCTCTACAATCTGTACTTCAGAGTCTGAGCTACTTGTTTTTGTTGGGATCTTTCTCTTATGCCCCCTAGGAGTGGATATGAAGGATGCCTCATTCTCAATCATGACAGTATTGCGTTGCTTCTTAGATCTAGTTCTTGGATAGAGTGGTGAATTCATTATGCATCTGGTTTCTTGATCTTTTTTGTATTGCTCTTCTATGGCCTATTTTTCATGTTGATTTTGGACTAAAAATTCTTTCCAGATTATACCCTGAGTTCTCACTTGATGTTCTACAAGAATTTTTATAATTTCTTGATGATAAATTTGAGCTTATTTTGGTTTAGTTTCATTTTTTACTGACTCTATCATCTTGATCAGATTCCTGGAGAAGAAATATGGCAAGTTAATTTTTAATTCTCCTTTGATGTGTTGGAGCAGTTTGACATGGTAAAGATGCGCGATACTATGGCCTCTATCACATGTGAGAAAATTTTGAATGATCAAAACTAAGTCTCCCCAAGGCTCATTGAACTATTCCCTAGGTATGCCTTTGGTTCTATCAAAGGTTCCCTTCTTGTTCTTCTCTAAGAAGAAAGTCCATGCTTTCTCTTTGAAGTGTAGACCCTTATGATAGTTTTCTCCTGTTAATGGTAGATCTAATGCCTGAGAGATGTATTCTGGAGTCAATGGAATGATTAAGTTTCCTACCATAGTTTGGTCTTGGGAATAATTGTTTACAAACTCCCTGGTTATACTTTCATTGTGCCCATTAAACCTTTGAAGAAAGAAACAATAGAGAAACTATATCAAGCTGGACTTATAGGTTTTATTCAGAGTTTAATGGGCACAATGAAAGTATAACCAGGGAGTTTGTAAACAACTATGCCAAAGACCACACTATGGTAGGAAACTTAATCATTCCATTAACTCCAGAATACATCTCTCGGGTGTTAGATCTACCATTAATAGGCTTCAACTATCATAAGGGTCTACACTTCAAAGAGAAATCATGGACTTTATTCTTAGAGAAGAATAGGAAGGGAACCTTTGATAGAACTAAAGGCATACCTATGGAATGATTCAATGATGTTAAATTGGCAACTAGGGACAAACTCCATGTGGATCAGCTTATTTATGGAAGCTGATATTTTTATTAGATCCCTCTCGTCAAGAGGTGTAGGATTGATCCAAAGATCATCCGATTCCGATATGAATTTATTTAGATTATGGTTTTATTATCTAGCCGACTAGCTCTTATGTAGGATCAGGAAGCCCAAACGTCATGTCTATTCAACCTATACGTTTTGGTATAAATAGAAGAGGATTTGAAGTCATTTAAACATCCTCTTCATTTGTGATCTCCTCTCCACGTATTGGGTTTTTGGAGAAGGAAAAACACATAAAGGATATGTTGGCCTATGAAAAAATAATGCCCTAGATCTAAAACGCAGGAGCAACGATCGTGAAGAAGTCTAGACGTAGATCCCGGGCATGTGAAGCCCTAAATGCTGTGATGAATTAGTCAACGCATGATAGCCGCAGTCAATTCATTATAGCCGCAATCAATACTGGAGCTGCAGTCACACGCTGTTCATTCCTAAGGTATAGCCGCAATCAATGCATGGAGCTGCAGTCACACGTTGTTCATTCCTAAGTTATATACACAGTTCATGCAAACATATGCTGCTCGTGGAAGGAACACAGTCATATATAGAGCCTGTTGTTTGGAATGCAGTCATATATAACCCACAGTTGCATATGGAACAAGAACGCAGTCATATATAACCCGCATTTATATATCGAACGCAACTGCATTTATATATGGATCGCAGTCATATATGAAATTGGAATGCAGTCAAATATGGTCTCATATGCTGTCCAGAGACTCCTTCCACGCAACAATAGATACATATATGCAGGAACGTAGTCACTCAGGTATATATGTATTCAACGCAGCTCAGGAAATATATATATATATATATATATATATATATATATCTATATATATATATATATATATATATATATATATATAACTCAGGCATATATATATCTCAGGTAATATATATATACACGCACAACTTCATTCAGGCAATATATATATACGCAGTGATGAAAACGGATTACTGTAGATGACAACATGATTGTGTAGTTTGAGACTACATGGAGGATTTCGGAACTATAGCCTAGCTGCAAGCCATAGCAAGTAGCTAAGGCTGATGACAATGTTATAGTGTTGCAACATGATGATGCATAGGCAGCATGATGACTATGATTCGTACTAGCAGGGGCAGCATATGCATAGGCAACATGATGACGATGATGCATGGGCAACGTGAAGCATGATGATGCATGAGCAACATGAAGTATGAAGTCATGGACAACTTGATGTATGGGTAGAACAGTGATCATGAGTAGCATGAAGATGCATGATGCAGCATGATGGTGCTACACGGTAAGGTGAAACAGATGAACGAAATGGATAGGTGAAGTCGTCAGCTAGGAGATTTAGTTGAAGCAGAATGTCTTCAACTGATCTTATCATTATAGGAAATGATCTATGCTCAGATCCAGATAAGTCAAAGTGTTGACTTCTATTGTAGATGTATTATCTCTTTCTCTCTCCCTTTCTCTGCTGAACTTTGAAGATAAAAGAAGATTTGATCAAAGGGTTTCCCCACACATTGTGGAGTTTGTACCTGGCTAGCGCCACATCTTGTGTCCCCTTGTCTTGGCTTGTCTTGGCTTGTCTTCTGCGATTTATATTTATGTTCTATCTGTAGTTTACTTTATGCTGATGTGATTGCTAATGTGGAAAAGAAATTGAAATAAATTGCTCTAGCATAGAACATACCTAAAATTAACAAATGTGCCTTGGGGAGAATTAGTTTTGATCATTCAAAAGTTTTTCACATGTGATAGAGGCCATAGTGTGGCACATCTTTACCATGTCAGACTGCTCCAACACATCAAAGGAGAAGTAAAAATTAACTTGCCATATTTCTTCTCCAGGAATCTGATCAAGATGATAGAGTCAGTGAAAAATGAAACTAAACCAAAAGAAGCTCAAATTTATCATCAAGGACTTATAAAAATTATTATAGAACATCAAGTGAGAACTCAGGGTATAATCTGGAAAGAATTTTTAGTCCAAAATCAGCATGAAGAACATGCCATAGAAGAGCAGTACAAAACAGATCAGGAAACCAGAGGCATAATGAATTCACCACTCTATCCAAGAACTAGATCTAAGAAGCAACACAATACTGTCATGATTGAGAAGGAGGCATCCTTCATATCCACTCCTAGGAGGCATAGGAGAAAGAGCCCAACAAAAACAAGTAGCAAAGACCTTGATGTATAGATTGTAGAGACACTTCCTACAGAGAAACAAGTAGAAGACATAATTGAAAGATTGGAGAAAGATGCATTAAGAAAAGACTCATACTTTGATAATGTAGAGGCCACATCATTTACCAAGGATACACAAGAATTAGAAAAAGAGTTGCAACTGAGCAAGGTAAAATAATTGACAGATCAATTAGAAATAAATAGGATATTAGAGAAACACTTGAAGAAAGAGAATAAAGCATATAAGAAAAATAATGCAAATTTGGTAAGGGAGAATGAAAAACTGTTGGGTCCCTATAATACTAGTGATTACCCCATTACTATTGTAGTTATACCCCTTATTTATATTGATGTACCCATGTAGTGCCCATATTGTTACTATTGTGCCACATAGAAGCCCACTATTGTTATTGTTGTGCCCTACAATATTATTGTTATGTAGGCTTTGATTGTATTGGGACCACTTAGACTCCTATATATAGAAAGGAGGTATTTTCATTTGTATCATCCAAGAATTGTTCATTTATGTAATGTAAAGGAGGTTGCCCCCTCGAAGAGGCTGAATTCTAAGTCGTGGATCTCTCTTTTCTATCTTTTTGTGAGCTGGTTTCATAACATTTGGTATCAGAGCTTTGGATTCTAGGGTTTCGCTGCTCCAAACAGGTCATCGTGGCATTTTCGCTATAACTTTTTTTCTGTGACGTTTCAGAAGTGAAAAAAAACCCATTTGAGAAGAATTGGCGCTGAACCTCGGGTCCGAATTTCAGAGATTTTAGCGCGATATTTTCGGAGATATGATCTGAGGAATTTGGCCTTTTTGCAGACTCCTGAATTACATTCAAAACAGGTGACCTGGGGAAAATCGTCATAACTCTCTCTCTGAGGATCGGATTGAAATTTCGTAAAAAGGTACAGAAAGAGGACGGACTGTAGTTTCTTGTGGGTGAGTTTCAGATTCAAAGGTTGAAACAGTGACTCGTGGCACGTCGTACAAGTTCGCTCTACTGAACTAGTCTAAAAGCAAGTCACTGTGGGAGATTTCACATAACTCTTCCTTGGAGAATCCAATTTGGCTCAGACTTGTGGCATTGGAAAGAGGACACAGAAGGCTACTACAGATAGCAATTTCAGAACTGGATGATCCGAAATTACAGAGATACATCAGATTCAATATCAGGCTTCTATAAAGTGAAAAAAGGTGTGTAGTTTTTTTTTTAAATTTTTGTGTAAGCTTGGTTTAACAGAATTCAAAGGGCATAGTAAAGCATTATTATCGGTAACTGATGCCCCGAGGAAAGAAAATGCAAACACCTAGTAAGGAACCTGAAAGCTCTAGCATGACTCATGAAGAAGAGGAAGAAATGCTACATGATATATCAAAATTACAAGAACAAGTGCAACAAATGTCACGCTCACAAAAGCTAACAGAAGCTAAGATAAGTGGCGTGGAATCTAAGATAAATGGCGTGGAATCTAAGGTAAATGGCGTGGAATCTAAGATAAAGGGCATGGAAGCTAAGATGGATGGCATGGAAGCTAAGATGGACGGCATGGAAGCTAAGATGGATGGCATGGAAGCTAAGGTGAATGGCATGGACGCTAAAATTGATGGCATGGATGATAAGATGGATGAATTGAAGAAGTTTCTACAAGAAAGGGTCACTAATGGTGAAAAGGTAGTAAAGGAAACTCATGATGAGAACAAAAGAAATGTTAATCATGATTCCATAGACTCTAATGTTGGATCGAAGACTCACCATGTTCCAAAAATCGATATGAGGAAGTTTGATGGCAAGGATCCCGCCACATGGATATTACAGATGGAGCAATTCTTCGATCTCAATAATGTGCAAAACACACAAAAGGTACGTATGGCAACTTTATATTTGGAACCAAATCAGTTTGTATGGTATCAATGGCTTTGTTCTCGTAAACAATTTATCACTTGGGCAATTTTTACGGAAGAATTGATAGCACATTATGAGGATACAAAAAGCAACACTTTTTTTAGCCAATTGATAAGTCTCAAACAAAAGGGTTCAATAATGGAGCACATTGAGGAGTTCCAAAAATTGAACATAAGGGTAAAAGATATTCCAGAGGAGCATAGGATTGATGTGTTCATAGGGTCTTTAAAGGATAATATCCAACATGATGTGCGCCTTTGGGAACCTGATTCATTAGAGAAGGCATTCAGGTTAGCAAGAAAAATGGAAAGCAAAATTATGGCAACTAGGAAGCATACCATTCACAACTATAAAGATGGAAGTGTTGTTGCCCATAGTCTTCCACAACCTACAAGGTTGACACCACAACAATTGGAAGAAAAAAGAGCAAAAGGGCTTTGTTACAATTGTGATAGCAAATACACAAAAGGTCATAAGTGTGCTGAGAAGAAATTATTCTACATAGATTGTGAAGAGGAAGAAGAAAAGGAGCAAGAAAGGTCAAAAGAAGAGGATATATTCCAGGAACAAAGCCTAGATGAAGAACAAATAAATCCGACCATATCTTGTAATGCATTGGCGGGAATTACCACTCCTCAAACCATCAAGATAGAAGGACAAATCAAGAAGAAAAAGGTAATAGTGTTGATTGATTCAGGAAGCACCCACAATTTTATTCATTGTAGGGTAGCAAAAGAATTGAATTGCTTCCTATATCCAGCACCAGAGTGTCAAGTGATGATTGCAAATGGAGGAACAATAAATTGCTCTGGAAAGTGCCATAATATCAAGCTATCCATGGGAGAATATGTATTGACTAGCCCAATGCTTTCCATTCCAATGGGAGGTGCTGATGTTGTACTAGGAGTCCAATGGCTACAATCCTTGGGTACAATAGCTTTTAATTTTCAAGAACTTTTCATGAAATTTTCTGTGGAAGGAAAGGAAGTTGAATTAAGGGGTATTGCAGGGAAACCAGGAAAGATAATCAGCTCTAATGGTATGACAAAGCTTCTAAAAAAGGAGCAAAGAGGTGTAATTGCACAATTATGTTCGCTAGATGTTTCCACATTGGAATCATCTATTTCTCCAGATCTCCAAAAAGTCCTGGACAATCATTCCAAGGTATTTGAGACTCCCAAAGGTCTCCCACCTATGCGTGATCATGATCATGCTATTCATCTGATTCCAGGAAGTGTTCCTCCAAACATCAGGCCGTACAGATATCCCTATGTCCAAAAAAGTGAAATTGAACGTATGGTTGCAGAAATGCTAGAGGCTGGTATAATTCAACCGAGTCAAAGTTCTTTCTCTGCTCCAGTAGTATTGGTGCACAAGAAGGATGGATCATGGCGCATGTGTCCGGATTATAGGGAGCTCAACAAGCTCACTATTAAAGATAAGTTCCCCATTCCTGTCATTGATGAATTACTGGATGAATTGCATGGATCAATTTACTTCACCAAGTTGGATCTTCGTTCAGGATATCATCAAATCAGAATGAAGATTGAAGACATTCCAAAAACGGCATTTAGAACTCATGAGGGTCATTATGAATTTTTGGTCATGCCTTTTGGCCTTACCAATGCACCTTCAACATTTCAAGGTTTGATGAATTCAATTTTCAAACCATTCCTTAGAAAATTTGTGTTAGTATTTTTTGATGATATACTAATCTACAGCAAGTCTTGGAAGGATCATGTTGAACATGTTGACAGGGTGCTACAACTATTGGAGGAGAAACAATTATATGCAAAAAGATCCAAATGTTTCTTTGGAGTCCAGGAGGTGGAATATTTGGGTCATATTGTATCTCATGAAGGAGTTAAGGTAGACCCTAGCAAAATTAAAGCCATTAAGGAATGGAAAATCCCCACATCCATAAAGCATCTGCGAGGATTTCTTGGGTTGACAGGGTATTATCGCAAGTTTGTTAAGAATTATGGGAGAATAGCAGCACCTCTAACAACATTATTGAAGAAAGATGCATTTTCATGGACTCCGGAAGCAACAAAGGCCTTTGAACATCTTAAAGAGGCAATGTGCCAAGCACCGGTCTTAGCTACACCGGACTTCACAAAAACCTTTATTGTGGAATGTGATGCTTCAGGAAATGGAATTGGTGCTGTTCTAATGCAAGATGAAAGACCCATTGCTTTTGAAAGTCGTCCAATCAAGGGAAAGTTTTTAAGCAAAGCTATTTATGAGAAGGAAATGTTGGCAATACTCCATGCACTTAAGAAATGGCGACCCTACCTAATGGGAAGACACTTCAAGGTAAAAACGGATCATGATAGCCTTAAATACTTTTTAGAACAAAGATTATCCTCTGAAGAGCAACAAAAGTGGGTCACAAAGATGTTGGGTTATGACTTTGAAATCATCTACAAAAAAGGGAAGCAAAATGTGGTGGCAGATGCACTCTCAAGAAAGGATGAGGATGTGGAAGCATTGTTGTGCCATTTCTATTATCCAACCAGATTGGATAAACGAAGCAAGGGAGGAATGGAAGAATGACGAAGAAGTGTGGGCACTTATTCGAAAGCTACAACAAGATTCCAGTACGTCTGATACATTTAGCTGGAAAAATGATTCGTTATGGTACAAAGATCGCTTATACCTCTGTAAGAATTCCCAGCTAAAACAAAAGATTCTTATGGAATTGCACACTTCTCCCTTAGGAGGGCACTCAGGATTTTTAAAAACTTACCACAGGGTTAAGAAGGAATTTTTTTG
This sequence comes from Pinus tabuliformis, assembly GCA_031772625.1. Classification (NCBI taxonomy): domain Eukaryota; kingdom Viridiplantae; phylum Streptophyta; class Pinopsida; order Pinales; family Pinaceae; genus Pinus; species Pinus tabuliformis. Next base: position 794,175,852 of record CM062807.1, on the reverse strand, counting down.
GGATGGCCTTAAATCAGATATTCAAAAGTTTGTGGCAGAATGTTTGGTTTGCCAACAAAATAAAGTTGAAACAATTAAGACACCGGGTCTATTACAACCTTTATCCATTCCAAGCCAACGTTGGGAGGAGGTTTCAATGGATTTTATCACAGGTTTACCCAAGTCTGAGGGAAAGAGTGTCATCATGGTGGTAGTTGACAGACTTACCAAGTATGCACACTTTTGTGCATTATCACATCCATTTAAAGCCAGTACAGTTTCTACTGCATTTATGGAAACAATTCAAAAGCTACATGGAAACCCAAAGATTATTGTAAGTGACAGAGATCCCATTTTCACTGGAAATTTTTGGACAGAATTATTTTCTTGTCTTGGTACTCAGTTAGCTCATAGCTCATCTTATCATCCTCAATCTGATGGGCAAACTGAGATAGTAAACAAATGTTTGGAAGGATATCTTCGTTGCTTTGTATCTGATAAACAGACACAATGGGTCAAATGGTTGCCTCTGGCTGAATGGTGGTATAACACTTCCTTCCATACAGCAACAAAAATGACCCCATTTATGGCACTTTATGGGTATCAACCACCATCCATCACATCATATTTAAGAGAAAATTCTAAGGTTCAGGCAGTGGAACATCACATCGAACATCAACAACAAGTCCTCCAACTCTTAAAGGATAACCTCGTGTTGGCACAAAATAGAATGAAACAACAGGCAGATCAACATCGCAGTGAAAGAAGTTTTGATGTAGGTGATTGGGTATTCCTACGGCTACAACCATATAAGCAAATGTCCCTCAAGCAAGCTAAGAAGGATAATAAATTATCACCAAAGTATTATGGTCCGTACAAGGTGTTGCAAAAGATTGGTACTATGGCATACAAATTGGAGCTTCCTGCAGCTTCTCGATTGCACCCAGTTTTCCATGTTTCATGTTTAAAGAAGGTTATAGGCGACAAGCTCCCAGTTCAAACAATATTGCCAGAACTTGACGAGGAAGGAAAAATTATATTGGAACCGGAAGCAGTCACAGAAACAAGAACTCGACAGCTACGAAATCGATCAATTTCAGAGTATCTTATCAAGTGGAAGAACTTATCCGCTGAAGATTCCACATGGGAGGATGAGAATTTTATGCAGAAGTATCCAGAACTACTCAAGCGTTGAGGACAACACTTTTTTGAAGGAGAGGGGCATGTTGGGTCCCTATAATACTAGTGATTACCCCATTACTATTGTAGTTATACCCCTTATTTATATTGTTGTACCCATGTACCCCCATATTGTTACTATTGTGCCACATAGAATCCCTCTATTGTTATTTTTGTGCCCTACAATATTATTGTTATGTAGGCTTTGATTGTATTGGGACCCTTAGACTCCTATATATAGAAAGGAGGTATTTTCATTTGTATCATCCAAGAATTGTTCATTTATGTAATGTAAAGGAGGTTGCCCCCTCGAAGAGGCTGAATTCTAAGTGGATCTCTCTTTTCTATCTTTTTGTGAGCTGGTTTCATAACAAAAACTAAATGAGGAGGTAGGAAAACTGAAAAGAAAGAATGATCTACTTTGTAAACAGGCTCTCAAGTGGCTCAAATATAAAAACATGTGGAAAAACAAGTATGAGAAACAAAAGGTAAAATCTACCATTTACAAGGAAGAACAGTACAAGGGGATAGATTGTCTACTAGAAGCAGCACAACAGGAAGCATCAAGGTCAGGCACAAGGTTTACAACAGAGGTCAGAAGATCCAAGAGGAAGAAACAAGCATGAGGACATGCTTGTGAATCAACAAGGGGAGATGTTGGCCCTCGTTTTTGGTCCAATTTTTCTTAAGAAAACAAACTTAATTTCTATATTTTCCATCCATTTTTCATCACATACACCCCATTTTGATGTATTTATGCATATTTAGGTATATAAATTTAATTTTGCATTTTTTAGATGTTTTTATGAAAATTGAATTTCAAGTGCATTTCTAGACAGAATCATAAATTCCCGTAATGGCTACCTGGATGTCATATTTTTATGACACTTGAGTATGAGCTGAACACATTTATGGAAAGCTTGGGAACTAGAATTGAACCAAATCCTATTGGTTCAGTCAAACCAAGCTTAAACAGGCCCAGTCAAAGCTGGTCAAACATGACCAGTCATTCAGGAAATCCCTAGGAAATAGGGCAGTTTTATGATTTCATGGGATTTTCCATATTTTTAGTGATAGGATGGATGAGTTTGACTTGGATAGGTGGGATATGGATAGATATAGTTGTTAGAGATATTTTAGATCAGTTTGTTTCATATTCTTCTATTTAAGCCAAAACATTGAAGGCTTATGGTATGTAGAATTTGTATAATTTTATATTGAGACTTCTGAATACTTTGAGTTAATTTGAGGAACCTGTTCTACCTTTATTTTTTTGTTCAATGGTGTGGATGATTGAATGAGTTTGCAGTAGCTGATAATCTCTTCAAGTGTGCAAGGCAAGGGTGGAGGCCCCCCACAAGCTAAATACACTTCATGGTTAATCTAGTTTGATTTTCATAAACTAGTTTTGCTTTCAGATTTGTTTATTTGATTTGATGTATGATGATTTATGTTTTTTGATGAATCTTGATTTATTTATCATCTTTATGTGAAGGTATGATCTAGTGTTCAAGTTGAACCCTCCTTCTATTGGATTAATAAATAAAAACTAAAATTCATCTTCCTTACTTTCAAGTAATTTTCCGAGTTTTTAATTTTCTAACAATGGCATTATGATGAATGAATTTGTGATGAAGAACAACAAGGACCTCCTTAGTTAGGAGCCTCTTTCATTATTTATTTATTCATCTTAAGCTATTGTCAATGAGTGGTTTTCTATTTCTATTCATGAAGTAATATTTTGGAAGAATGACACAACTAGTTCTCCTAAGTTAGGAGCCACTTCATCTCACACTTTTCAACTAAGTGAATTAGAAATTACTTAATTAGATTTATATTTATAATATCTATTTCCTCAACTCTTTATATTTCATCTTCTAACCTTGGCTACATCTGATATCCACAGATTTTGGACATGTTCCTAAGTTCTATAATCTTGGATTGATAATGAAATTCTTGTGCTAGTTTATTCAATAAATTAGCCCAACAGCCACCAAAGCACCCGACTATTCCTTGAAAGCACCAATACTGAAGAGCCTAGCTTTCTTCATCAAAGAAAATATTTTGTTAATTAAAATCGAGTACTAGTCATTGATGAAGAAGAATATCCACTTGTCCACTACGATGACTTGGAAAAAAAATTCCAAAGCAAATAATATGAATGGTCTATAAATCAAAACGGAGCTAAATTAGTAAGGTGAAAAGCCTTATTGAGCAAAGAATTAGAAAGCAAAATGTCTAACTTTATGATACAAATATAGGAACAAGATTTAGATATCACGGACGATACGATGTCTATCGGTACAATGTAATGGTTTAGATGATGGGATTGTTGCTACGATTGGTACTAAATTTTACATAAGGAAAGGGTGACAATGAACTTATATTGCTATGACATTAGTGTTGATATTCTCGATTTTGTTAAAAAATATATTCCATTCATAGTTACATCTGAAAAAATTTCTCTACATGTAGATAGAAAAAAAATATTTCTTCCTCATAAGAAAGTTTGAAAACAAAGTTGCTACAAATGTCCTTGATGAAGTTAAAAATTCCATAAGAAAATAATGCACCATGTCGACATCATGGTTTGTCGGGAATATTTGACATTACATATAAAATTGAAAATGATTGTACCTCTGATAATCCAGATGCTTTTTGGACTAGAGAACAATATTTTGTAGACTTAACATACAAAGAAGGATATGTAAGAAAACCTCAAAATGCCTTTGCTAACCTAATGTCTCTTTCAAAAATAGAATATTAGAAAGAAAAAATTGCGTAGTCACTTTAAAAAAAGTTGATTCAACTAAGCAAGAGTCCATGGGTTTGTCCAACTTTGTATGTTAACAAAAATTTTGAACAAAGAAGAGAAAATTCAAGAACGATAATAAATAACAGATCCTTAAATGAAGTCCTAGTGCCTATCCTCTACCCATTGCCATCCAAAGAACTATTATTTGCAAAAATTGGAAAAAACAACATTTTAGCAAGTTTGATTTAAAAGGTGGATTTTGATAACCTTAAGGGTTATCTCAATTGGTTGAGTCCATGTTTGTAAAGCACCTTTACTATTGAGAGGTCACATGTTCAATTCTCTTGAAACTCTTGGGCTTATGCTTTGTGGTTGAGCCAATAAGAAGTGATCACTTTGGGTGTATCTTCCTGGTACAAATATTTCGTGGACATAAATGTATAAATCTCATTGGTCGAAACAAAATTTCATTTGTTGTACCTAACGAGTAGTATCAATGGCGGATCATGCCATTTGGACCGAAGAATGCTCCATTTGCATTTAAAAAAAAATGGAGGATGCCTTTAGAAATTTGGATTTTGCAATAATTTGTATTGATGATTTGTTGATTTTTTCAATAGATATCAACTAGCACAAAGAACATTTGATAAACGTTTACACATTTGGCATAATCATGGAATAACTCTTTCTAAGACCAAGATTGAATTTCCAAAGTGCAGGATTAAATATTTTGGGTTAATATTATCGGAAAGTCAAGTTGAACTTCAAGAGCATATGTTAAAAGCATTGCAAAGCTTTCCAAATTAGAGCTTGGAGAAAAATCAACTTCAAAGATTCCTTGGTTGTCTTGGTTGTTAGTGCGAAAAGAAGGAGAAATGACAACAAGAAATTCCAGTTTAATTTGTCCTTGAATTAAACTAAGAATTAAAATTGAATTCTATTCTCATGGCAACTTGTAAATAGTTAATTAAGTTTAATTAACTTAATTAGCTTAGGAATTTCAAGTTGGAAGTCTTTATGAAGTCATGTATATGTTCTCCCTAAGTTTTAGGGGTCCAGTATGAGTTTAAATTGAGTTGGAAATTAGATCACTCAGTTTATTGAGTTATGGCCAATTAAATTAGTTCTAAATGTTTATGGAACTAATAGAGGACTAACAGTTAGTTGGTGCACTAGTGCATCCACAAGTGCCACTCCAGTTAACTGAAGATTCCCTCATGAAAAACTCATTCATGTTAGTTTAGAGAAAGACCTAGTTGAGACTAGAGTGCAGGGACAATGTACTATCATTTGTATTATTTACTGGAGTGTAAATATCATGCATACATCAGAGATTGATCCTATGTTTGGATTGCACATTTTTGGAAGCATGAATTCCCTCTAAATACGTGCTATTCATCCTAGGAATTACACAATATATTAGGGGCTTGGAGAGATGTAGAATTGGCTAAGTGTTGGCCAAGAGCTAGCTTGTGAGCTAAGAGAGTTGAGCATACTTGTGCGGAATTGTTCTAGTGAGAACATGCTTTGTATCTTCACTCATATTTATGGTTTATGCATTAAAGATAGCGGGGTTTTGAGCAGTGGATTTCCCTAGATACATCTTGTGTTATGTGCCATTGATTTATCTTCTTCTTGTCCATATTTTTTTCATCAATCTATTGGCTTCCGCTGGTTGAAAGTAGAAGTATATTATTGTCCTATGCTTTAGTAAATTGCATGAGCTTGTGAATGTACATGATTTTATACATGGTATCAAAGCCGAGGACAATATAATATAGGAGATTTCAAAGTTCTGATTTTTGGGTTACAGGGGAAATTCAAATTTTCAATACATACTTCAGGATCGACATATGGCGTTCTATGGTTTGCGGCTTGAGTATGCCTTGGAAGGTAGCTCAAATTTTATAGCTGGAGGGACATAATGGAGGCTATGCTAGAGGATAATTTTTTGAAGGAATTCTTTGATCAAGAAATTCTTAAGCCAACAACATAGGATGCACATAATTTGGCCGAATGGAAGAAGTGTGTGGCAAAGGCGAGGTAGATAATCCTTGAGGGAGTTTGAGACCACATTGTCTCGAGTTTCCATGGCAAGGAAACTCCATATGCTATGTGGAAAAAATTAAGGAAGTTGTATCAAAACAACAATGATAAAAGGAAATTGGCATTGAAGGAAAAACTTCGAAAAATGAAAATGGAGAAAGGCAAGACTATTCCAAAATAATTGACCAAGTTCACTCAGTCTCATGATGAACTTGGAAGTATTGGAATCACAGTTGTTGAGGATGATATGGTGAGTCTTTCTCTTCTAGGACTCCTAAAGAGTTGGCATAGTTATCAAGAATTTGTCAATGGTCAGGAGAAGCTGCCAGATTGGGAACAACTGTGGTCAGATTTGATGTAGGAGGAGATCAGGAGGAACACCAGGGATGGCTCTTCATCAAAGATTGATGATGAAGAGAACTGTACCTTAGAGATTAAGGCGAAGAAGGGAAAAGGGAAAGCTTCCCATTCCAAATCGGATTCTTATCATGGAGGTAAGAAGAAAGACATGATGAAAGTTAAGTGCTTTCATTGTCATGAGTTGGGCCATTTTGCTACAAATTGTCCACTCAAGAAGTCCAAGAAGAAGTCCTCAGGAGGAGTGGTGGGTGAGGCTTTGGCCTCTCAATTCGAATTGGAATTTTCCCTCATTGCATGTATCATGTCATCAATGATGGGAAGTGTATGGTAATTAGATAGTAGAGCTTCGTTCCACATGATTGATGACAAAGAGTTATTCAGTGACCTGGAGGAGAAGATCTCCATATCATATTGATATGGGTGATGACGGGAAGTATAGTGTTATTGGATTGGGCACGATTACTTTTCAGAGGGAGCATGGGGTTCCACTCACCTTGAATAATTTTATGTAGGTATCAGGGCTAAATAATAACTTGGCATCCATTTCCATGCTTGAGGATAGATGCTATGATGTGATCTTCTCAAAAGGAAAGGCGTTCCTTCGACACATAGCCATGGGTCAAGTAAAGAAGATAGGGATTTGGGTGAAGAATATATATAAGCTGGAGGTAGAGGAGTGTGCTTCTTTAAGCACAAAAGCTGGAAGGGTGCAAAGCCGAGACGTTGGTGAGTTGTGGCATAGGCGATTGGGCCACTTGCATCATGGGGCTTTGAAGATATTGCAGCAGATCTCTACTGGTCTTCCCAAAGGTACGCTTGAGCAAGTTGATACATGCAAGGGGTGTACTTTGGGAAAATACACCAAGTCTTCATTTCATGCAGAGATGGTCGAGAAGAGGATATTCTAGAATGAGTCCATTCAGATATATGTGGACCATTCTCGACATCATCCACGACCAAACATAGGTATTATGTTATATTTTTTAATCACTTTTCCCGAAAATTCTGGATATTTTTCATGCAGAAAAAGGATCAAAACTTCACAAAGTTTTGTGAGTTTAAAGCATTGGTGGAGAAAGAGTCGGTTAAGAAGGTTAAAGCTCCACATAGTGATAATGGTGGTGAGTATGTCTCAAACAAGTTTAAGAAATTCTGTGCAACAAAAGGGATTAAACAGGAGTTGACGACACCCCATAACCCTTAGCAAAATTGGGTGGCCAAGAGGAAGAAAAGAAGCATAGTAGGGGCAGCGAGAGCGATGTTGCATGATCAGGGCCTATCACTACACTTGTGGGCTGAGGCATGCAACACAACGGTTTATTTTCAGAACTGTAGCCCACATTGGATACTTGAGATGAAGACACCAGAGGAGGCTTATTTCAGTAAGAGGCCAGATGTTGGTCACTTCAATATTTTTGGGTCATCGGTATATTTCCATGTGACCAAATTTGCATGAAATAAGCTTGAGCCGAAAGCAGAGTTGGGGATATTTTTGGGTTACACTGATACACCTCGCAACTATTAGGTGTATTTACTGACCAACAAGATGACAATGGTTCATAGGGTTGTCAGATTTGATGAGGAGAAGGCCATGCGAGTTTCCCTTGAGAGGGAGCTTGAGCTACATGAGGATGAGGAACTTTTAGCTCCTAAGGTTGAGGAGCCTTAGATTAATGTGGATCAACCACATATAGAGGATCCAGGAGTGGACACATCCACTCAGGCAAAGTCTTCTAGAGAGGGAAGAAAGTGCACTAGAGAGGCTGACAAATTGTTGGATGATGCATAGGAGAATGTGGGAGAACCCGCTTCTTAGCGCACAAAAAGGATGTCACTTGAGAGGTACACTAGATACATGGATCTTATGGTCAAATGTGTTGTGATAGAGTCATATTCCTTTAAGGAAGCAGTGCATCAACCAGTTTGGGATGATGCCATGGTGGAGGAGTATAACTCCACAGTTCATAACGGTGTTTGGGATGTGGTCCCGAGACTGGAGGACAAGTTAGTGGTGAGCTCTCGTTGGATTTACAAGCTAAATAAAGTTGTAGATGGTAGTGTGGAGAAGCATAAGGATAGATTTGTGGCCCATGGATTTTCATAGGTAGAGGGGATTGAATATGATGAGACCTTTGCTCCTGTTGCAAGGTACTCGTCGATAAGATCTATATTGGCACTATCAGCACAAATGGGTTGGAAGATACATCAGATGGATGTGAAGATGATCTGAATTAGATCCATGACGAATAATCAAAAGAACCATGGTTGTACCAGGTCGGGATAGACTTCAAAGAATCAAGAAAAGTGATAAAAAACACCTCTAAAACAGTGGCAGTTAGCAGCCAGTGTGGAATGATGAGGACCTCAGTCAAAGAGCGCTGACTGAAGCCCATGGAGACTGCACGGGGAGGTGAAAGCTAGCCCTTGGGGTTTTCATATCGGGAAACAAAGGGAGTTTTTGAATCGCGCATCGCTGGGAAAAAACTCTCAAGAAGGAGAGGCCCTGAGCGCTCAGTCACGTGGGAGCCGGGAAGACCGTGGGAAAAAGGCTAAAGGCTAAAAGCGGGACCTGCTCCAAAAATCGGCAGTATTGATCGGAGGCATCCTTGGGCGGTAAGTAGTTTTGGTGAAATCAAAGCGATTCTACTCAGTGCCCAACGCTTGGCAAGCAGAGGAGAGAGAAAACTGCCGCTCATCGCGCGCTAACAATCGAGCAAGTCAACCGCGCGAAATGAGTGGATGTCATTTGATCTGGGGGATCTAGATCTTACAGTTGATATTGCACCCGACTGTAAGACCAGATTCAATGAGGGATTAAGCCGTGACTTAGAAGAATTTGAGGTCTACTTTGATTTCCATGGTGGCGGATGACTCATTCCACGACGTAACTGCAGAATTAGACCGATGAAGCAGGCTGGCATGGTTTGCAAGAGGACAAGTGGCCACTCCCTATGAGTTTGATGATGACGCTGAGAACAGGGAACTCTAGGCGCAGCTGCAAGTAGGCGATCCAACGGAGGGGAACAGGAAGCGAACCACCATGAGCTCGAATGGCTTTAAAGCCATGAATAGAGAACAAAATGGACACGAAGACGAAGAGGAAGAACCAAAGATAGAAGACAGAGAAAAAAGAAACAGTGAAGAAAAAAGCAGAAAGAAGATAGAGGGCCACGCTGACCAAAGGCAGCGTCAAGCACCAGAGAGCTTGAGAGATTCAAGCCATCCCAGAGAGGATCTGTCAGACCATAGAGGTCAAAGAGATGGTAAGGAAAGAGAGTCTATGTACTCCAGTGGTTTGGGTAATCCAAGAACCACCCTGCCAAGCCAATCTGTTTCAGGAGACTCATATTGAGCTCCTTCATTGTAATTCTCTACTTCAAGACACAATAAAAGAAGGCCACCATTGAAAACTCGACCGGAGATGTAGCCCTGGAGGATAGGTGAACTCCTTATTAATTTCTTATGTTCTTGTATTTGCTTATTGTGTTTCTCTGCTGTTTTCCATTTCAAGTGTGTGTGTATTTGCAATCTGATCGATCCGTTGCTTAAATAAGATAGACACACACACTAGCACATGAGTCTATAATACCTTCATTTAATAAATCATTAACTGAGGTCACTCATAGGGCGATTATCAGATCAGAAGACAACCTTCATTAATGGCATGATTGAGGAAGAAGTGTACATTGAGCATCCTGAAGGTTTTGAGACCTCCAACTGTGAGTCACATGTGTGCCAACTCAAGAGAGCATTGTATGGGCTGAAGCAAGCACCTCATGCTTGGTACACTAGGATAGATAACTACGTCACCGGGTTGGGCTTCACAAAGAGTGAAGCAGATGCGAACTTGTACCACATAGTGGTGGAAGGTAAGCTACCGATCATTTTAATTTATGTTGATGATCTACTAACAGGTGATGATCAACTCATCAAATCTTACAAGGAGGAATTTGAAAGAGAGTTTGAAATGAAGTAAATGGGGCTCATGCATTACTTTCTTGGCATGGAGGTATGGCAGGGTGATGGGAAGTTGTTTGTGTCTTAAGGAAAGTATGCCAACGAGATATTCAGGAGATTCCACATGGAGAGAAACAAACCCATGGAGACTCGTTTAGCAGGTAACTGGAGGAAGGAGGATGCTACTTCAGGGGAAGTAGTGGAAGCTACTGTTTATAGGTAGCTTATGGGTTCACTCATGTACTTGGTGAACACACGATCAAATATGTGATATGCAGTTAACCAACTTAGTCAAGTGATGGTTAGGCCTACCAAGTTGTATTGGAAGGCGACAAAGCATGTGCTGAGATACCTCAGGGGCACTTCTCAGTATGGATTATAGTATAGACGAACAAAGGGAGTGAAGCTTCAAGGCTTCACTAATGCAGATTGGGCAGGGAGTCCATCCAACCGGAAGTGAACATCAAGAGGGATATTCAGTATTGGGTCAATGATAGTTTCTTGGTACAATAAGAAATAGAGATCGGTTGCACTGATTTTGGCAGAGGCAACGTACATGGCTCCGAGTCAGGCAGCATGTGAGGCCATCAGGATGAGGAAGATCTTGGTTGGTTTTTTTGGTCAGTAGATGGATCCCACTGTGATTTACTGCGATAATCAGAGTTGTATCAAACTCTCTAAAACTCCATTTTTTCATGATTGGTCCAAGAATATTGATATCCGATATCATTATCTTAGAGATTGTGTATTGAGGTGGATTATGTTGTTAGAGTACATTCCCACAAAGGAGAAAGATGCTCGCATTTTGACAAAGGCATTGTCAAGATGTAAATTCGAGTTTCATAGAGATGGGATTGGGGTAGCTGATAATCCATTTCTTGTTGAGAAGGAGTGCTGAGAAATGGCAACAAGAAATTCCAGTTTAATTTGTCCTTGAATTAAAATGACAATTAAAATTGAATTCTATTCTCATAACAACTTGTAAATAGTTAATTAGGTTTAATTAAATTAATTAGCTTAGGAATTTCGAGTTGGAAGTCTTTTTGAAGTCATGTATATGTTTTCCCTAAGTTTTAGGGGTCCAGTATGAGTTTAAATTGAGTTGGAAATTAGGTCACTCAGTTTACTGGGTTATGGTGAGTTAAATTAGTTCTAACTGTTTGTTGAACTAATAAAGGATTACATAGTTGGTGCACTAGTGTATCCAAAAGTGTCACTCCAGTTAAATGAAGATTCCCTCATGAGAAACTCATGCATGCCAGTTTAGAGAAAGACCTAGTTGAGACTAGAGTGCAGGGATAGTGTACTATCAGTTGTATTATTTACTGGAGTTTAAATATCATGCATGCATCAGAGATTGATCCTATGTTTGGATTGCGCAGTTTTGGAAGCATGAATTCCCTTTAAATATGAGCTATTAATCCTAGGAATTATGAAAGAGATTAGGGGCTTGGAGAGATTCATAATTGTCTAAGTGCTGGCCAAGAGCTAGCTTGTGAGCTGAGAGAGTTGAGCATACTTGGCAGAATTTTTGTAGTGAGAACAAGCTTTGTATATTTGCTCATATTTATGATATATGTAATACAGATAGTAGGGTTTTGAGCAGTGGCTTTCGCCATATACATATTGTGTTATGTGCCATTGATTTATCTTCTTCTTGTTCATATTGTTTTCATCGATCTATTAATTTCTTTTGGTTGAAAGTAGAAGTAGCTTCTTGTCCCGTGCTTTCGTAAATTGCATGATATTGTGAATATACATGATTTTCTACAAAGGATGGGTCCCATTATGTTTGGAAATACCTCATAGGAAGATATAATTACTGACAATCCATTAGTTTCTCCATCATCTCAAGTACATAAGAATACCTTTTTTACTAATAAGTGTAAGTTTTACATGATTGAATAATGGTTGTAAATGTTATAAATAAAGAGTTCGGACTCTAATTTGGGCATAGATAGAGAGTAGAGAAAATGGTACAGGTTTGAGTTTATAATGAGTGAAGAGTATGCTCTATTCCTTGTGGAAACTTCGATATTGGCACACCAAAAATATTACTCAACTAGGAGATCAAGCTTGTAATATTAAAAACATACATATGCTATATTCCCTGCAGCTAGGTTGATCTTGGCATATCATAATATTGTTCAGGTAATTATATGTATCTGGTTTGGAGATTGAATTTGTGAAGAGTCTGTAATACTAAAAACATGCATATGCTCTATGTCTTCCAACTAGTCTGATCTTGACATATAAAAAATCTGTTTGGTCTGGATAAGCTCCTATCATCCATCAATGGTTTCAAGATTATTGTGAATCATGTCATTATTTATCTTTGAGCACACCATTGGTCAATATATTTTAGTTGTAGGTCCATGTAGCATCTATGTGTAAAACATTGGAAATATTTAGAGTGGGGTGAATCAATATTTCACTTACATTTAGTTAATTATAAAGATTTAGAGCATGAAAATTAGAACAATAAACATCAACACATTAAAGAGCAGTACACAACAATTTTTAGTGGAAACCCTTTTGGGATAAAAACCATCGAACACTTCTCTAATATAATATATGATTACCTAATTTTCAACCATAGTTGAGGAGTAAGCCCCAACTCCCTAGTACTCTAGAAACACATTCAATTTATTAGGAAGATACAACTTCTAAAAGGATGCTACTACACCCTAATTTACCAGATCCAACTGGAAGGACTCTCCTATTCCTTAGTTTTATCAACTACCACCGATAGGATGCTCCAACAACTTGCAAGCTCCAACTTGCCTTAGCACGACCCTGCCACCTTGAAGTGTTTCCATCAAACACATGTAATAGAAAAGTTTCGGTAGTGTCAATATTAGGTTAGTTAAAATTAAACCATAGATCATCATATTTTGACCTTGTTTGCAAGGTTGTACAAGGCCACAAGTATGTGAATGTTATTCCACTGTCACAATGCCTTAGGTATGCATAAAAGGTGATCAAATTGCTGAGATCATGCTCAGAGGTTTTCCCTAACATAAGGACGAATGTCACTATTGGAGTGAAACTTCAGATTGGTGAGTAAGTCCCTTTCTGGATTAGCTTCAATGTGGCAGAAAATTAACCCTTCAACAATGTGTAAAATCCCTTAGAACTACTTGCAAAATGGGCTTGAAAAACCCAGTGAAACCCTTACCAAAAGAATAACCTAAGAAGCCCTTTCTAGAATTTCGACCTCCCAAGAAGATCTTCAAGACTACACAAGCCACAGAGATATATTGCCTTAGATAAATGTTCAAATAATGCCATTGGAGTGATGAGTGGCCCTTTTTATATATCTTGAGGGTGCCATATGAGGGAGCCAACTTGTATGATTTAGAGGGAAAGATTTGAAATTTAAAATTTCAAATTGGAGCCAAAAATCCCTTCTTCGATTAGGCCATCTTGCACTTAGATTCAAAAATTAAATTTTGATCCCTTCCACAAGGTAACATTTTCCATAATATTATTTTATTTAATATTTTAATAATAATATTTTTTTACCCATATAACCCTAGCCAATAATAGACTGCCACAATATCATCTTTTGGGGATTTTAACCACAAGACGTGGCATCAATTTTAATTTAACATATCTTTCAAACCGTGAAGAGTCTCATGACATGCCATATACTGTTGGAATCAACATGACAAAGGCATTCTAATGATGATTGATCTAATTTAGAATATTAGTTTGTAGTGCTAAGATCTTCCTCAGATTATAAACAAAACGATTTCATTGTGCTTAAGGATTCATCAATTTTTGCAAGTAAAATGAAGAGTTTTTATGTTAATTTTATGAGCAATTTAACATAAACTAGAAACTAAACAACATCATAAACATGTACAAAACATCATTAAAAACACATTACAACAAGCATATGATAAAGGAGTTCACCCCTCCTGGGATACGTCTCCTTGGTCTAGCTTCCAATGGCTTGGGCCTCTCTATTATGCTGAAAAGTGTAAAAATATGTGTTTACAATGCTCAAATGCTTCTGAAACCTGCTTCAATAAGTTTAGAATGTCCAAAAATGGCTATCTAGCATCTTTTTTGCATCCAATTTGGTGAAAAACTGAAGAAGTTATGACCTCTCCTTGTTTTCACACTATTTGTTCCACAAATTTCTCCAAACCCGACATGATCCTACAAATTAGCTCCAAACATCTGCTAACTGGGCGAAAATTTCACCGCGTTGTGGGTCATAATCTTCTGACATTGACCGTCTTATCACAAATCGCAATCGACAAGGACCGGTGGGCTTAAGGTTTGTGTACGCGGTGGACAATTGTGATGTGGTGGACCCAACGACACTATAAACTGTAGCTTATAACCTTATTGCATCTGGGATATCACAATCGGTGGAAAACTAGTGGTCCTATACATATGCGAGACCTGCCCTATTGTGATATGTGATTACGATATTGCATCACAAATCTGGGTATGATGGGGCCAATTTTCAGTAATGCCTTCCCTTTGCTAATGTGCGATTGTGATCCATCGTATCGCACCTCCGACCGATTTTTGAAAGCCTTCTTGCTTGCCTTATCGCATCACAACCTTCCCTGCTCGGGGGTCGATTTTTAACGCCAACCCACCTGCGATTATGATTTGTGACATGTGGGGGCCAATGGCGCTTGCCACTTGGTGCCTCCTCATTCATTGAAGGACATTGCCACATCATCCAACCCTGCCATGCGAGCAAGTCAAAGCTGAACTTTGAATTTCTATAACTTCTGCTTACGAGCTCAGATTTGAGTTTCATTCACACCGTTGGAATCAGAATGACGAGCTCTTCGATCTAAAGCTAATTTTATCAAGATTCTGACATTTTTTTTTTGAGCCTAATTTTGAGAACCTTATCACTCCTCCCCACTAGAAGTATTTTGGACCCTAAAAGATCACTTTCAATTGACCAACAGGTAAGGGTACAGTTTCTTCACCTTTCCAATCTCGATCCAATGATCAATGAATTGGAAATTGGGATCTACACAATGCTTGTCGTGCCTTGCTGTGTAATTGCCTTTGCCCTTTTCAAGCTGTTCTTGCACTATTCGATGTACCATTTGGAGTCGTTCAATAAAATATTTGGCTTTGTCCATGTTACTATCAGTAGAAACATCCTTCTTACCAAGATGATACAATAAATTATGATGCAAATGGTAAACAAATTCCTCCATTTGATTCCTATGACTCAAGCTTGAATATACATCTTGAAACTATGTATTTTCTGATCATAACTTTCATGTAAAACAAAATGATGCTTGAGGAAAGTAGTTATACAAATTATAGGCCTAGAAAGTACATCAACAAACTTGTTGCTTATGCCTTTCTTATACCTTTTGACCGAGTCAAATAGTAGAAGAAAACCCATTCAATGGAAGTGCATTTGTCACTGCAACTTAAACACTTTGTCATTGAAATTTTTTGAATGAAAAGAAATGGGCTTACCACATTGCATAAAGACTACACCCATGGCATAGTTGCATACAACAACCTGAAACTTAAATGAATTTTTCAAGTTTGGAAAAGCAAGTATAAAGGTTGAACTGATCTTTTGTTTTAAAACATCAAATGCCTCTGGTTTTTTTCTTCCCCATTGGAAGACCTTTTGCACAACTTCCAATGAATGAAAATGAGCTACAATAGAAGGAAAATTAAAAAAATTTCTCCTCCAACATTGGGCTGATCCCAAAAAGCCTCTTATCCAAATGACTACCTTGAGCCTGCCTGCATAAATTGCGATCAGAACAAAGGCATCTGTGGCTTCACGAGGATGTATGATTCCTTCATCCGTGTCTGCAAGATTGGAGTCAATACCACCACAGACTATTAAAACTTCAATATTGGAGAGGTCTAGCTTCAGCTCACCTTCTCCACGTCCAATGCTGACTACCAAAAATCCCTTCGGAACCTGAACATGCTTAGAAGAACCAATTTCACGGCTCAAGTACATCAAATAATTTTTATCCAACATATTCTTTTACATCTTCAGAAACAAATGTTCTTGACATACGACATCAAGTATTTTTTTCTCACACATGACATGTTCATAATGAATTTTTTTGAAAATGAAAATGTCATCAAAATAGACTATCTAGTCTAGAAATGGCTTCAACACATCTTTCTTCATATGCGTAAAAGTAGTAGGAGCATGGCAAAGGCCGAAAAGCATAACAAGCCATTCAAACAAACCTTGCGTGGTTTTGAATGTCGTCTTCCCTATATCTCCTTCAACAACTATAATTTGATGGAAACCACTTCTTGAATCCCATTCAAGGAAATGCTTACTATTCTTCTTGGGAACCAAAACAAGAGGTGCACCACACGGTAAAGGAGTAGGCCGAATGATCCTTTTATTCAACAATCCCTAGATTTGTGTCTTAATTTCTGCGTTTTCAATCATTGACATCATTTACATGCCAATGTTAGGAAGAAGACACTTTTGCTACAACTGTAACTCAGGTTGGATTCCCCTCTTGGGAAGTAATCCCTTTGATTCCTGAAACATTTCATTAGATTGGTTAACAATGTCAACCAAATCAGTTTTTAAATTCAAATTACAACCATCAAACGCTTCATAATCAATATAATTCTTGGGTTTGATCAGTAGAAGCACAAAATTCTTGCTCGAATTCACCAGTCTTTTCATTTGCCCTGCATTAACAATCGAAAGATTTGTTTTTTTGCTGTGAGCTCTCACAATATATTCTACTCCATTTTTGAATATTATATTTGTTTTCATGTTGATGGAAAATGGATTTTCTGTCATAAAGGTATGGGCTACCTAAAATGATGCCACAGATATCTAAAGCTCCACTTCATCTATGAATTTTGTAGTGATTGTGAATTACAGTTTACACTTTTTCGTAACCTGAAATTGTGCATTGTCACATATCTGTCCAAGTGGATACGGTTTATGATGTGGAACAATTTCCAAATTTAAACTCTTGTCAATGTTTTCAGAGAAAATATTGGCTTGAGAGCTGCTATCGAACAACATATCAATCTTGTTATGCTTTGATATCACCCTTATGTGAAACATTTCTATTCTCCTCTTTTCATTTGGAGTTTCATTTTGCGAGCCTAAAGAACTAGTGCTGGCAATGGATTACTTTGCTTGAAACCCCATGGCTATGATTTTTGTTTCATCGTCTGATTCAGATCCCAAATCCTCTTCTTGAGTGATTGCAACTATCTTTTATTTTACTTTGTTGTTGAATTTCTTTGGTTTCATTTTGGGATGAAGCTTCCAACAATGAGCTTCATCGCGACCCTCTATGGAACAATGTTGACAAATTGTTTTCTCTCCTTCCTTTTTAATGGATGCATTTTTCTTTCTCTTGAAACCCTTTTCTTTCTCTTTAGCCTTAAATTGCTTTTTACTACCTTCTTCTGGGGTGTTTTTCCCTCTTGCCTCAAGACGAGTGGCTTGCACACACACATCATCTAGATTACTAGGATTAAAGATTAAGATAGTATAACTAAGGTAACTGTGTAAACCCCCTATGTACTTCAGCAATGTGTCCTATGATTTCAAATCTACACCTAACATTAGAGACCTTTTTTTGATTTCTTGGGTGTAATCTTGAACATTTTGACCTTTAAGCTATCTAAAGTTCTGCCAATTCATGATGGATTTTTGCATATAAGCTAGAGGGTAGAATTATCTTTTAATTGCAGCAATGAAATCATTCCAAGAAATTGAGATATTATCTTGTTTTTTAATCTCCTCTTGGGTCTTTGATTCCCACCATACTAGTGCTGCACCCTCCATTCTCAAGGAAGCTAACTAAATCTTTATGTCATCCTCTTGAAGGTTTTGAATCTTGAAATAAACCTCCAACTGACAAATCCAATTATCAAGCTTCTCTACATTCACTTCACCATTATACATGGGCAACTCAAATTTAACATAAAGTTAAAAAAAGGCGATTTACCAGTTCCTTTTGAAGAATGATGATGAGTATGAGTAAGGGTTGTATTAGTGGAAGAGTGTGAAGATGCTTGCGAAGAAGAATATGAAGAAGATGGTGGAGAGGGTGGAGGTTTGTCTCCATTTCCATTACCTCCTCCTGAAGAGCCTTCTCCTTTGGGAGGTTTGGAACTTTCTCCTTGCAACCTGCTATTCCTCTCTTCATAGAGGACCTTCACCATCTCTGTCATATCAAAGAAAGCCTTTCTGAAGGTATTCTCATATTCTGTCATGTTTGTAGGTTCTCCTTCATGAGACATGATATCTGGAGTCTCAACTGCAACTCGAGGCTCAACTGGTGTTGGAGATTGTGGCAACCTTGCTCTTATTCCCCTTGACTCAACTTCAAGGCTTCCAACCAACTTTCCTTCACCTCTTTTGATTCTTAACCTTGTAAGCATGACATAAAATTTCAAACAATTAAATCCTTATTTCAAAAATCAAATCTAGTGCTCTGATACAAAATTGATCTGATTTAGAATATTAGTTTGCAGTGTTAAGATCTTCCTCAGATTATAAACAAAATTCTTTCATTGTGCTTAAGGATTCATCAATTTTTGCAAGTAAAATGAAGAGTTTTTATGTTAATTTTATGAGCAATTTAACATAAACAAGAAACTAAACAACAACATAAACATGTACAGAACATCATAAAAAACACATTACAACAAGCACATGATAAAGGAGTTCACCCCTCCTAGGCTACATCTCCTTGGTCTAGCTTCAAATGGCTTGGGCCTCTCTATTATGCTCAAAAGTGTAAAAATCTGTGTTTATAATGCTCAAATGCTTCTGAAACCTGTTTCAATCAGTTTATAATGTCCAAAAATATAGCCTCTTTTTTGCATCCAATTTGGTGAAAAACTAAAGAAGTTACGACCTCTCCTTGTTTTCCCACTATTCATTCCACAAATTGCTCAAAACCTGACATGATCCTACAAATTAGCTTCGAAAATCCGCTAACTAGGCGAAAATTTCATCGCGCGACGGGCCATAATTTGCCGACACTAATTGTTTTATTGTAAATCGCAATTGGCAAGGATCGACGAGCTTAAGGTTTTTGTATGTGGTGGGCGATTATGGAATTGCGATGTGGCAGACCCTACGACACTATAAATTGTAGCTTATAACCTTATCGCATCTGGGATATCGTAATCAGCGGAAAACCAGTGGTACTATACATATGCAGGACCTGCCCTGTTGCAATATGTGATTGTGATATCACATGGCAACTCTGGGTATGCTGGAGCTGATTTTCTGTAATTTTTTTCCTTCACCGATGCGCTATTGCGATCCATCGCATCGTGCCTCTGGTAGATTCTTGAAAGATTTCCCGCCTACCTTATCGCATCACAACCCTTCCCTACTCGGGGCCAGTTTTTAATGCCGATACGCCTGCGATTGTGATTTGTGACATGCCGGGGCCGATGGATGCTTTCCAATTGGTGCCTCCTCACTCGCTAAAGGACGTTGCCACATCATCCAAAGTCAAACCTGAACTTTGACTTTCTATAACTTCTGCATACGATCTTGTATTTGAGTTCCGTTTGCACCATTGGAATCAGAATGAGGAGCTCTTCAATCTAAAGCTAGGTTTATAAAGATTATGAAACTTTGATTTTTTGAGCCTAATTTTTAGCACCTGATCAATGATGGTCATGAACCCTAGAGACATGAACTTACCATTCATTTTTGTCCTTGAAAGCAAGGTTATTTCTGGTTGTTTCTTGGGTTGAAATCAATGACAACCACTTTTCAACATTCTCCCCCTTTGTCATTGATGGCAACACATGTACTCCCCCTGAATTGTTTTCTCTCCCCCTTTGACATCAATGAGAAAGGGTGATTCCCCCTGACTATATATCTGCTTATTTTTTCTTGTGACATACTTTTTCTCCCCCTGTCTGCTTAGTTGGATGGAATTCATACCAAATGATGTGAACCTTGTAGAATTCCAAGTTTTTGCTGAAGATATTCAAAAGTATCACGCGATAGAGGTTTGGTGAAGCTGTCAACTATTTTCTCCTTTGTCCCAATATACTCCACCGTTATGTTCTTTTCTGCAACCTGTTCTCAAATAAAATGTTATTTGATAGGAGCGTGTTTTTTTTGAATGCATGATAAGATTCTTGGAGATACTTATGGTGCTAGTGTTGACACTGAATATCATAATGGGCTCATCGAACTTCACCTGTAGATCCTTAGAAGTTTTTTCATCCAAAGGACCTAAGTACAACATGCCACTGCTATTATGTATTCTGATCCTACTATGGATAAGGATACTAAAGACTGCTTCTTGCTCAACCATGATAAAAGTAAACCACCCAAGTAGAACACTGATCCATTAGTGTTTTTACGATCATAAACACTGCCTTCCCAATTTGCATATGTATAAGCTGTGATAGTTAGATCATTTCCTTTTGGATACCATAGTCTAAAACATATTGTTCCTTTGAGGTATCAAAAGATCCTTTTTAGTGCGACAACATGAGATTCTTTTGATGCTGCTTGGAAACACACTACTTGTCCAATTTCGTGCATCACATCTGGTCTCGACACTATCACATATAATAGGTTTCCAATCATTGATCTATACATTCTTTGATCTACATACTTGGATATATTGTCCTTACTTAACTTAAAACTAGTCACCATCAGAATCCTCTATCTTAAACCTCTAGACCATCTCTTTAATGTACTTGGTTTGACAAATGAATATGCCATTTTCTTCCTGAGATATCTGAAGTCGCAAGAAGAAAGTAATCTCATCAAGTAGGGACATTTCAAACTCGCTTTGAATGTAACTAGAGAAATTCTTACTTAGTCTATCATTATCGCTCCCAAATATTATATCATCCACATACACTTCAGTGAGAGTCAAGATGTCATGTTCAAGCTTTTGTAGGAATTTACAGGGTAAGTTCCTCAGATAGAACACCAAAGGACACCGCTCACAACCAGATCGCAGATCAATACACCAGTATTTTTGACGTGGTTAAAACCCTCAAAGAGGGAAATAGTCCACGACCTAAGCCAACGCGGCCACTTCAGGCAATTTATTAATACAAGAATGAAAATTTACATATGCTTCTCTCATGCACGGATTACCCTACAAATGACCCTCCATGCGCTTTAAATAGAAATCATGGACCAATCTGGTGTCAAGCCACGGATCAAGTTTCGGTAATACCGAGGAGAGAATGAACCGTCGGATCACTACATATCGTGACCGTCGGATTGTAAGTTACAAAACGTACAATGGTAAAGAAACACACTTTACCTAACTCTATACCTAACTCTATACTAGACCAAGTTGTACTTAACTATTTCCTATGTGTCGGAATATCCTAACATCCCCCCTTAAGAACAACTTGGGATAGGATTGAAGGATTTACAAATATGACATAATAGGAGAAGGAAGTAGGCACTAGAACCTATCCCCCCTTAGTGACAACTTCCTAAACTCCAACCATAAATCGAAGTTTAGTGAACTTCGCCTCTGTGAGAGCCTTTGTGAAGATGTCTGCAACTTGATCATCTGTTGAACAATATTGCACTTCAAGAACATGGTCGTGAATGAGCTTTATGATGAAATGCATGTGCAGTTCAATGTGTTTGCTGCGCTGATGTTGGACTGGATCTTTGCATAGTTGAATGGCACTTTGATTACAACACCAAAGTGTAGTCGGATGCTGCTGCTGAAAGCCAAACCCTGACAGGATCTGACGAAGCCACAAGGCTTCCTTACTAGCTTCTACGACACCACGATACTTGCTTCTGTTGATGAAAGAGAAATGGCAGCTTATTTCTTGCAAGCCCATGTAATAGGTCCTGAACCAAGAGTGAACACATAACCAGTAGTAGACTTCCGATCATCAGGGTCACCAGCCCAATCAGAATCAGTGAAACCAACCAATAGAGGAGCTGCTTCGGCACTGTAATGAATCCCAAACTGAACTGTACCTCAAACATAACGAAGTATTCTTTTAGCTGCTTTCCAATGACTTTCATGTGGGTTTTGCATAAACCGAGCAACAAGGCCAACAGCAAAGGAAAGGTCAGGACGAGTATGGGTTAGATACAAGAGTTTTCCTACAAGTTGACGGTATAAGGTAGCATCAACTTCAGGAGAAGTAAAAGTGACTTAAAGTTTGACTCCAGACTGAAAGGGAGAAGGGGCTGGCTTACAGTCTTCCATGTGAAAGTGGCGTAGAATATCACAGGCATACTTGGACTGAGAAAGGGAAATACCTTCCTTGGATTGCAAGACTTGAAGACTGAGAAAATAATGTAAGTGTCCTAAGTCTGTCATTTCAAACTTCCTTTTAAGGCTAGACTTCACATGGTTTATAAGGTTGGGATCACTACCGGTAAGGATAAGATCATCAACATAAAGAACAAGAATGATAAGAGACTTGCCCACTTGCTTGGTGTAGACAGTATTGTCAGAATGACACCTAGAAAAGCCAGATTCTAAAAGAAAGCTATCCATTTTGGCATACCAAGCTCGAGGAGCTTGCTTGAGACCATAAAGGGATTTCTTAAGCCGACATACAATGCTGGAGTCTGTTTTTATGAAGCCAATGGGTTGTTCCATGTAGATTTCTTCATGTAAGTCCCCATGCAAGAAGGCAGATTTAACATCCATCTGATGGACTTCCCATTTGAACGAGGCAGCAAGGGAAAGAACAAGGCGGATAGAGTTCATTTTGGCAACAGGGGAGAAGGTTTCAGTGTAGTCAATGCCTTCAACCTATGAAAAACCTTTAGCAACAAGACGGGCTTTATGTTTATCAACTTTCCCATTTGGTCCATACTTGGTTCTGTAAACCCATTTGCATCTAACAAGTTTTCGTCCCTTTGGTAGAGGAACAAGATCCCATGTATCATTTGCCAACAATGAATGATATTCTTCATTCATAGCTGTTTCCCATCTGGATGGCCTGAAGCTTCTGCAAAGGTGTCAGGATCATAATTTACTGGAGCTTGAGCCAGTAAAGAAGAGGCTCTCTCGAACTAAGAACGTGTACGTCGCTGATTTGTAGGATCACCGGCAAGATCACCTGCTGCATCCCGAGTAGCACGGACCCATTTTGGAAGCCGAGGAGCTGAAGGAGGATCCTGAGAAGGTGGGGGAGGATTGTTATCCTCACTATCATCATTTGAAGAAGAAATGTTTTCAAAAGTAGAAGAGATAGGGAGAGGTGGCACATCCACCGGACTAGGCTCGCAGGTCGATATATTTTCATCAAATTTTACATATCTTCTAATGATAACATTTTTGGACTTAAATGGAATAAGTCTATAGCCTTTGACATCTTCAGAATATCCAACAAAAGTACATTTTTCACTCTTAGGTTCTAAAGCTTTATGCTTTTCATCTGGAATATGGGCCCACGCTTCACTTCCAAAAACACGAAAGTGACCAACATCTGGTTTGATTGAGCTCCATGCTTCTTCTGGAGTGATATTATTTAAAGTCTTAGTAGGAGTGCAATTTATTATGTAATTTGCACAGTTAATTGCTTCTGCCCAAAAACTAATACCAAGTCCTTTAGATTGTAGCATACAATTAGCCATTTCCTTTAAGGTGCGATTCTTCCTTTCAGCTACACCATTTTGTTGTGGAGTATATGGAACAGTATGTTGCATTTGAATTCCATTCTCAGTGCAAAAGTTGATGAATGTGCTTTTAACATATTCTCCGCCATTATCAGATCTTAGCTTAAGAATTTTATGTCCAGATTGTTTTTCAACAAAGGCTTTGAAGGCAAAAAATGTGTTAAATACTTCACTCTTGAGTTTTAAGAAGTATACCCAAGTGCGTCTGGAGAAATCATCAATGAAAGTTAAGAAATACTTGCAGCCAGAGAATGAAACAACAGGAAGTGGACCACATAAATCACTATGCACAAGCTGTAAAGGGGCTGAGGCGTGCCAAGAGGCACGTTTTTCAAAACTGTCCTGATGATGTTTTCCGAGTACACATCCGGAACAAACACCACTCTGCAAGATACCATAGGAAGACCTGTCACCATATTTTCTTTACATAGATGCTGAAGGGAGCGATAGTTTAAGTGACCAAATCGCTCATGCCAAAGTTTGCTCACTTCATCGTTATGAGCAACAAATACTGAGGGAAGATTTGATGACCCAAAGTTGTGAAACTTATACAACCTTGTAGAATCATCAGCAATGCCAGTAGCCAAAATCTTTTTAGGATCTCTTAAGTCCTTGATTACAACATCATGAGGTGAAAATTCAATGATTTTACCTTCACCTGAATGAGTTATCTGATATACAGATAGAAGGTTGCAGGATAAGGTTGGAACACATAATACATCATTAAACTGACCATTGTCTAGATGAACAGTTCCAGTCCCTACAACACTAAGAGATCTATCATCACCAACATATATATTTTTGGTGTTACAATCATTTAAAGAAGAAAACATGGCTTTGTTTTTGGCCATGTGATAAGAAGCTCCAGAATCAATGAGCCACTCATGAGAATGAGAAGAAGAAGATACATTTAATGCATAACCAGACTGAGATGATTGACAACCACATGCAGAAAGTGCCATTCTTGAAGATGAAGTTGAAGGTGAAGAATGCTCCAAATGGATGTTATGTTTCTTCATCGCTGCTTCCAAGGCTTCCATCTTCTTAAAGCATTTGGATTCTAAGTGGCCATCTCGATTACAAAAGTTGCAATGTCTATCAGTCTTCTTCCATTTGTTTTTATTTGTCTTATCATTTTGTTGAAATGATTTTTCATTTTGAGGCTGAGATTACTTAGGAGCCTTGTTTGGTTTAGGACCATTCTTTTTAGGATATGACTTCTTAGGATTCTTTGAATTTGGTTGCTGCTAGGCGGCTAACTCTTTCTTGGAAGAGTTTCCAAGATTAAGAAGACCAAGGTGTAAGAGTTTTTCTTGTTCTCTTATTAAAGAATCACAAAAAGAGTCAAAGGAAGGGGACTTGTAGTCTGTTCCTTGAGAAATGAAGGCTTCTCTTGTAGAATGGAAGGTGGAAACAAACACAGAGTAGGCTGGTCCCAACTTAGTAAGAATGGAATAGATAAGGTTACTATCTTCTTTCTTAACTTTAACACCTTCCAAGAGATATCTAAGGGTCTTGAACTTGGACAAGAAATCTTCAATGCAAGAAAAATTATTAGGGTCCAATGTAAGCAACTCATTTTCAAGTTGATGGGCTCTAAGTTGATTTTTAATCCCAAAAACTTTATTGATTTGTTTCATTGCTTCATCAGGAGTATCAAGTTCTGCAATATGGAATCTAAGATCTGGAGAAATAGACATCCCTATCAATCCATGTGCTTGATCTTGCCTATTTTCCCATTTAGCAGCCTTATCTTCATCCTTCGGTTTCTTTTCTTGGCCTGAGGCTATTCTGTAGAGACCTTTACTTCTAAGTAAATCCTCAATATAGGACAACCATTGGAAGTAGTTGGTGCTGTCAAGGGTAACTTGGTATTGACTTTCCATTTCAACAGAAACTGAAGCTAAATATGCTAAAACTAAGTGTTCCAATGGATAGATCTCGAAAAATTAGGCTCGTTTAAAAAAAACGGCTTCCGGATGAAGAAGTTATGGCTTTTTGAAAAAAAGTTGATGAAGTTGCCGACGAAGTGCAGGAATGTGCAGAAATGAAAAAGTCCGTCCCCACAAAATGGAGATTTGAACCCAAGACCTCTACTCTCTTAAAATAGCTTTGAACCAATTGAGCTATACCAAAAATTTGAGAGAGAGAGAGAGGGGGGGGGGGGGGCTTTGGGTTGCGTGCTTGCTTTGAGAAAGCTCTTTTTCCCTACAAAACAAAAAACACAAAACCCAACACGGACATGAAAAGAAAACGAACCTTACGGCTCGAAGTTAGCTTTACCCGAAAAGCTAAATATTTTCAAAAATGAACCTTGCGGCTCAAAGTTAGCTTTACCCGAAAACTAAATATTTTTCTCAATGTCTCTGATTTTCCAAGATCACACTAAGGCGCAGGGAAAAGAGTATACGCATGAGAAAAATCCTTCCTTTCTGTTTCTGATTTTCCTAGATCGCACAGAGTCGCAGGGAAAAGAGCATACACAGAAATGAAAGGTATAGATCCGGTAATAAAAAAGGCTAAATAAACCGAAACCGAAATAAACAGAGAGAAAATAACTGTAAACTACAAATAAACACTGTATACCTCCAGATCTTAAAAATGACGCAGCTAGGACTACCAGAAACCTTTTCGCGTGAAACGAAAGGGGTTCCTCACTAGAACAGATGCTCCCAACACAACAGAGCAGTCCTCTCGGCCCAAAAGCAGTCAGAAACAATAGATCTAGAAAACGGCAGTCGGATGCAGTTCTACTGGCTTCAGATTTGGATCACCAACGGACGCGGCCCTCAAATAGCTCTGATACCATGTAGGAATTTACAGGGTAAGTTCCTCAGATAGAACACCAAAGGACACCGCTCACAACCAGATCGCAGATCAATACACCAGTATTTTTGACGTGGTTAAAACCCTCAAAGAGGGAAACAGTCCACGGCCTGAGCCAACGCGACCACTTCAGGCAATTTATTAATAAAAGAATGAAAATTTACATATGCTT
This sequence comes from Pinus tabuliformis, assembly GCA_031772625.1. Classification (NCBI taxonomy): domain Eukaryota; kingdom Viridiplantae; phylum Streptophyta; class Pinopsida; order Pinales; family Pinaceae; genus Pinus; species Pinus tabuliformis. The sequence goes on along the minus strand of CM062807.1, from coordinate 794,148,960 downwards.
CTCTCATGCACAGATTACCCTACAAATGACCCTCCATGCGCTTTAAATAGAAATCATGGACCAATCGGGTGTCAAGCCACGGATCAAGTGTCGGTAATACCGAGGAGAGAATGAACCGTCGGATCACTACATATCGTGACCGTCGGATTGTAAGTTACAAAATGTACAACGGTAAAGAAACACACTTTACCTAACTCTATACTAGACCAAGTTGTACTTAACTATTTCCTATGTGTCGGAATATCCTAACACCTTTATATATAAGTTTCTATCAACACTTCTCTTTTGAATCCCTGTTTTTGTAAATAGCTATCTAAGCGTGCATGTCAAGCCTAGGAGCTTGCTTGAGACCATACAGATCCTTCTTTAACTTGCAAACATATATATATATATATATATTATTATTTATTTATTTATTTATTTTTTCTTCAGTAAGCAAAAATCCTCCATGTTGTTCTATATAGAATTATTCCTCCAATTCTCCATCCAGAAATCTTGACTTCACGTCCATCTAATACACTTTAATTTTTCTCAAACAAGCATAGGCAAAGAACATCCCGATGACAGGTGGAAATGTCTTTTTGAAGTATATTCCTTCAACCTGTGCATATCCTTTACAAACCAATCTTTCTTTGTTCCTGGTTACCCATCCATATTCATTTAGCTTGTTCCTGAAAACCCATTTTGTATTAATGACATTTTTGTCCTTCGACCTTGGGACCAATTCCCATGTTTCATTCTGTTCAATTTGATCGAATTCTTCTTCCATGGATTTTATCCAATGGTCATCATGGCTAGCTTCTTCAAAGTTTCTAGGATCAAATGTGGATAATAAAGCGAGATGACTTTGTTCTAGCCAATGTATTCTGGCTTCTATTCCTACATTGATATCCCCAATGATTTGATCTAAAGGATGATTATTTTGATAACATATTTTAGGAGTTTTGGAGGGCACCTACGAATTATATCCTGTCTCGTTTTGGTTTACATTTGTTTCTTTATCTGTTTTTTCTTCCTCCTAGGCTTTCTCTTTGATTCTTTCAGGTTCTACTTCTTTTGTCTCTTGTTCGTTTGAAGATGAGCTTCCTTGCTTGACATTTTGTCCACTAACTTCCTTAAACGTCACATTGATGCTTTCAACTATCCAATTGAGTCTCATATTATAGTATTTGTACGCTTTAATTTTGTGTAAGCACCCAACAAATATGCCTTTATATGTAACTCGAGAGTCAAATTTTCCAATTTTCTTTTCCTCCTTTCTAATGTAGCCTTTGCTCCAAAAGACTCCTCAATGCTTGACATTTTCTAGTATCCCCTTCCATAGTTCGTATGGAGGCTTGTCACAGTTACTTTGAAGCATACCTCTATTCAAAATACGCACTTCTGTCTCCACTACCTAAATTCAAAATACGTCACTTAGTTTTGAATCATTCATCATAGTTCTGGCCATTTCTTCTACTGTTCTCTTTTTCCTTTCGACAAACCCATTTTTTTGTGGTGTCTTGGCTGTTGAGAACTATCTCTTTATTCCATGTTCCTCACAGAAGTGCTAGAATTCTTTAGATGTGAATTCTCCTCCATTATCTAATCTCAAAAATTTGATTTTCTAATTAGTTTCATTCTTAACCATATTTGTGTAGATTCTGAATCATTCAGAGGCTCCAGACTTCTTCTTAAGAAAAATGACTACTGTCATCTTGGTATAATCAATAATTATTAGCATGAAGTAGTTTTCGCCACCCAATCCTTTGTGTAATGAACAAAGTTCGTACACATAGAGAAATGCTCTGATACTAATGTAACGAACTAAGTTTGTACACTCAGAGGAATGCTCTGATACAAATGTAACAAACAAAGTTCGTATACCTGCAATAATATTCATAATACTTCGAAGAAAAGAACATTCATTGTAGGACAAGTAATCATATATTGAATAGTATATAAAAATTGATGAGAATAATGGGATCTGTGTATGTTCCCTTTTCTTCGACTTGGACTGTTACGTCTAAAGACTTTGATACTTATTTCGTGAGTAGTTCTTCCTTAAGTTTCTTAATTTGAGTTAGTAGAATTTTCTTATGGGTTTTCAGATGTAAGAGTTCTTTGGTTTTTGATTCATCAACCTTATTTTCAGTGTTTTGACTTTTAAGCTTCTCATCCTTTAGATATATGATTTGTTCTAATAACCTTTGATTCAGGTCTTTTAAGCGCAATTTTTTTCTTTCTTTTTTCATAGAATCTCATTGAATTTCTTCTCAACACATCCATTCTATTATTCTAATTTTTCCTTTCTTTCCTTGGACTTCTTGACCTTCGCAAGTAATTTTTAGATATCGTCCCTTAGACGCAAAATATCCTTGTCTTTTTCTGTTAATTTTTGCTCTAGTTTTGCAAGTGTTTCCTCTCATTTTGTCATTTGTATTAGTACATCATCTTGATATTCTTCCACATTAAATAATTTTCCACATGTTGGACAACATAATGCACAATTTTTATGAATCCATAGATATTCAATGTATGTTATACAAAACAGACATTTAGTCCAAAATAATGATTGTTATGTGAAACTTATCTTTTGTTTTTTTTTTGAATTGTTTTCTCAAATCACTTTTATAATATTTTTGATAATTTTTTTTAATATAACCTTTTTGTTTTTTTCGTTTTAATTCCCATTTTACTTGAGTGCTTACCAATCAACCTTTCCCTTTTAAAAAATACCTCTTAGATATTTATTCATTTGAATAATCCCTTGCACTTTGTACTTCAAATTATCTCTCTTATCTATATATACATCTTAATTTGGCTTTATAATCTCCTCTTATATATCGATATATAAAATTTATTTTGGTAACTTTGGATTAAAATTTTCTTTTAATCTTTAACTTTATATAAGATTATTTCAGCACAGATTGGCCCTTTTTTCATTATTTAATTGAATTTAATTTTAGAGTTACTTTAATAATGGTACTTTTCTAATTTAACATAAGGAAATATTTCCTTATGATGCACCAAACGTATGGTTAGCTTGAACGTCACAATTTTTTATGTATGGATGACTGTAACGGTGCAACGACTTACGAACACTCATGAAAATGTGGTGCGGATGGAAAAACACAAGCAAGGAATAGGTGCGAGCAAGGTAAATTATGGTTGGGTGTGAATGCTGGTGGACAATGGTGACAAAATATGGATGCTGGTCAGAAATGTTGAAAAATTGGTGTGCAGAGGGTCGAGCCTGTTCTTTTTATGCGCACATCACAGATTAATCTAGCAATTGCGAGAGATGAATTTTGCAGCGGTTCTACGTCCAATGTTCGTATGGCAGAAAAATATACTGTAGTGGACGCAATAGGATATTCAATGGTGGAAGTCGACGCTGTAGTCAATTTGATTGTAAATAAGATGAGCAGTGGAAACAAAATTGTATGGTAGTGAGGCTGAATGGTTGGCGACTTGTATGGTGCGGCAGGGGTAATGTTGTTGGTTGCACGAATGGGTAGAACTCAAACAGATGCGGTGGCTAGGAAGGTGGTGACAATCTCTTTCTGGTCGAAGACTTTTTTTATTTTGCAGGTCACATATGGTGGCTATGCCGGTGGATGTGGCTAGTAGAGAAGGAAACGATATGACCAGGAAGCAGGTGAATCAGGAGGCGATGGCTGATGGATGACGGTTATGACTGCTAAGGACGACAGACCGACTGATATACTGCAATTTCAATTGTTGGCGACTGCAGAATAAGCTGCGGTGGATCTAGCGCCGACAGTGGCATTGTAGTGTGCGGGCACGAAAAACTGTTTCATGAGGGGTAAAGGCCTAGCGATAAATGGAGAATATTCTAAACTATGTAGCGAAACACTTCAATAGAGAAGAAAACAACATTGTCGAATTTTGATGGCCAAACACTGGGATAAATTGGCTTTGTGCAGCAGTTGAGCCGTCAGAGGCTCGAACATCTCTGATACTAATGTAATGAGTAGACAATTTTTTTTTGTTTCATTGGTATCAAAGCATTTCTCTGAGTATACGAACTTTGTTTGTTACACTTTGGTTCTTATCGGTCCATATAAATCGATGTGTACCAAATCTAATGGTTTTGTGGTGGATTATTACTTGGTCTTAAATTAAACTCTTCTCTGTTTTCCATGCCTGCAGTGTTTGCATGTGGTGCTAGTCGGTTTTGAAATTTGCAACATTTCTCTCACAACTTCTGTCTTATTGATTAGGTTGTTAAAGTTTATGTGTCCAATCCTTCTGTGATAGAGACAACTTTCATCCTCTTTTGCTAAGAAACAAGCTTTGTTTTTAATCTCATCCAACATGTATATATCATTTTGGCTCCTAGTTGCAGTTTCCACCAGCTTGCTAGATTTCTCTTTCTTTATTTCACATTTCTTTGAGTCAAATAACAATGTGTTTGATTGATCACATGTTTGACTCACGCTTATTAGGATGTGATTTATGTTTTCTATGAGTAGCACATATTTTGTTGTAAAACCCTTTCCCTCTAGCTTAACTGTTCCTTTTCCTATAATGTTTGCAGAACCATCATTCCCAAATGAGATTGTTCCATCGCTTCCTTCCTCCAGAGATAGAAATTTGTTTTTATGCCCAATCGTATGTGTTGAGCAACCACTACCAACATACCATATGCTCCTCTTTCTTTGAGCTATTAGAGCAAGTGCATCATTTTTATTCTTCGAGATCTTCAGTGGAGCATTTTGATTTTGTTGTGATTCCCTTGGAGGAGTGGTTAACCTACAATATTTAGCCATATGTCCAAAATTGTTGCATTTATAACATTCTACTTCATTACTCAAGTATCCAAACCTGTTATAATTTTTCTTGTAATCTTTTTGAGAATTTTTGGGGTAATCATTCCTGGAGTAAGTTCTAAAGTTGCTTCTATTCTTAGCACATGCTTTGTAGTTTACAACTTTATGTCCAAAATTATTGCAAGAATAACAAACACCAAGAATGATGATTTGATACTTGAGAGGGGGAGATCTTTGAGATGTTATTCTCCAAAGGTCTTATTGATACTTATTCAATATGGGATGGTGATTTTGTGTCTCTTGGACCTTCTATTTTGCTGGGAAGCTTTCTTCCTTCTTGATGGAACCCTTGATAATTTCTACATAAGTTTGTTGTTTGTCTTCCTTTTCTGTCATTGAGGAATTTGAGCCTTTCAAAAACGTTTTTTTATAACCTATTCATGTCTTGTCACTGGATGGCCTTTGACTACTAATGAATTCATCTAATAATTTGGAGTTGTTTGTAAATTTTTGTTGGACATTCCTTTTCAGTGCTTCCTTTTGTAACAAAACTATCTCTACTTCTAAATCTTCCCTTGCATTTTTTCTTTCTTCCAGTTCTCTTTTGAGTGATTCTTCAAATTTTCTTGGCTTCTTCCAATTGTACCTTAATATTGATGATAATATTTTCTGATTCTTTAGCCTTCTTATTGAGGCTTTTGGCATGTTCTTTCAATTCTCTTAGCTTAGCTTCTAGTGTTTTGACATTTCCTCTTTCAACCTTGAGATCCTTTAAAGTACTGATAAGCTCTATTTCTATATCAACCTTGCCTTCTTCTTCTTCATCATCGTCTTCCTTTTTAGGAGTTTCCTTTCTATTTTCCCTTGCCATGAATAACACTCTTCCTGTGTCATTTTCGTCGTCACTATCACTCTCTTCTTCAAATGAGGAGTTGTCTTCTTTGAATATAAGCTTTTCTTAAAGCCTTTATTTTTACCTTCCTGGTTGTATCTTCTTTTATTTTTATTTGCTTTCCTGGGAGATTCTTTTTTGTCATCATTGTCTGAGTTACTTGCACGAGGAAAATTAGAGGTGAAATGACCAATCTCAACACAATTGAAACATACTAAGGGGATCTTACCTTTGTATTTACCTATTCCTCTTTTCAACTTTCTCACATAGTTAGCCATCTCTTCATCTGAAATTTCACCATTGCAACAACTGGGGCTTGGATTTGATTGATGTTTGTTTTTTCCGGTCTTCTTGGATGCTGTGAATGCCACTTCTTTGTTGGGTGGACTCTCTTGTTTTGTTCTCATTTTGTAAGTTGTAAGTATTCCATGCAACTCATCCATGCTGACCTTTTCTAAATTCGATCTTTCTTCTAGCACATAAAACTTGGCATCAAACCTCAATGGAAGTGATTTGAGTCCTTTTCAGACAACTACCTTGTTCTCCATTGGTTCTCCTAGTCCTTCTATGGAATTTACTACTTCATCAACCTAGAGAAAATAAGCTACAATATTTTCATCTTCATTCATTTTCAGCTGTTCAAATTTTCCTTTGAATTTCTGAAGCTTGGACTGCTTGACTTTCTTGTCCCAAAATTGTTTTACTTATTTGCAATGCATCACTTTAATATATACCTATTTTCTTAGACCATTGAAACTAGCACTCATGGCTTCAACACTACTGTTATAGAGATTTTTACTTGCATCATTTAATGGAGGTGTTGAGGGTTCCATGTATCCAACCTTTACATATTGTCAGGCATCATATCCTTTTGCTTGCACATACACTTTGATCCTTCCACTCCAAATGTTCATATTTTTGTCTACTTAATACTAGAACTTCAACCTTTGTGCGCTCCATGATCTCCCTCTCGGTGGTTAAAATTCTTATGAAGGAACTGAATAATTCCCATTTTTGGAAAGAGGGGGGTGAATCAATATTTCACTTACAATTAGTTAATTCTAAAAATTTAGAGCATGAACAATAGACCAATAAGCACCAATGCATTCAAGAGTAGTACACAACAATTTTAGTTGGAAATCCTTATGGGAGAAAAACCCCTTAACACTTCTCTAATATAATTTATGAGTACATAATTTTTAGCCACAATTAAGGAGGAATCCCTAACTCCCTATTACTCTAGAAAAAAATTTAAATTTATTAGGAATATATAACTCGTGAAAGGATGTTGCTACACCCTGATTTACTAGCTCCAATTGGAAGGATGCTCTAATGACCTAGTTTTATTAGCTACCATGAAAGCTCCAACATGCCCTAACACCACCCTGCCACCCTGAAGTGTTTTCAGGCTTCAACCTAAAGGAGACTTGATTCTCCTACCTTGCACCACCCAACCACCTTGAAAATGAAAGATAAATAATTGTGGGCTCCCATACTAGGGACAATTACCCACTTATAATCATTTTCAATAAAACCTTTACAACTATGAGTAGATGTACATTGATGCTCCACTTCAGAACCAATCAAACTACTGATATGCAATCAATTACAACACTATTTCTTAGGAATCCAAATCATACCTCAATTGCCACTGGTACACTTGAATTTGCTGGTTATCAAGGATGTGCAATACTGACCTGCCTTATGCTGATATCACTACTTTAGATCTTTATCACTATAATGTATGTAGATGTATTCAACACTCGCTAGATTACTTCACTCTTGTTGGATTATATTAATATGTCGTTGTCTTTGTTGTAGATAAAGTTTATTTGCAGAAGCTTTGACTTTGTGACTTCGATACCTTTTCAATAATCAAGTCTTTTGAACAAACATCATAATACGCCAACCTATTTTTTAGGGTAGAATTAGTCAAAACTATAGAAACACCACAAACCTTTAGTTGATGGCCACACATTGTAACTTGAATTTGACAAATTCAATCATCAAAGGAATGATGCAATTGTCCCTTAGTCCTCAGTCCAGCCTTGGATAAGTTAAATAATTAGCTAGAGGATGTCCAAATTTGAGACGCTTCACAAGACTTATGTCAGTTCCTTAAGTAATAAGATTTACCTCTAATAAGTTGTTTACACAATGATTAAGGTCACCAACAAATAGGGTAAATGTTGCTCCCACACGCTTCAAAACTTAAGAGGGTTTTCTTCCACAAAACAAGTCTCAGATTTATCTCAAAAATACACACACAGGAAAGCATAAGAATGAAACAAATTAGGTGTCAAGGGTGCATAGATTTATGTCCTATGAGGACCAAAATGACATAGGTCTTTAATAATTTTACGTCTCCTAACCAGGCCAAACTCCTCCATCGAATTAGATACAAACAAAATAAATTCAATGGTTCCTTAGATTTGTAGAGCACAAAGGAGAAATTAGGTTTGTTCCATGTGTTCCATAAATACACATGAAAAATACAAGTTTCGGTAGTGTCAATATTAGGTCAGTTAAATTTCAACCAGAGATCATCATAGTTTGACCTTGTTTGCAAGGTTATATAAGGCTGAAACTATGTGAATATTAGTCCATTGTCACAACACCTTAGGTATGCATCAAAGGTGATTGAATTTCTCAGATCACGCTCAAAGGTTTTCCCTTATAGAGGGCCAAATGTCACTATTGGAGAAAAACTTTAGATTGGTGAGTAAGTCACTTTTCCTACTAAAAGGGATTTCTAAGCATCAAGCTAACAACTATTCAAAAGTAATTCTATCTAATTTCCTAGGGAAAAAACATAACCCACTATTATTACCAAGCATTTGCTTACAATATTTAGTGAGACACTTGTGATATTGAGGGAGATTATGAGTTATGGATATATTTGATCTAGGTGGATATTGGTGGCCACCCACCTATTCCATTGGCTTAGAGCATAATTTTCTATTTTGGCAATTTTTCTATGGTTTTTAAGTCACAAAATTCCAAAGCTATTTTGAGGCCCTAAATGATTTTTTTTTTTTTGGGAAACAAGCCAACGAAAATTGGAAAATGTACTTCTCAGATAAACCTTTCCAGTGGGCTATCTTGCGTGCCAAACGAAGATTGTATGTCAAAGTTATGACTCTGGGAAGTTGATGTTCCAACTTACCCCATCGGGGCCCATAAGTCTTTGGTGCTTCATCTCTTAGGGTTAGGTTTTTGGGTGTTTATGGTTTTTAATTTCTCTACGATAAACATGTCTTTGAGTATCATTGTAAAATAGTTTAGCATACACATGTAGCCATCACATCTATTTTCAGAGACAATCTACCACCATTTGAGCTAGTTTGTTTTCATTCTGCATGTACACAATGTCAGCATTTTCCATTTATTAATAGAATTCAAGTTTCACAGTATCTCCGTGTTTTGGTTATAAATTTATATATCATTTCATTCCATTCATTAATTTGGATTAGTGGTATCAAAGCAGTATGCTCTTTATTTGTTTTTTGAAGTGCATGTCCCCAATGAGGTCAGGATATAAGGAGTTCATACTCGAAATGCTTGATCCCTTGCAAGATTTTCCTTGCCGACCCTAACAACCTTCCATTGCAGAAGAAAAACAAGACGAGGGAGCATGAGATCCTATTACACCATTGCTCAAAGAATCCCTCAAGTGACAAAGGAGCAAGATGATGGATTATTTTTCCTAGATCCTTCGACAAATTCCAATATGAAACACATCTTCATCAAGTGGCGACTTTGGAGGTGCTTCCCCCATTAAGGTACACATTAATTCTGATATTCTTGTAATTGACGGCCATAGATATGCGAATGATCTAGACAAATGGTTAAAATTTCTAGAAGGGTATTTTTCGGTCCACAACTTTTCTAATAGAGAAAATATTACCTCTGAACTCCTTAAGGTTCCCCCCCACATATATGATAACCATATGTATTCACAGGTCAGTTCAGAAATAATAAAGTGATGTATGATGGCATCTCACATTGTAACAGGTCAATTCAAAGGTAACAAAGTAATGGCATAGAAGAACATAATGACGGTCAAAGGTTTGATACATGGAGATTGTTAGTGTTGTCCTTGATAAGCAACCTACCTGATAAGTTTTATTAGATGACAACCTATTTGATGAAATTGAATCAGTTCAGAAGAGTGATAAGGTTGAAAGTTATCAGGATGTGTTTATAGATATGACAGAAAGCATGACAGTTCAAAGGAATTAGATCAGAATCAAGAAATTGAGGAAATGGAATGTTTTAAGATGTACACTATTTAACGAAGTCCAAGTCGTGTAAACACGTGGATACACAAAATAAAAGGTGCCTATACGTATGCATGCAGTTTCACAGAAGGAAAAGCATGTATGTTAAGTTTAAAGAATACCAAGGGTCCATACCATGGTATTAGCCCACAATATTGAGCAGAATAATGGTTACTTGATCCCGTCTAAGAATACCATAGGTTCTAAGTGTTGTTTTAGTGCATGGTATTGATAAAGGCTCTAATTATATAAGGAGGAGAAGATCAAAGGGCTAAGTGTGCAAGTGAAGTGAAAGGGTTTTTCATGAATACTTCTATCTGAAGTATATTTTGTGTTGTAAGGGCTATGGTTATGATATAGATCTGAAACATCTTGTGCACCCTTGGATACAATGTTGGATTAGGATCATGAGACCTGAAATGACTTATCATTATATGATCTAATAATGAATAGGCTAGATCTGAGTGCTATCACATGTTTTATTCTTTAAATGCTATGATCTAGGTATATCTGAATTCTTGAAAAGCTGTGAAGTTATAAGTCATTATTTGCAGATCTATACGCAGGATTGCCTTGGTGAATATGCGTATACACGCGGATTTGGCACTTCCAAGTAGCGTAAGCAGAGAAAAGGCTTGTTGTTCAGATATGACTGATCTATCTAATCAGTGCTTCTATTTCACTGCCATTTGTCAATCATGTCTTCATTAGATCTGAAGTTAAACTAATTTTATAAGGAGATTGAGTTTGGCTGACTGATTGATTAAGTAAGAAGGGTGATATTTGCTGCTATCTATTTAGAACTCTGTAATATGATAGTAGATATTCAGAATGTCTTTGGTTAGTACAATTTTTGGTTCATAAGTTTTATGATTCAATATATTTAGAGGTATACGCAGGGTGGGTTATAGAAAGTAGTGTATACACGCAGGTTGTTCTCATTGAAGTAGCGTATACATTATGAAATATGATTTTTGAGGTTGCAGTTGGTTTTGGTTGTTGAAGCAGTGTTCCAGGTTTAGTTCTATGCACTGGTTATAGTGATCTGAATGTTCCAGTTGATTAGTTGAATTTTTTATTGAGTGTTTGTTGATTGGGTTTTGAGTGAATAATTCAGTTGTATCAGAAATTGATGATTGGGTGATTTAGTTGTGTCAGAGGTTTCAATGATTGATTGATTCAGAAATTGATGATTGGGTTTCAGTTATCTCAGAGATTGATGATTGGGTTTTTCAGTGATTGATTCTATTGTGTCAAAGATTGATGTCATAAGTTTTAGTGATCTGTTGATTCTGAGATTAATGATTTGGGTTTCAGTTATGTCAGAGATTTATGATTGAGTTTCAGTGATTGATGATTGGGTTTCAGTTATTTATTGATTCAGTTGTGTCAAAGATAAATGACAATGTTGTAGTATGATTTATAGTTTGATTTTTTTTGATATTGATCTTAAGTGTTGTTAATGGGTCCAATATGAAAATTTGATGAAACATGGCCTACAAGTTATGATGTGTTGAAGCAGGTGGATCCAGTCTAAAAATTTGATGAAACGTGGTCCATGGAGGATGCTAAGGGTTGGAGCCTTTAGTGAGGAAGTCGAAGCTTCCTGCTAGTAGTAGCTAGTGATTAGATCAGGGGGTTGGAGCTCCCTTCCAGTAGCAGCTGGAGAACAAGTGAAGGTTGTAGCCTTTTGCAGGTTGGTGCCTGTGTACTAGTACAATTTTACGCTAGTACAAGAACCAGGGGGTTGTATCTCCCTTCCAGTGGAAGCTGGAGAATGAGTGAAGGTTGTAGCCTTCTGCAGGTGGGTTTCTACGTATTGGTATGGGTCTGCGACAGTATAAGATTGTAAAAAACTTTTTCTTTATATTAAAAATAAGACAAAGACGACAACAACAGGTGGTTTTCTCTTGCATTGGGTTTCCACCTTAAATCTTGGTGTTCATGTGTGTTGCTTATGTGTGATGGTTTATTTTGTTATTGCAACACATGGTTACTATTTATCTAATGTTTAATAAAGTACTGATGCATTGGCTGAAGAAAAACATATAATGAATTAACTGAATCATAAAGTTTACTAGATGTATGTTAGTTGTCTTAAGAACAGTTGCATACACATGCATGTTCCTTTCACTAAAGTTGCGTATGGAAATATGAATATGAAAAGAAAAATTTATTGATTTGAAAATACTGATTCACCCCCCTCTCAGTATTTTTCCTAACACATGAAGGAATCCACACTATTGTAACATACCCCCTACTATTCCTATCCCCAACTAAGGGTAGAAGGAGGCAATTACTATGATGACCAAACCTATAATGTCATATTATGGAAATGGGATCTAAATTTTTCGAACTTTATTACAACTTCTTCAAAATGTAAAATAGGTAGAATCATTGTGTTCATCTCGTTGAGACTTTTCCAACGATATAAAATTCGTCCCAATTTGACTCCTCGATCAAAAGATATGGCTGATTGAAGATAGGCCTACTAGATAGTGCCACATCATCTTGACCTACAAAATGGAACCTACATGTGGCACCCATGTGATCCCCACGTGTTTCCCACATGGCTATTGAAGTCATCACCCACATAGCAGATGCTGACCCATTCATGATAGGTTGCCACAACCAAAGGTACGGTGTAAACACACATGCGTACACCATAATATAGTTGGGGCCCATATATATATATAGTGCATATAACTACTGTGAGGGCCTCAATGTAACATCACCCTGACCCAATTGGCTGAATTCTTCCCATTGCAATGCTCCTTCGAATATCTCTAGGGCTACGTGGAGCTTATATTTATATATGACGAGGCTAATCCAAATTAGTTTGTGCATGGTACACACATCCTAAAACAAATCCCAACCAAAGAGCTCGTAGATGTGATGTCATCTTGGGAGAAATATCTTGGGGATTTCATACTAGGCCCCTCATGAATGCTTTGGGGTTACATAGACTATGTGACAAGTCCCTCCCTCTATGACGTTACACAACCATTACAAAACAATAGCGCTGAGTTTTGCTTAAAGAAGCCCACGATGATCACATCACTGAAACTCATCCCCACTAAATGAGATACTTGCACCATGTAACCTCGGGATTGAAATACTGAGACCTTCTACCATGCCTTTTTTGAAAATATCCATGGTCCAGGGTTAGCGGTGATGTTACTGGTCCTAAACACTGGGGTGACGTAATCCATTTTCACATCCTCCACATCATGTGCCTCGTAACTATGGGTTTAGTTGAGCATCACAAACGACCCCACTACCACATCATCTGAGGGATTTGATCCCGAGAGTTTCCCTTGGTGCTACCCTTGAGGCTTTTTGCATCAAACTATGAGGGCCATCCGATGGCCATGAAAACTCACTCATAGATGACCTATATTTCTCTTTCCTTTACGCTTGGACTTTGCTCCTAGCCATACAACACTTAAGATTGAGTCCTTTTTACCCTCGGGGTTGTGGACTATCAACCTCGCGACACTTGATTAAGGTTTGGGCTCCTACGCCGTTGATGTTTAGTTATGACACCCACGCACATGGAAAAGGGACAAACCCCTTAACACCATGAACTGAACCCATGCTCGTTTCCATAAGATTTATGCATATAATTGCGGAGCTCTCCAAACTATCCCACTTGAGCTTCAAATTCATGTGTATGTTGGGGATTGGAGCCATTCCTCTTGAGCTTATAATGGCTTTGGCCCAACCAATGAATATGTAATTATTTATACACACACACACATATATATACACAAGATGCAATATCGCTCCTGAGCCCTTCACAGGGCTCAACCTAGCCCATTGAATGTATTTATTTATATATATTACTCATATAAGTGACGTTTTCCTTTCTACACTTATAAATAAACATCAGCCAAATATACATGCCAATTATGCAAATCATTAGACATAGAGAGAGCACTTTTATAGTAAAGGTTTTCCCATTCATGCTCAGATAATTAGATTATGCTCAAGCTTATAGTAAACATAGGAATTCGATCCATTCCTTTAACAATGCAAAAAACAATAAATATTACATAGATCTACCCATCTCCCGAAACTCACACAACTTAAACAATATCCCATACTTAGGAAATATCATATTGTCATATGCATACATGCCATTAAACTAGAATTTATCCTCAGAATAACAGAAGGAATCATATAATTCCAAAAGCATGTAGGAAATACGTGTTTCCTGGCATTATCAAGCCATTGTTAACCAACACATAATCAAGTAGTAAGCATCCATACATTCACACAAAAATCAACATTCCTAAACACTATTATAGGCATTGAACCAACACATTGAACATGAGCATAATATTAAAAAGGAATTTAAGATGCACCATAAACATTCATATATCATTCACTGGTGCATATGCCATAATGAACACTTATCTTAAATTGATAGATCTGGCAACTAATATTGGGACTTCAAATCTCCACCTAACATAAACAAACTACATCCCAATATTTCTTTTAGCTGTCACCCATGAGCCAATTAATTCCATAGCTTGAGGTAGAGTTCTTTTAGAGGAGTTTTGAACTAGTATAATTAGCTAAAATAGGGTGTCTCAAGGCCACCCTTCCTTCACCCACTAGCTATTCAAAAATTTCACTCTAGGGAGGGAACACTTTCCTTTAGACAAAGGGACTTATAATACAACATCCCAACATCTCCAGAGATTTGGATACATAGTCTCAATTCAGACATGGAGAGAGAGCTATATAGTTAATAACATATATGGTTTATCAACTATGTTACATTTGAAGGAATAAGAGTTCATTTTCCAGCAACTTATTGGAATCTTCCACCTATGTTCTCAACCCAATCCCATGGAACTACCATAAGGTGTTATCAATCCACTAGGATTGGGTGCCTTGACCTCTCAAAGGTTATCAACTAGCATAGCCTCTAGTGGATTTACCACTGTTGTAAGGCACAATCATTGCTCTATGATTATCAGTTAGCAAGCCTCATGGGTTGCGCAACTAGTTATCATGAAAGTTTATCTTCTCCATGAATTATCTTAGTCCTCATATATTTTATTTCCCCTTTAGTGATTTAGCTTGACCATTTAGGAGCCTCATTACCTCCCTTTATTTTCCAATTTCCTTTCTCTAAATATGAATATGCAACTATATGTTGTATCTCTTTAAAAAAAGTGGCCTCTCAGCCTCCCTCTTTTTTCTTCAACATGAGCCTCTCAGACTCCATCTTCTCATGGCCATGGTAATTGAATCCTTCTTCCTCTTTCTCTATGCACATAGGGTCCTCCCCATCATCATGTAAGAATGTGAATGGAGATAATACCCTCCTCCCCTTCCCCTGGTCGTTCTTGTTGTAACTGAATGGAGTATCTCCTCCTCTTCTCGACTACGATGGTTCTATCATTCAGAGTGGTCTATGCAGTCCAACCACCCTTGACAATGCAACCCATACTTTACATTAAACATTTGTCCTTCTCTTTCTTGTAGAATTTTCCCAACAAGAACATGGGCACTTCCTTTTTTTGCAGTTAAGTTAATACATAGTCATCTCATTAAAAACCACTTAATGAGCCTATGACAAATATTTAAAACAACATGCTTCCTCAAGTAATCTCCCTCCTCAAGCAATGGCATTAGTGTCTCCCTCTCAACCATTTTAATTTATAATTACATAATTACAAGGAAATTTTTTTATAAGGGGAATTAACCCGCAGGTGATCCAGGTTTGGGTGTGAAGAAGGACCCTTCCAAGACCTTTTACTTTCGTGATGTGTTAAATTGGATTTTAAAAGAAAATTAATGAATACATCTACATGCGGAAAAGAAGAGGAATATAACAATCATCAACACATAAAAGCTCAAGCTGTTGATAATGGAGTTCATCCAGGAGGGACTACGTCTCTGGGCCCCGGTGCAAGATGGTGTAGGCCGCTGCATTAAGTGCTATCAATAAAGGTGATGTAGACAAGATATGATGTCGCGATCATACAAGGAAACATGCCCTCACGTAGGAGTGGCTCTAAGAGATGTTCCACAACTAGAACTCTCAATCAAAAGACTCCTATCAGTATGGCACAAAAACATGCAAGATGAAAATCCTGCCAACATGGCACAAAAGGGATCTCAATGCAAAATCATGCATGAAAACAATAAGAGTATCCCAACAACATACAACAAGGGATCTCAAAACATAACATGATGAGTTATGACAGCAAATACATCATATAGAAGATTCCGCATCAAATCAAGTAAGGAATCATGACAACATGTAATAAAAAAGATCCTGCATCAATATCAATCAAGGATCTGTGCAGCATAATGTATAAAAGAAGAAATACATGAACAATAATCATATACCTCATAACAAAGGGGCCATCTGAAGCTGGATATTCATATCCTTAGCAAAACTATTCATCGTGAATACATTGTTCACATTGTCGATGCGCAGACAGAGCCTATTACCAATCTAAACTTTGGTTCACCTTGCATCGATTGTTTTCTGGCTTGTCGCCATCAGGGGCATCTGAAACAAGCACTGTCAAAATTCTGAACCATGCTTTGATCTCACAACGTCGATCATATGAGAGAAGACTGCTCTGGCTATCTGCAACGTATCTCTCTGGCTATCTGGTGTTTGCAGTGCTCTGCCTATGTCATTGCAGCTCTACGGCTTTGCTTGACCTTTTGGTTCTTTGGCTACCTTCTTGTGCTGCCTCGTTCATGCTCTGCTGCACTCGGGCTTTCAAGCACTCTGGCTTCTCTACGTGACTCGCGACACTACCTAGCTATCTCTGTCTTTGTCTGGCCATCTCGTTCTGTGGCTTTCCTTAGGGTGCAGCCTTCTCATTGGCTCTCTAGCACTCTAGCACACAGGCTCTCGAGCCCTTTTAGCTGTAGGATCTCTGGCTCTCTTTCCCGCCTCGGCTCTCTACATCCATCGTGTTTGATAACATGTTTAGGACAAGGCCACATAAAAGTCAGAGGTTTGTTTTTTATAATAGAAGCCATTTGAACAGAAGGTTCAGCCGGCGCAACAAAACTACAATAATAGCCTTTTTTCGTTCAAACAGAAAAATATACGTGGAAACACAAATTTGGACTTCAAATTTCATCAAATAGGGCTTTAATTGCCTATCAGGTTCGCACTGATCGCTAATCGCATATTGCTCTGTCAATGGCCCTGTATATCGGGGGAACGCCGATCGTTGATCGCCAATACGCCGATCCGCTGATTGCTGATACGCTGATTAGATCTGGACTGTTGATCTGTCTCCAATCCGACGACTGAGATCGCACGTCTTTGATTGGTAGATCGAAATCCTATGGGCTGGGGTTCTTCGTCGATTGCTAATGCTGATCCGATCGCTCCTCTGATCACCAATATCACAATCGCAAGTCGGTGTTTCCTGGGTCCCATATCGCGTGCTTGCCTTCCTCCGACTCGATATATTGGAGATCACCGATCGGGGGTTCTAAAGGCTTGATATCGCACATCGCATGCCCCCGACTTTGATTAATAAGAGATCGCTGATTGAGGGTTCTAAAGGCCCAGCCTTAAGTCCACCCTTTACACTTCTTCCGATGCGATTTTCCTTATAAGGCTTTAAGTCCATTTTTAGGGGAAAATGCCTCATTTTCAAAGGAACAAAGGCAAACTCTTTTTGCGATAACTTCAGCATCCGGACTCAGATTGAAGAACCATTCACACCTCCACGATCAGGAAGACGAGATCTACGCTCTGGTCCTAGTTCGAAGTCATTTTGAGCACTTTGATTTTTGAGCATTCATAAACCTCTTTGTCCCGTGTGTCTTTCTGGAGCCACCTGGATCAATCCTCCCCACTGAGGGGCTTTTGATCCTCTAAAAGCATGAAAAATAATCTACAACTCTCTTTGTACTGTATAAATTTTGAATAATATAACACTTATTCACAGATATTATCCTGATTATACACTATTTGCGGAATGCATGCATAATACATAACCTCCTCTACGTTGATCATCAATTTTGCAGAATTAAAAACAATGAAACATCAATCACATGCGCACATTAACACAATATGTACTGGGGAAAGCATATAGCTAAAAACCCTCAAATATCTGTATATTATAATGATAGAGAACATGTAACAATACATAGTACAATACTCCTCACAAGTACTCAGTACTATCTCCACATGTTACACACAAACTAGCTCAGATCTGAATCAAGTCATAGGTTCAAATCTCCTCCGTTGTCTGCTTGCCTCTACTGCGCAATCCAATGTGAGAATAGGAATGATCCAAGTTTGAATTCCATTTTTTTTTACTACACAATCCTCACTGGCAATCTCAATCAATGATTGTGCAAATCTCATGCACAGCTATAGTCACAACTGATAGCAGTCTCACTCTTTCACCCACCTCTAACACTTGTCTCCACTGAACTGTCCATGCACTGAGTTAACTGATGTATTATTTAGTTGCTTTATGAGTTAATAATTAGTGAATTAATTAATAATTAATTCACATCACTCATCACTAATTCTGCAGTTAGACTAAATAAAACTAGTTCAACCAAGTCAAACTGAACACAACTCCATCAACTCCTCAATCAACTCCACCAAACTCAATCACTTGAGTTCTAACTGAAGTCCATCATGCAATACCTCAATTGACCCATAAGAAAAGCGTATTTCCTTCTAGCAGTTGCATGCGCCACATCCGTAGCTCAAACTGAAGTGCTGCAAGAGGATAAGATAATGTCTATAGTCCAAATAGTATTAAGAGCTAATAATATTTGACTATTCTATTTTTAGCCTGACAGTCTAAAAATAGACTCTGCCCATATGTCTAAAAATAGAAGTCCATCTACGTTTACCAACATGAACAATCATCCACAAATAGCATCCTGCAACTCATAGACCATGATCCATATGTCTAAAAATAGACATAGTCTTAAAATAGACTTTGCACCAAAAATAGCCTGCGGGCCCACTTAGTGAAGGCGACTTCTTTTCACTAAGCTCCATCATGTTGTTGCATTTTTAACACTCCTTCTCAACAAGATATGGATTATCTGCAACCCCTATCCTGCAACTCTGGAATTTTCTGCATGCAACACATTTGCCCGGTCCACTTGCTCCAAGAACACTTGGAACAAAAACACTCCCAACTGACCACTCTGTTGGGCTAGGAACATACTCTGATGCTGAAGCTCTACCTGCTGCTGACAAGTGCTCCCTCTCTGACATCTGCGCTACTGCAACATCTCCATGCATCTCGCACCATTGCACACTTCTCTGTGCCACCTAGCACTGTGCAAAACACTTGTGCTTCTCGCATTGCTGCAGCCTACTAGCTATGTGCTGTCCTGGGATTCCCTACACTGTCACTTTCTCTGCCGCTCCATCCGCATCTGTCTTTACCCAATCAGTCAGTTCCTGCTACTCCACTTCGGGGCTCTCGTAGCAAGGTCTCATCCAAGAGGTTGGGTACCTAAAGGATCTTGCCCCTCCTCCTTGGGACGATCACTCTATATCGCCCCACCTCCTACCTAGAGGTATGGCTGCATGTGATCCCCTAGCCCACCTGGCTCGAAGTTTTCCCCTACTGGAGGTCTCTGCATGAGTAGATGTCTCTACTCGATCTCCTCTCAGCTTCCCTTGTTGTGGCTGTTCCACAACCTCCTGAAGCTGCAGCACCAATCGTGGCCCCTCCACAATCATCTGAGACTTCTTCTGGCTCTGCATGTTGAGAGGTAATATACGCTCCCTCTCAACCACCAAGTCTCCATTAGTTGCCTCACTTCTCAAGGCTTTGCATGCATCTTGAACCTCAAGAGCATACAAGTTCTTGACCCGTGAACCAATCTGCTTCACCTGTCTAGTGATGATGTGTCTAAGGAAAACCTTTCCCTTACTGAAGACTACATCATAGCCTCTGTCTTCCAGCATCGCGATCGACACCAAGTTTCTCTCTAGTCCTGGTACATACTTGACATCGGTCAAGGTAAGGCGAGCTCCATGCTCCCTTTGAAAAATAACCGTGCCTACACCTGAGACACTATACTTCTCATCATTACCCATCGCTATGAGTATCTGGAGATCTTTCTCCTCCAAAGTACTGAACAAACTCTTGTCACCGGTCATGTGGAAAGAAGCTCCACTGTCAAGAAACCAACCACTTCCCACCATGGATGAAACCATGCATGCAAAAAGTGTGAAATCCAACTCAAACTGTGAAGCAAGTGCCTCACCTTCAGATCCTTCCCCGGATCCCTTCTTGGATTTCATCCGTGGACAATTGGTAGCAAATGGCCCACCTCATGACAACAAAAGCATCGCACTTTCAATTTGTCAACCTTCTTCCCATCATTAGAAGAACTGGATACGGAAAGAGAACCCTTCTCCTTCCCCTTCTTTGCTTTGGCAGCCAAAGCGCAATTTTCTTCATCAGATGCCTTTGATGAAGATCCGTCCCTGGTATTCCACCTGATCTCCTCTTGCACAAGATCCGACCAAAGTCTCTCCCATCCTGGCAATTTCTCCCAACCATTGATAGAGTCCTGATAGGAATGCCAACTCTTCAGAAGACCAAGGAGAGCCAAGCTCACCAAGTTCTTATCATCGACAGTCACCCCCACACTTCCCAGCTCATCCCGGCATTGGGTGAACTTCGTGAGATACTTGGGCATACTGTCTCCATTCTCACACTTAATGTTTCTAAGTTTATCCTTGAGCGCCAACTTCCTCTGGTCGCTCTTGATTTGGAATAAAACTATCAACGCTTTCCACATCAAGTATGGAGAAGCCTTTCCATGCAGGCTGGATACAATGTGATCCTTCACGCCCTCCAACAGAATCCTTCGACACTTTGTTGTCTTCTTTTGCCAAACCTCAAAGTGAGAAGCATCAGTAGGCTTTGGGACCTCAGCCTCTATGAAATCCTTCAACCCATTGTCATCTAACACCATCTCCATCCTATCTTTCCATGCAATATAATTCGAGCTGCCTTCAAGGGCATACTCCAATTGCAATCCGTTGAAAGACATTTCAACTTTGACACCATGAAAACACTGCTGCAAATTCGAATTCCACCAGCTCAAAACTCAATCGCTTCTGATCTAAAATTTGTGAGAACAAAGTATTTCTCGTATAGAGATTGACTGTATGGGCTTTTACCAGATATCTCACCTTCCAAAAGAAGGATGAATCCAAAGGCTACCTGGCTCGATTACAGACTCTACCTGAAGAAATAAAATGTAATCACTTTCTGAATAATAGATCTGATGATCAACTCTACTCTAATACCATGTAGAAATTTTGAATAATATAACACTTATTCACAGAGATTATCCTGATTATACACTATTTGCAGAATGCATGCATAATACATAACCTCCTCTACGTTGATCATCAATTTTGCAGAATTAAAAACAATGAAACATCAATCGCATGCGCACATTAACACAATATGTACTGGGGAAAGCATACAGCTGAAAACCCCCAACTATCTGTATATTATAATGATAGAGAACATGTAACAATACATAGTACAATACTCCTCACAAGTACTTAGTACTATCTCCACCTGTTACACACAAACTAGCTCAGATCTGAATCAAGTCATAGGTTCAAATCTCCTCCGCTGTCTGCCTGCCTCTACTGCGCAATCCAATGTGAGAATAGGAATGATCCAAGTTCGAATTCCCTTTTTTTGTACTACGCAATCCTCATTGGCAATCTCAATCAATGATTGTGCAAATCTCATGCATAGCTATAGTCACAACTGATAGCAGTCTCACTCTTTCACCCACCTCTAACACTTATCTCCACTGAACTGTCCATGCATTGAGTTAACTGATGTATTCTTTAGTTGCTTTATGAGTTAATAATTAGTGAATTAATTAACAATTAATTCACATCACTCATCACTAGTGTATTATGCAGTTAGACTAAATAAAACTAGTTCAACCAAGTCAAACTGAACACAACTCCATCAACTCCTCAATCAACTCCACCAAACTCAATCACTTGAGTTCTAACTGAAGTCCATCATACAATAGCTCAAGTGACCCATAAGAAAAGCGTATTTCCTTCTGGTAGTTGCATGTGCCACATCTGTAGCTCAAACTGAAGTGCTACAAGAGGATAAGATAATGTTTGTAGTCCAAATATTATTAAGAGCTAATAATATTCGTCTGTTCTATTTTTAGCCTGATAGTCTAAAAATAGACTCCGCCCATATGTCTAAAAATAGAAGTCCATCTATTTTTACCAACATGACCAATCATCCACAAATAGCATCCTGCAACTCATAGACCATGATCCATATGTCTAAAAATAGACATAGTCTAAAAATAGACTTTGCGCCAAAAATAGCCTGTGGGCCCACTTAGTGAAGGCGACTTCTTTTCACTAAGCTCCATCATCTTGTTGCATTTTCAACATGTACCCTGTCTGGATCACAAGCATCCTAAAAAGGTCTCGCTTCCATCTCCTTCACCTTTGTTCTTCGGAGCCTTAAGTGACGAATTGACACCTGCTACATCTGCAACCTGTAGTACATTGTTATGCAAATTACATGCTTTGAATGACATGACCAACTAAAGATCCAAACGTCCCACACTTTCCATGAGTTTATAACATATACTCGGTGGTCAAGTTTACAAAAAAATGGACATAATATCCCAGTTATGCCAACAAGGCCAACATATCATTGTTGCTTCAAAAAGTGATGGAAAACACATCATCACTGCAACACATGACTTACATACATAAGGTCGAACACTATTGTGTCGACAAGTGATGGAACATAACATCACTTTCAAAGTGTAAAATACGACTCAAAACATGACCAAACATCATTATTGCTGACCAAGTGATAGAAACACATCATCACGTTTACATTTTAAAATGCAACAAATGATTTACAAAAGAATGACCATGAAACGACAACATGTCTAGGAACCATTTTTCACTTATCAAGGTAAATGGGTCACCTCCTTGAGGTGGTTTTGCTTGTCGAACAACTGCTTTACCTGGTTCACGCACCGACACTTTGTCTTTAAGGTGCTGCTCTGGATGGAGCCTCCAACAAGTCTCTCTTTGATGGCCATTTATGTCACAATTACTACAGTAGGCTTTCTTCCTCCATATCTGCTTAACTTGTTTCTTTTCATGCTGTTGAGAGGTTCTTTCATGCCTCATCCTTTTGAGTGCTGCCATTATTTTCCAACACTTAGAGAATGTATTGTTATTTAATCCACAAAAGGTGCATGTTTTACGATGTCTTGATTTATGTTCATTATTATCAACATGATCATAATCAAAATGAACATTCGAAGATCGAAAGTGATTATACCTTCCCTTGCTGTTTCTGATGTCAGTATGGTGATGAGAGCTTGCCTCAACTCTCTCCCTGCAATGGGCACTACTGTGGGATGATGGGGATGTGTTCCCATCATTCTCTTTCCTCAACAATTTCATCGATGTCTCGGAAAACTCTGACACCTTCGAGCATTCTCCTTTAGTGTATCTTGAGCCTGCAAATTGATATTCATGCACAACCTCCAAAGGTTGAGTTATGCCTTGGTTATTAACACCAAATTCTTCTTTCTCCTCATGCCTCATCATTGTAAGGAGCCTCATGTTTGTCCCTGTAATCGGGATCTCAAAATCTCCAACAGACATCATACTATGAGTAGATGAAACCAAAAGGAAATCAACATATTTTACCTCCTCTTTTGATTTGGGAAGAACTGATGAGGGTTTCTCATCATCCATTGTTGGTGGTTCACTAACTGTCGTGGCACATTCCCCAACTTCCTTTCTGACATACCCAATTCCTTCTTGATGGGGTAATTCTTCTACATTGATGGGGTTGACAATGCCTTGGGCATTAAGGCCAAAGCCTTTTCCTTCATACCCCATTCTCTTTAACAGTTTGGAGCCAATTCCTGTGGTATGATTTTCAAAAACAACGAAATCATTATCAGGAAACATACAAGAAGATGGAGAACTACTTTTTACCTCACATGCGTCACGCTGTAGCTTTTCCAAGGCCTCTTCCTTTGCTTTCAACTGTCGTAGCAAACTTTTTTTTTCCTCTTTCTCTTCATGTAGATGCATCTTCAATTCATCATTCTATGTTTGAATATTATGTTTGTTTTTCTTCAGTTCTTCCATGGCCTTTTCTGTGGATTGCAACTGAAGCTGTAATTGCTCCTTTTCCTCTGTCTTTTTCTCTAGAGTTTCATACATGATTTCCACTTTTTGGAAATGTTAGGCGTGGTCTCATACATCGCTCTTTCATCCTATGTCATTTTTCACACTGCAATTCACATCAACGCAAAGACCACTCTGATACCACTTGATCCAGGTTCGAGTGTGAAGAAGGACCCTTCCAATACCTTTTACTTTCGTGATGTGTTAAATTGAATTTTAAAAGAACATTAATGAATACATATTCATGTGGAAAAGAAGAGGAATATAACAATAATCAACACATAAAAACTCAAGCCGTTGATAATGGAGTTCGTCTAGGAGGGACTATGTTTCTGGGCCCCGATGTTAAGATGGTGTAGGCCACTGCATTAAGTGTTGTCATTAAAGGTGATGTACACAAGGGATGATGACACGATCATACAAGGAAACATGCCCTCATGCAGGAATGGCTCTAAGAGATGTTTCACAACTAGAACTCTCAATCAAAAGACTCCTATCAGTATGACACAAAAACATGCATGATGAACATCCCACCAACATGGCACAAAAGGGATCTCAATGCAAAATCATGCATGATGAAAATAAGAGTATCCCAACAACATACAAAAAGGGATCTCAAAACATAACATGATGAGTTATGACAGGAAATACATCATATAGAAGATTTCGCATCAAATCAAGCAAGGAATTATGACAACATGTAATAAACAAGATCTTGCATCAATATCGGTCAAGGATCCGTGCAACATAATGTATAAAAGAGGAAATACATGAACAATAATCATATACCTCGTAACAAAGGGGCCATCTGAAGCTAGATATTCATATCCTTAGCAAAACCATCCACCGTGAATACATTGTTCACATTGTCGATGCGCGGGCAAGGCCTATTACCAATCTGGACTTTGGCTCACCTTGCATCGATTGTTTTCTAGCTTGTCGCCATTAGGGGCATCTGAAACAGAAACTATCAAAATGTTGAACCATGCTTCAATCTCATAGCATCGATCATACAAGAGAAGACTGCTCTGGCTATTTGCAACGTAGCTCTCTGGCTATCTGGTGTTTGCAGCGCTCTGGCTATGTCACTGCAGCTCCGCGGCTCTGCCTAACCTTTTGTTTCTTTGGCTACCTTCTCGTGCTACCTCATTCACGCTCTGCTACACTCGGGATTTCAAGCGCTTTGGCTTCTTTGAGTGACTTGTGACACTACCTAGCTGTCTCTGTCTTTGTCTGGCCATCTCATTCTCCGGCTTTCCTTCGGGTGCAACCTCCTCATTGGCTCTTTCGCACTCAGGCTCTCTAGCACTATAGCACACAGGCTCTCGGGCCCTTTTAGCACGCATGCTCTCAAGCATAGGCTCTTTGTCTCTCTCTCCCACCTCAATGCTCTACGTCCATCGTGTTTTATAATAGATTTGGGAGAAGGCCGCATAAAAATCGGAGGTCTGTTGTTTATAATAGAAGCCATTTCAACAGAAGGTTCGGCTGGCGCAACAAAACTACAACAATAGCCTTTTTTCGTTCAAACAGACAAATATACGTGGAAACAAAAATTCGGACTTCAAATTTCATCAAATCGGGATTTATTTGCCTATCGGGTCTGCATTGATCGCTAATCACATATCGCTCTATCAATGCCCTTGTATATCGAGGGATTGCCGATTGCCGATCGTCGATATGTCGATTAGATCTGGACTGTTGATCTATATCCGATCTGACGGCTGAGATTGCACGTCGCTGATCGGCAGATCGCAATCGCTGTGGCCCAGGGTTCTTCACCGATCGCTAATGCCGATCCAATCGCTCCTCCGATCGTCGATATTGATCGCCGATATCGCAATCGCAAGTCAGTGCTGCCTGAGTCCCGATATCACGTGCCTGCCTTCCTTCGACCCAATATATCGAAGATCATCGATCAGGGGTTCTAAAGGCCCGATATCGCACATCGCATGCCCCCGACTCTGATTAATCGAAGATCGATAATTGGAGGTTTTAAAGGCCCAACCTTAAGTATGCCCTTTGCACTTCTTCCGATGCGATTTGCCTTATAAGGCTTTAAGTCCATTTTTAGGGGAAAATGCCTCGTTTTCAAAGGAACAACGGTGAACCCTTTTTGCAATAACTTCAGCAGCTAGACTCAGACTGAAGAACTATTTGCACCTCTATGACCAGGAAGACGAGATCTACGCTCTGGTCCTGGTTCGAAGTCATTCTGAGCACTTTGATTTTTGAGCATTCATAAACGTCTTTGTACTGTGTGTCTTTCTGGAGCCACCTAGATCAGTAGGGATGTCAAAATACCCACCCACTTAGAGGAACACTGTCCTTGGTGATCTATGACCAAGCAAAAAATAAAAACATGCTTTAAACTAAGAAGAACTGATTTGGAGATTTATATTTATATCTCGATTACAATTTCAATTCACATATATAGTTTCTTTCCCAACAACTAAGTAAACATGAAAATTATCCTTGGATATGCCACTTTTTGTGGCTCCTTTGTAGTCTTCTTGGTGCTTTTGCTACGCACTTTGATATCTTCAAGTTGTTGCAGTCCTCTTTTCAGCCAACTTCATTCATCGAAACTGGGAAATTCCCATGCTTTCCTATAACATGGCATACAATCTCTCATGAAACATCATAAAGAATTTGCAAAAAATTAATTTATACATCTTGTCTTGTCCATTGAATGTTTTCTTACCCATTCACACACATTCTTTTAACAAAGCCCATTTATTAGGTGTTCTCAAAAGCTCCTTTCAATTACACCACAGTGGCCACAAATTAGTCATTGACAAGCCCATTTATCAGGTCTTCTCAACAACTCCTCACTGTTATACCACAATGTCTACAAATCAGTCATTAACAAGCCCATGTATCAAGTGTTCTAAAAAACTACTCATTTTTACACCACAATGGATACAAATCGGTTTTTAACAAGCCCATTTATCAAGTGTTCTCAACAACTCCTCACCGTTACACCACATTGGCTACAAATCAGCTCAAAGGTTCATGTAGACTAGAGAGAGTCTCAGTTAAACTTTGGAGAGAGAGATATAGTTAATAGTGAGGAGGTTTTATCAGCTAAATTACTTGTGAAGGAATAAGAGTGCACTCTACAATAGCTTAGTGCAAATTACACATGTGATCTCAACCCAACTCCATGGAACTACCATGAAGTGTTATCGGCCCACTAATCCTGTGTGACTCCACAACTTAGAGGTTTTCAACCAACATAGTATCTAGTGTAGTTATCAGCCCTATAAGGCACAACCAATTCTCTATGATTATCTGTCACTAAGCCTCATGGGTTTCTCAATTTTTCTATCATCAAAGCTTACTTTGTGATTATCAACCAACAAGCCTCATGGGTTTCTTAGTTGTTTTATCAGCAGATCTCCTTTATGATTATAAGCCAACAAGCCTTATGGGTTTCTCAGCTATGCTATCATTAGAGTTATGCTCCATGATTATCAGCCAACAAGCCTCATGGGTTTATTAGCTATGCTATCATTAGAGTTATGCCCCATGATTATCAACTAACAAGCCTCTTGGGTTTATCATCTATGCTATCATCAAGGTTTCTCTACTCCAATGAACTTTCTTCTAACATCAAAACAACACTTAATGGAGTACATGCCCCAAACCTGCCATTGCATTTGCATCATTATACAATCATTCTCCCATAAGAATGATTCATGATAAGACCCTAACAGACACAATGGAATTTATACATATATATCAACATGATCATGAACATACATTTGCATATTTAATTAGATTCAAGGTCAAGAGAACCTCCTTTTGAGCCATTTTCATGGGTTCCATATCATTGTCTATTATCCCCATGGACCAAACCAACCCACTTGGTTGTCATATTGCCATTCACTTAGTCTTGGAAAATCATATATTAATTAGAATAAGAGTTTAGAGAAATCCATGTATTGTTGTTTTTGTTTACACGAACAATTTTCAGCTTGCACATAATTTCATTTCCTACTTGCTGTCATATTTAGGAGTGATGCTCCAGTATACACCAACGATGGTCTTTCCCGACCCATTTCCCAAGCCTGAACTTTCTCATTTTTTTTTGTTCATGATCTTTATTTATGTGTGGGCCTACTTTGTCACATATCCCTGTTGTGTTTCATATAGTCCTTTTCTCGGGTTCTGTGACTTTCCTTACACCCGCAATCAATTTTTCCTAAGGCCTCAAGCATTGAAATTGAAAGGAAATTTTCAAAATAAACAAAGGGAAATCAACAAAAGAAAGAATTCACAACAACATTTACAAAAATTTCAACACCGCAACATGACCATGCGTAATTCAGTAATCAAAATATGAGAAATCCATGAAGCCAATGATATAAGGCCACAACAAATAAGTATAAAACAAGGCAGTCCCAAAAATCAACTCAATCCCCATGATTCCAACGTTTCTAATGTTTCATGAATAAGACTCAGCCTAAGCCTTCTTCATGCTTTCATGGAAGCCTTTTAATTTTGTGGCACCCCTCTAATTTATCCCATAAGGAATTCTTTTATTGCTTATCAGAGGGCCTCAGGGGAATTCCCCCTCCTTTTTCCTTTCTTCCAACTTTTGACCTTGGTGTCAGATATATCTTACTAGCTACTCTTTTCTTGATGTACAAATCTCTTTATGTGCTTCCACTTACATTCAACTATTAGTTTTATCAATGCAAAATACATATTGGCTGCTGCTCTGCCATGCTATACCAAGCATGCTATCCTGTAGCTACACACATACATCAGTGTAACACCCCACCCCAAATTTATCCCCTTTTACAAGATCTTCAGGGTAAACATGAGCTAAGCATTACTATGAAATGATCCAACATCCAAGTTCCAATTATGGAAGTTGGGTCTGTTGTTGCCTAAAATGTACACCTAAGGTGCAACACTCAGAGTAGGGGCTGTCACCCTGATCCCTACTCACTCCGTTCTAGCTCTCTCCTAAAGAAGCTAAGGGGGGTAGTCCCTAAAGATAGATGAAAGGTAGAAAACTTGTTGAAGCAACAAGTTCTAGGAGATCAAAGCGCAAGATCACTACCTTTCTAGACAACTTGAATTATAATGAATTGACAAGTGTTTTATTAAATGAGAAAAACTTAACAAGATGGAGCAATTAAGAACAATGAGGCAATAATGAGATCAACAAATATAGACCAGTGCCTAATGAACAATGCTCAAAATATATTATATCACTTGTTTCAAGTTACTAGACAAGCAGTATTGCAAAAAGGAAATTAGCTTAACTAATCAAGATAACCAGAGATGAGTAGTTAACAATTTGAGAGCAATTTGCAAGTATTTATGATATTCACAATACAATATCTTGCAATTATGAGTTGAGCTCACAATTCCAATTACCAATTGATCAAATGCAAGATGACAATTGCAATTGATTCTCGAGAGACAACACATATACTTCAAGAAATTAAGTTTCCAATGTGTTGATAACTGAATATGGAATAAATGTTTGAGCACAAAGTTATTAGCTTATGAAAATTCTCAATGAAACAATGACAATGTTTTAGAACAATATCTCATAATGCCAATAGTGTCCTTTCACTTACTTTAAAATTTTAGATAAGCAAAGATCCTTTAGTAAAACAAAACTTGGAAAATGGTAAATGAGATGTCAACTTAGATTCAACAATAATGTCCAAATGAAACAAGACCAAGCAACAACCCTTTGGAGAATACAAATTAAAAGATATTGTCAAGTTGCTTCACTCAAACACATTTATAGCCAAGTTTTTTTTTAAGTGAGCAATGTTGAATGACTTGCTATAGGATAACAAAACTTCTTTCAATGATGAATCAACGAATCACAACAATACCATATACCTTTAATTCTGTGACTTGTTGAGGATTCCACTTTGTCATATGACAGTTAGAAACCAGTGAATCTTTTGAGAGTATCCAAGCACAACAGAGACTACTAACAACAATTTGAAAATTCAACCATAAACTACACTTGGATAGCAAGAAAAACACAACTATGCAACTCAACTATGAAATGCATTTAGATTTTTGACTATGCAAGCATGAAAATGCAGTTAGTGAAGAGATCCAAAGGGTATCCTTAAAAAAAAATCTGAACCAAGAAGAAAATGTCAATTTTATATGAATCTGTTGTCCAAAAAACCAATGACTATCTTACCAAATATGCATCAAAACTTCACTGTACCACTGTCAATCAAGCTGTAGCTGATCTGTTGATATATGTCAGCCCAGAAGATACCATTGTCCAATACCAAATTAGATGCCAAGAATGTTTATGCTAGACCATAAGAATGCCACTGTAACTTCAAATCAGAGCACTGTAACCATGCAATTAATCAACTGAAGTAATGAGATCAGCAACCTTATGACAAAATTTCACCAAAATGCATAGAACAAAAGACCAAAACACCCATGATTCTTCTGTGGTGATTTTTAGCTAGAAAATTGATATGCTAATGCAAAATCTTGAGGGGAAAGCTTTAGCTGTATAAAATATGAGACAATTCTTTAATAAATGGAGCAAAACCCCTGCAAAACCACCAATGTTAACTCTGAAAACAAATGGATTTTGAGGAGGTGCCAAATATCCTTGCAAAAACAAAATTTTGACTTTGAAAAACACTTTGGCACCAGTGAATAAAATTCCCAAGATTAACTTAAAATTTAATTCAGATCTTTAATTTTTTAAGGGGAATTTGCAATGGTTTCAGGACTTGCATTCCTCAAAATTTGGCAAATGACCACAAAATTTAAATTCATACTTTAGAAGCTCGCTGCACCAAATGAAAGAAATAGGCCCTATGTTCAACGCAAATGGGAATTAAACTTCTCAATGTAGTGTTCTCGGATCCCTGTAAAACAAACCCTCCACAAAAATGAATTAAAATCCCTCTGTTAGAAATTGTTTTTGCAGAGATATATAGCTTCTAATTCTAGTGGCCAAGCCACCAAAATATGAGTTTTGTGTTCAGATTTTATGATGAAGCCCTTTTAAGAAGTCGTATATCTCAATTTAAATTATGTGGGTAAAGATAGGCCTGAAAAAGCCCGTGGCTCTCTTGAAGTAATAGTTCCACAACCTCTGAAGTTTGATGATCCCTAAAGCTTGTGGCTTCCTGATCTGCAAAACCAAACAAGTCTGAAACCACAAGAAGACTTTTATAAATTCGATTCTAAAAAAAATTTGAAACCCTTGAAAATGTTCAATTTAGGAGCCCAGAAGAACCATAAAATTGCTTACGGCCCTCACAAATAATTTCCAAGGCTTTGCCAAATCGAAAGAAGCCTGTCAAAAAAAAGAAAAGAAAAACCCAAGCAAAAAAAATTATAATTGAAACCCTGTGGAAGTTATTTGGATTAATGCACAGGGTGGCCTCAAAATGTCTGCGTCCCTCTTAGAACTGGGTAGATAGACTGCAAAATTTCTCAACCATGGTACCCTGCAAACAAAAAAAAGGGATTTTCGTACGCTCTCGGTACCTGTGAGAAAAAAATGAAAGGAGATAGATGACAGATGATACGTACAAATATGTGCATACGGAAGGTTAAAGTTTAAAAAAATTTAAATCTTTACAAATGTCAAAATAAAATATTTACAATTATAATATTTACAAAAAATAAATAAGGACCCAAGAAATTATATATACAAGAAGGAAAAATGTAATGAGTTAGTGAAATAATATAAGAGGAGAGGTGGGCATATATAGGTACAAATTAGAGATTTTTTTTTAATGTGGGACAAAAAAATTAAAAGTTAAATCTAACTAAACGAAATTTAAACTACAAAATTAAAACTTAAATAATTTTAAAATCCTAAAGTTATTTATAAATAGATTAAAACTAATTATTTACAAACTATTAGATCTATACAATGACAAAAACTAAAACCCAGAAAAATCCAAGTCAGAAAACTGAAGAAAATTATAGATCTATGTACATAAATGACAGATCTATCAGATCTAGGGAGTGTGAGTCCGACTCCGCTCCCAGATCTGATGATTTGAGACTATCAACAGCCATATCTAACGATTTAGCACAGAAAAAATTATTTTTTTTGAATTTTAAAAGAGGTACTGAGCTCAAAACCCTTCATGCATCACCCATAAAAAAATCTTATGATAAGCCCGAGATCAAATTCAAGCCAGGCTCTTCAGAAAACACGGATCGAGAGTTGGCTAGTTCAACCGAGAACTTCCCCGAACGCCCGAAGATCTAATAATCAAGGATTTTCCTGCAAAACTCAATTCAGCTATCAACATAGAGCGAGAAAACAATAATAAAATTTAGATCTAATAGAGATACCTGCTATTATATTCAAAACTTAAATTATCATTCAAACCCCAACGACTGAGCAAGATACCTGTACTCAAATCGCTCTTCAGAAGCTATTATTAATGGCAAAAAAGAAATTACACACGAAAATAATACATCTTACAACATTTCCATGAAGAGTAACACCAGCAGAAATTAACCCCAAAGTCTTTCTTTATTGCTCATAAAAAGATTACAAGAGAGCTTTTCGCTTAGTACACGATCAAAAGATCGGATCACACTGACTGACAAATGACCTCCTATTTAAAGATAAATCCTCCAATGGCTAGTTCGAGTGATCCTTGTCAAAGTGATCTCGACCGTTGATGAGGATCAAATTTTTTTTTAATCTCATCTGTCGAAATTTTAAATATTGAGGAGATTTCAAATTTTTCAATTAAATGCATTTTAATAAATTCAAAAATTAAAATTTTACATTTATTTCCTCAAAATTTTGACTTTGACTTAACCCTAGGGACCCAAGGCATAAAATTTAGCAAAATAATCAATTAACCTTAGTCCCTGGACCTGTTAAGATTTAATTTTTTAAAGGATCCATGAATTTACTTCTGGAAAACTTAAATTTACCTAGGACCTAGGACCTATGAGCGGATAAATTATTTTTCTAACCCTAAAGACACTTTACATCATGATTTTTACATTTTTTACATCTCAAGGGGGAAAAACCCATTTGAAAAAGACCCGCACAGACTACCCAGTTTTGCGACACAAATATAATCTAGCAGATCAAGCAATTTGTAATAAAATAACCTATCCAAATAGTTAGCAATATTCCCAAATCACTTTTACATAGATTCGATCTAGAAAACTAGAACTCCCCTAAGATTCTAGTGACACAATCCATTCCGGGTTTGGGTTAGGCTGAAGGAAAACTTTACCGACCATCTAAGAATGGATCGGTGAGACAAAAAACCTCTTGGAATGTAGATCATTACCAGAAAACTAGGTTTACCTAGGTGATTACATACACGACACGGATTTGCTGAGATTATTTACATTATACACATGCAGACTGGGTTTACATTATAAGATGATCCTCAGGTTGACAATGCTAGCTAGATGGGAGGAACACGTCGATCAGGCGCTACTCTCTTTTGCGAAAAAGGGGGTGTACTGCTTTGGGTCGTTGACACATAGTGGTCAACATCTGGCTCTACTTGGGGACACGTTGCTGCACTGGAGGAATGTGAGAATCTAGAATCTGCATCCAAGCAACACACAACAAAACATCAGTAGTGTCCATCCAAAAATCATCATATAACGTTAAGCACAGGAAAGATATAAGCTCTTCATTTATTAACTAGTTTAACAACATGAAAAACCAAATGTAACTACAAAATGAAACATTGAAATAACATGAAATAAGGTTAGAAATACAATACAAAGATGCCCCATGGAATCAGATGCGTTCAATATAGTGCATACTGAGCATTTGCCTACTTTCAGGAAAATCTGTTAGTTGTTTCTCGGATGTGCCATGTCCAATCCTGCATATAGTAGGACTTTTTCCTATCCGAAAATCAAGCTGCTTATGGCCATCTGATGCATCAAATCACTTTCTCATTCTCTTTCTCTTGGGTTTTTTCTTTGTGGCAGGTTGTATCACTGATGATGTGGAACATTTTGCTTCAAAACTCTAAGATGAAGTATGTAAGATATGCATGACATGTCTTTCTTCATTTTGCATCTGATTTTTATCGTTTTCAATTTTATCCGGGTCACCTTCAATCAGAAGCCTCCTTATCTGCTGCAACAAGATTCATCTTATTATGAGGAGGTCATTTGTTCCATTGAAAAGTGGTTAAGATTCACCAGTTAAACCCTTAAAAATTTTCCAGATTAAAAAAATTTAAATTTAAATCCCTGGACTGCAAAGGCTGAATAATATTCTTGCCAAAATTTGATACTGTTGAGCGTCAGAGATCCAGATCTTACCCTCCAGGGGCTAGATCTGGACTATGCACAACCTTCAGCTTCAGATCTGTAGCTGCAATACAACAAGAAACACCCAAACAATATATACAATGACCCAAAAAAAAAACACCCACGTCAAAGCTCCAAGCTATCACTACAGCTCATCCATTCTTCTTCAAAAGGAAAAACGCATGCTTGTTGCTCAGCTCCTTCCTCCATCAGCAAGCAGCTCCATCTCCTGCCCTCTGCAGCGACTCGTGGCTTTCCCTTTGCTTGACCTCCAACCTGCATAGTAGCAATAAAAAAGAGAACTTTGACTTTTTTTGAATGCATTATGTTTAGGTTAGTTCTTTTGTTTTTGGTTAGGGTTTAGGTTAGTCTAGGCGTTAGTTTTTATTTACATACTTTGGGTTAGTTTTTTCATTTCTTTTATGTTATATGTATATATGTAGAATTTAGATTCATTTTTTTTTGATTTTATGATTTTAATTTTGATTTCAAAAAAAATTCTAAAACATTTCAATTCACATTAAAACATTAAATTTTTTCTAAAAAGCCTAAAAATAAAAAAAAAATTCTAAAAATAAAAAAGGCTTTTTGTATATATATATATATATTTTTAATTTTTCACAAAATTAAAAAATCATAAAATATAAAAATCTAAAAGTCCTAAATATAAAAAAGGGTCCTAAAAATCTAATAAATTTAAAAAAGAATTTAAAATCATAAAAAATTTAAAATTTCCAAAATATAAAAAATAAAAAACTTTTAAAATTCTAAACATTTAAAAAATTCTAAAAAAATAAAAAAAATTTAAATTTTTGACTAAGGATTTAAAATAAAATAAATTAAGGGGTTTTTGCTTAAACGTTAAATTTTTTTAATGTGACCTATGGCCCGTTAAAAATTTCAATTTTTTTAAACCCGTTGATTTGTTTTACTTCATCAATGAGTATTGCCTAAATTAAATTCCTTTGGTGTTAAATGCTAAATCTTAAATTTTATGGTCAAGGTGCGATAAATCATATTGGATTTTGGAAAAGGTTAATTAATCCTAGATTTGGGCAGTTGATGAAAATCATTTTAGATCTGGAATCTTTTGCATGTTACAATGTTTGGCATCTATATTAATGATACTTGATTGTCACTGTTCATCACATATTGGAAAATCATTCTAGATAAATTGTTTTATTGATGGTTAATTCAAATATCGAAAGCACTTGTCTATAATTGTTTCTATCTTGTGGTCGTGTCTTGTTTATGTTGGCGTTTAATCTATCAATCTGATTTAATCGTTTAGATTCATCAAGTTGTCCATCATTAAAATCTCCTAGAGCCCGTGATCCACAGGCTTTCTCATCCATTTACCTTAGGGACTACCCCCCTTGACTTGCCTAGGAGAGAGTCTAAATGGAGTGAGTAAGGATTAAGAGTGACAACCCTTACTCTGAACATTGTCACGGTGCCTAAACACTCTGCGCGACAACAGGGTCTACTAACCGGAAACTTACTTAAACACCTTAGGGGCACCTGATTACCTAGGTGTGAAACAACAACCACTGGTGATTAGCCCCTAAGTTGGAACTTTATTTTTTCCAATAGATCATAGCCTAGATGCACGTATGCCAAGTTGTGGATATGGCCAAAAGGATCTAGTTGCACACACAATCCTTCCTCCGTTCAGTTTCAATTGAAATTTCCCAGTTCTATGCTTGCGACTGCAAAATCAGTGCGACATTTTTAGGGCTATCTTATAGGCCACTACCAAGAACAACCCAGAACTTTCCAAAATAATGTCTAAGGTATTCAAAAGTATATATAAACTATACTCAAATATTGCTCAAACATGTCGGTTACATGATAAACATTTAGACAAACATATGGTGAACATAGTATCTACAAGTCATGAATGCATATCTGTTCATTGTCTCATTAATTTCATCAGAGAATCATCAAGAAGGATCACTTCCCTCTCAAGCTATATGCAACAACACTTGTTCGCTGATGCATTCATATAGCTAATCAACAAATTATCGAATGATGAACAAGATCCATAACAAGAGCACATCATTTAACCATGCCTATAACCATCATTTAACCAGAATGAAGCCATGACAAACCAGTGATAAAATCAACACAATAACTAATACATGTTCTCATTAATCTCAATAAGAAATAACACTTAATAACATATGCATAAATCCAACCAAGTTAGGGACTCCCTAACCATAAATTGGGTTGAATCAAATCCATCTTTCAGCTAATCACCCTCATGTAATATTCCAAGCGTGCATGTGGGATTGGAGGGGATAAACCAAAACAAAACCAACCAGGCAGCCAAAAGCCAAACCACCTCAACCCTCAACCATAGTTATTTCACCTAAATTGGTCTAGAAATCACCAAACCAATACAAGCTTAGATGCCTCAGAATTTATTCACCATACCCAAAGGAATTTTTCTATCTCTACCCACCTGTCAAGGAATTCTTGGAGAAAACCATCTGCACCCCCAACCCTTGGGATTTTCTTGAGACCACATCACCCAGATCCAAAATATTTTTGCAATCCAAAGCTTAACCAAGAATGAATCCCATCACACCATGAATATCTAGGAAATGGCAAGGCAAGGCTGAAACCACTATTAATGTAGGAAAATCCCATGCCAATGACAACAAAATAATCATGTAAACCAAATGAATGCACCATGAACTCAAATCCCAGCAAGGAAATAACACATGCAACCTGTTACCTACAAAATGTTCCTGATGTATTTTCTCCTCCAATATTCTCCTTATGCTCCCTTGCTTGCTTTCTTGTGTCCAAGTGATCTCTCTCCCCTCCCCTCTTGGAATTCCAATTTCTGAAACTGAACAAAAGCTTAGAAAAAGCTATCAAAAGTTGTCAACTATTTTCATATGACTTTTTATGATTGGCATCTGGTGTCTCTTCCTTTCATTTTCCTTTTCTCATTTCATTTTCCTTTATTTTCTCTCTAATTTCCTTGCATGCATATTCCTGTCCCTTCATCTCCTTTTCTCCTATTTTCTTTTATTCCTTGAATTAATTTCCATTTATTTCCCTTTTCCTTTTTCCGATGCTACTTCCAATTTCCCATAGCTATTAATTAACTGCAAGTGATACCCACTTTAATGTTTTTCCATCCATTCATCTTGGAATACGTGTCCCATGACCTTAGTCTTATATTTTCCTTTATAATGTCCTTCTAATTACATGGAAAATCAAATCTGGGTTGTTAAAAACCCCTCACCCTTTGGGGAACATCATCTTTGGTGTTTTATGACACTTATGACCAACCATAAATGTTTAACCTGAGAAACATACTGCTTATGGAGATTTATAACCTAGCTCGATGCAGCATTTACAATGAAAAACTGCTGAAAACATGAATAACATACTACTTATTAGAGATTTATAAAGACAACTCATTATAGTATTTACAATGAGACACACACACACACACATACCAAAACTCATTTCCTTCAACTAGAAAATAAATAAGGATATAATGCCTGCATATGATCATCCACCTCCCATGTAGCTTCATCGGGCCCAAAGTTCTTCCACTGCCCAAAGTGCTTCGACTGCACTTTAACTTGCTCTATTGCTTTGTTCCGGAGCATGAGATTTTCCACCGCAATATAAATTATATCTCTGGATGGAGCTATCCCTTTGGTTTCACCTGCAATACAGACCAATCAACCACATGATCAATATCCTACACATATCTCTTAAGCAATGAAACATGGAAAACATCATGGACATTCACTGATGGAGGTAGTGCAAGTCTACCTGCCACTGGTCCAATCCTCTCAAGGATCTCAAAAGGTCCACAAAATTGAGATGCCAACTTGGCACATGACCCAATCCTCAAGGAGCTCTTCTTGGGCTTGATGCACAAGTACACATGATCACCAACCTGAAACTCATTGAATGATCTACGCTGATCCACATAACTCTTCTTCCTATCCTGTGCTGAATTTAAATTCCTTTTAATAACCTGCATCTCGTGCTCCATCTTTGCCAACATATCTGGTCCGATCAACACCATGTTCACTAGATCACTCCAACTGATAGGAGTATTACAACTCTGCCCATAGAGAGTCTCAAATGGACTCATGTTCAAGGATTCCTGATACCCATTGTTATAAGAAAACTCCACTAGTTGAAGATACTCCTCCCACTTGTTTTGTTAATGCATGACATACATTCTCTACATATTTTCAAGAATATTGTTAACCCTCTCTATTTGTCCATATGTCTGTGGATGATAAGTTGTACTGAAGGTTAACTCTGTCCCCAAGCTTGCAAACAAATCCTTCCAAAACCTAGAAGTGAACTTGGAATCTCTATCTAATATAACCATCTTGGGAACTCCATGCAACGTCACTATCCCCTTGATGAAGATCTAAGCTACCTCACTATCTAAATTAGTAGATTTAATTGCAATGAAGTGAGTTACCTTGCTCAACCAATCAACCACAACCATGATGGAATCATGTTGTCTCGATGTCCTCAAAAAACCTGTAATGAAGTCTATTGAAATGACCTCCCATTTCCATTTCGAAGGAAAAACTATTTTTTCAACTCGTATTTTCAACTTATCTCCCTATGGATTTACCAAAATGTCGAGCGAGAACAATTGTTGGATGCAAAATTTGATTCCTCATCAAAGGAGTACCCATATTACATACTTTCGATGGACCCTCCTACATGAAAATGTGACTGCAATAACATTTTTCATGTATTTCTCATTTTTTTTGTAGCAGGGTCCATCAAAAGTATGCAACAATGGTACTCCTTGGATGAGGAATCAAATTTTGCATCCAATGAGTATTCCCTCTCAAAATTTTCATAAATTGTTAGGGAGATAAGTTGAAAATATGAGTTGAAAAAGTAGTTTTATTATTTTATTATTTTTTAATCTTTTTACTTTTTTACTCCAAAAATGGTGAATCATCTCTATGGTTGACATCATCATCTTGAATCCTATTGGTTCTTAGGAGGCCCATTTTAGACCTAAAAATTTCCCTAATGATGCTCTGCATGCTCCTCCTCGTTCTTTGAATAGAAAAATATATCATCAACAAATACTATCACAAACTTATCCAGATAAGAGTGAAACATGCTGTTCATCAAACACATGAAGGTTGTTGGAGAATTGGTAAGACCAAAAGGAACCACAACAAACTTATAGAGCCCATACCTTCTATGAATTGTAGTCTTGTAGATGTCTTCTTCTTTGATGCACACCTGATGATATCCTGATATCAGATCAATCTTCAAAACTAATGCTTCTCCCTTTATTTGATCAAACAAATCATCAATCTAAGGCAATGGATACCTGTTTTTGATATTCACCTTGTTCAACTACATGTAATCAATGCACAATCTGAGAGTACCATCCTTCTTCTTTACAAACAACACTGGTGCACCCCAAGGGGATGTACTTGGCCTTATGTATCCCTTATCAAGCATCTCTTTAAGCTACAAATTCAATTCCACCGAATTCAGAGTGCTCATCCTATACAATGCCTTAGATGATGGTGTTTCCCCTTGTAATATCTCATTAGAGAAATTCACGTCTCTATGAAGAGGAAACTATGTAACTTCTGCAGGAAACATATTCTAAAACTGCTATAAGACAGGATACTTCCTCAAGATTTCATCATCCTCATTTTCCTTCCCTTTGTCACTGGAAACATTAACTACAAAAAATACACACCCTTTCCTGCAACTATGCTTACCTTGCATAGTTATAACCATTCTCACTGATGTAGGCTTCTTATTTCCTTGCAATATTCTCTTTTCTCCATCATCATCCTGATACTCAATGGCCTTATCATAACATTCCACCTTGATACTATGAATAAAAAACCAATCCATGCCTAAAAACATTCTATATGATCCCAAAGGAATAAAATTTGGGTGTGCTGATGTAGGCATTCCATTAATATCAAATGCACATATCTCACCATTGATGAACTTTTCTCTTGGTCCCTGTAGCCAAAGGCACTGACCAAGATTCTGCATGCACTTATTTATTCTAATGGCATCGATCCACCAATTAAGGACTAACTGAACTATAATTAGATCTAGGATCAATCAAAATGGAAATAACTTGATCACACAACTTACCTTCCATCTCAATAATAGATGCTTGATCGTCTGCCTTCCTATTATCAAGTGTTGCATAGATATGAGGAATGCTCTGAACAACATCCCCAATTGTCCACGCCTCTTGAGAACTATAAATTTGAGGCCTGCCACCTTGATACAATGGACAATCATTCTTGCGATGATCTCTACCACAAATACAACACTTCAAGGGTTCTCTGCCACTGCCTTTATTCTGTTTCTCCACAGTCTAAGACCCATGTCCTTTCTCTGCTACATTATACTTCTTATATGGGGCCACATTTTCCTTCTCACTTGTATCCTAAGATCTTCCTTGATTCTTGGGCCATTTTCCATTAGTCTTCTCATTACCATTCCAATCACGCTTGAACTCAGGATTATGCTTTGACTACTCATAACAATGCTTTAACTTCCTGATATCTTCCTCCATGAAAGAGGCTCATCAAAACCAATCCTATCTTTAAATGACAATGGAAATCCACTGATGAACCTTTTAATATTTTCTTTCTCATCCTTAAGATAGGGCACATAACTCAACAACTCTAGAAATTTTGTTGTATACTATTCATCTGTCATGGAACCCATCCTGAGCTCATGAAACTCCTTGGCCTTTCCATCATAATATCTCTCAGATAGATAATTCTTCTTGAAGAGTCTTTCAAACTCATCCCAAGTTAGATTATCTTCTCTGATTCCTTTGAAATTCTTAATATCTTTCCTCTAGATATCTAATTTTACTTTGAGACTGAAGGTGGCTATCTTGGCTTTCATGTTCTCTGAGTAGTCATGCGATATGAAAAATTTCCTTATCCCAAGCAGCCATGCTTTTGCATCTTCTAATTTCTTCATTTCCCCATCAAAAGTAGGGGGCTTGGATTTATTAAACTGCTCTGGAATCGCTCCTCCTATGATGTTGATGGTGATGGAAATGATGTCTGCTGGAAGAAGAATTAGAATAAAACCCATGCATACCAGTCTTCTTTTCAGGTGTATCCAAGAATCTATCAATCTTCACTGTATCATCCCTATCCAAACAGTACCTTCTCTAAGATCTGCTACCATCTGCCACATTTGTCTTCTCCCCTGCCTATCTCCATGACTGGTCCCCAACGGTCCCTACCTTTGTAAGTCCGAAAGCCTTTGAAGAATCACTACAGTGACTTCAACTTGCTTTTATTGAGCCTTTGCAAGTATTTCTTATGCCTCAATAAACCTGTTATTATATACTTTGAAACTCCTAATCTCTCCTCTTAGACTCCTCAATGTATATGCTAGATCAAGAGAATATTCTTCTGCTTGTTGCTCAATTAAGTTTTCCCATTCCACTGATTTCACATCAGGCCTATACAGGGAGTCATGTGAACTTTACTCCACCATTATGCTCTTCATATTTTGGCCTTCTATTTCCTGCAAACATTCCATGTTAGATAAACTAAATAGAAGACAATCAAGATCATACCTCAATGTATCTAAGGGGAAGCTACCACATTTTCACAAGTCAATCTAGATTAGAATGATATATATATAGTAATAGAAACAACATATCAACATCATGATCCATGCATGATAATAATACACAACTTTAAGAATAACTGCATGCATGATAACCATAACTATCTACATGTACTCCAAGGTCCAATATTGTAAACCTCACTTTAATACCACTCGATGACACCCCTACCAGAGAAAGGTTTACAAGGAACATAACTTGCTTTGATACCACCCTGTAACACCCCACCTCACATTTGCCCGCTTTTAAAATCTCTCCAAGGTAAACATGAGATGAGAGTTACTATGACATATCCTGACATCCAAGTTCTCATTATGGAAGTTGGGTCTACTAACCAAAAACTTACTGAAACCCCTAAGTGGAACTTGATCACCCAAGTGTCAGACAACAACCACTAGTGATTAGCCCATGAGTTGGAAATTTATTTTTACCTAAGCTCACAAGCCATCTGCACACATGCCAAGATGTGTATGCAGCTTGAAGGCTCCAGCCGCACACACATGCCTTCCTCTGTGCGGTCGCAACCAAATTTTCTAGTTTTATGCCCACAACCATGAAATTAGTGCCACATTTTTGGGCTAGCCTACATACCATTGTCTAGAACAACCTAGCCTGGAGCTTTCAAAAATAAAGTCTAAGGTATCCACAAGTCTATACAAGCTATAATAGGCTCAAATCTTATTCAAACATTCCAGTTACATGATAAACATTTGGAAAAAAATATGGTGAACATAGTAGCTACAAGTCATGAATGCATATCTAATAATTGTCTCATTAATTTCATAAAAAAATCATCAAGAAGGCTCACTTCCCTCTCAATATAGCTACAACAACACTTGTTAGCTCATGCATTCATATAACCATTCAAAAACTTATCGAATCATGAACAAGATCCACAATGAGAGAACATCATTTAACCATGCCTATAACCAACATTTAACCAAAATCAAGCCATGAAAAACCAATCATAAAATCAACACAATAACCAATATATGTGCTCATTAATCTCAATAATAAATAACACTTAATAACATATACATAAGTCCAACCAAGTCAGGGACTTCCACATACCACCCGACCATAGATTGGGCTGAATTAAATATATCTTTCATCCAATCACCCCTGTGCCATATTCCAAGCATGAATGTGGGATCTCATGGGATAAACAAAAACAAAACCAACTAGGGAATCCAAAGGTTAAACCACATCAACCCTCAACCATAATGATTTCATATAAACTGGTTCAGAAATCACCAAACCAACACAAGCTTGGATGCGTCAGAATTTATTCACCATACCCAGAGGAATTTTTGTGTCTCCAGCCACCTATCAAGGGCTTCCAGGAGGAAACCATATCCACCCCCAACCCTTGAGATTTTCTCAAGACCACCTCACCCGGATCCAAAATATTCGGGAAATCCAAATATCATCTAAGAATGAATCCCATCACACCATGGTTATTTAGGAAATCATAAGGCAAGGCTAAAACAACTATTAATCCACAAAAATCCAATGCCAATGACAAAAAAATAACCATGTAAAGAAAATGCATGCACTATGCATTCAAATCTGAGCAAGGAAATCACACATGCAACCTATTACCTATACAATATTCCTATTGTAGTTGTTCCTCCAATTTTCTCCTTACGCTCCCTTGCTTTCCTTTGCTTGTCCCTTGCTTGATTTTTTGTGTCCAAGTGTTCTCTTTATCCTCTCCTC
The DNA here is from genome assembly GCA_031772625.1 of Pinus tabuliformis. Taxonomy (NCBI): domain Eukaryota; kingdom Viridiplantae; phylum Streptophyta; class Pinopsida; order Pinales; family Pinaceae; genus Pinus; species Pinus tabuliformis. The sequence goes on along the minus strand of CM062807.1, from coordinate 794,105,132 downwards.
TTGGAGTTCAATTTCTAAAACTGATCAAAAGATGAGAAACATCTATCAAAAGTTGTCAACTATTTCTCAAATTCCTTTTTATCATTGAGTTATGGTGTCTCTTCCTTTCCTTTTCCTTTTTTTCTTTCATTTTCCTTTATTTTCTCTCTAATTTCCTTGCATGCATTTTATTTTCCCTTCATCTTATTTTTCTCCTATTTTCCTTTATTCCTAGAATTAATTTCCATTTATTTCCCTTTCCCTTTCTCTAATGCTAATGCCAATTTTCCATAGCCATTAATTAACTGCAAGTGATACCCACTTAATGTTTTTCCCTCCATTCAACTTGGAATACGAGTCCCATTACGTTGGTCTTATTTTTTTCCTTTATAACGTCCTTCCAATTACATGGAAAATCTACCCGGGTCTATTACACTTAGTTTATTCTTTAGTCACGTGTCTCAAAATCTAGGACATAATTAGGCATACTCATTTTCAGAATAATTTTCAAAATTAAAATGTTCATGCACATGAGCATATCAGTTCATTTATAATCATGCCTACATAGGCTTAAAAACCAGTCTTTTACCAAAACCATTAGCATTAGCTACAATCGACCTCTTTACCAAGGTCAACAACATCAATTGAATACCAATATCTTTACTGAGACTATCATTATAAATGTTTAAAGCTCAATCTTTATCATTTTTCAGTCAATGTTCTTTACCTAGGGAAACAACCATTACATCTACAATCTCAAGGGGGTTAGATAGAAAATCACATACTTATAATTTTTGACATTTACAAATGCATCATAGGTCCTACACACAATCCCAAATTAGCACACAACCATTCATTACACTATTACACCCAACATTCAGTTTGCACATGCACATAATCAATATACCAACCATGATCATAGTGCTATAAATAGCACCTACAACCAGAAGTTATCAAATCACTTGACTATAGAATAGAGTCACAAACACTATTCCTTCATTTCTTCTATGATAGAGCCCATCTAGTCCAATTATTGAACCTGGAATTTCTAATACAACTCTATAACATACTCCCTACTACCCCTAGCCCCAACTAAGGGTAGAAGGAGGTAGTTACTATGCTGAACCAACCTCCAATGTTCCCTTATGGAAACGGGGTATAATTTTTTCAACCTTTTACAAATTCTTCAAAATATAAAATAGATAACATCATTGTGTTGATGTCTTGTCAAGAGCTTTCCAACGATATAAAATTCGTCACAAGTTGAATCCCGGATCAAAAGATATGGTCAATCAAAGATAGGCCTACCAGATAGTGCCACATCATATTGACCTACCATGTGATGTCTGCAAGTGGTGCCCACATGATCCCCACATGGCACACATGTGGCTATTTAAATCATCGCTCACATAGCAACTACCGAATCATTCATGATAGGTTGCCACATCCAAGGGTCGAGCGTAAACACACATGCGTACACCATTATTTGTCTATATATATATATATATATATATATATATATATATATATATATATAACATACAACCACTATGTGGGCCCTTAACACGACATCACCTCGACCCAATTATCTCGATACTTCCCATTGCAATGATCCTTCGAATATCTCTGGGGTTACGTGGAGCTTATATTTATATATAACGAATCCACTCCAAGGTAGTTTATGCATAATACATGCATCCTAACACAGATCCCAATAGAAGGGCCTGTAGATTCCATGTCATCCTGAGAGAAGTACCCCAAGGATTTCATACTGTGCCCCTCATGAACGCTCTAGGGTTACATGGACTATGCGACAATTCCCGCCCCTTATGATGTTATGCACCCATTACACATTAATGGTGCCGATTTTTTCTTCAACAAGTCCATGGTGGCCACATCACTTGGCACTCATCCCTACTTATTGGGATCCTTGCGCCATGTCACTCACAAACCAAAATCTCGGGACCTTCTACCATGCCTCCTTCCAAAATCTCTAGGGTCCAGGGACTGGGGTAATGTCAACTGTCCTCATTGCTGGGGCAACATTATCCCTTGTCACATCCTCCACATAATTCACCTCATAACTATGGGTTTCATCAAGCAACGACAATGGCCTCACTACCACATCATACTAGGGATTTGATCCCTAGAGTTTCCCTTGGTTCTCCCCTTGATACTTTTGGGTTCAAAGTGCTAGGTTCATTCGATGACCATGAATGGTCACCCATTGATGACTTAGATATCTCTTGTTTTTTCACTTGGATTTGGATCCTATCCATACAACAATGAAGTTCTAGTCCCTTTTACCCTCAGGGTCCTAAACTATCAACCCTACACCACTTGATTAAGATTTGGGATTTTTTTACCTCGACACTTGGTTACAATACCCATGCACATGGACAAGGGCCAAGCCCCTTAATGCCATGAAATCAACCCCTTCTCATTTCCATAATAGTTTATGCATATAATTACAAAGATCTCTGAGATACCCCTCCTCATCTTCAAATACATCCATATGTTGGGCATTAACGCCATTCCTCTCGAGTTTATAAGGGCTTCGACCCAGCTAGTGAGTATATAATTATTTACACACACACACATATACACAAGTTGTGATATCACTACTGCACATTTCACATGGATTAGCCCAACCCATTTAATGCATATATTTATATGTATTACTCATGTAAGTGACACTGTCCTTCCTGCACTTATAAATAAACACAAACTAGATATACAGGAAAAATATGAAAATCATTAGACACAAAGATATCAATTTTACAAAAAGGATTAGCCCATCATTCATGCTCATATAATTATATTAATTTCAAGCTTATTGTAAAAATAAGAATTCAATCCATTCCTTTAACAACACAACAAACAATAAATATTTACAGAGATAAACCCATCTCCCGACACACACAACTTAAACAAGGAATCATACCCTTTCGAAACCATGCATGAAATCAACATTTCCCATAATTATCAAGCCATTGTTAACCAACAAGTAATCAAGCAGTAAGCATCCATACATTCACACAAGAATCAACATTCCTCAACAATAATATATGCATTGAACGAACACATTAAACATGAGAATAATATTAAAATAACATTTAATATGCACCATAAACATTCATATATCATTCAATGGCGCATAAGGCAAAAGGAGTTGTTGTTGTTGTGACAAAAACCCTCCAAAATTTGGTCTACACTTGAATTTTGGAGCCTACTATGGATCTTGTGATCCTTTGTCCTGTTAGCCTTGGAGGAAAATGGCCCAAAAATGGATCCAAATATGCCCCAAAGTCTCCAAGTGTGCTTAAGGATCTTTCAAAGATCAAAATCATCGCATGCCAAAGAGCCCTTGGAAGGGAAAAAATGCACTATCGAGAGGCTGAAACACTTCAAAAACCATGAAAAACCCTTAGCGCAAGCTTAAAACTCAAGAACGCACAGCTGCCGTTAGATCTGGCTGATCAACGGCCCAGATCTAAGTGGAAAATCACAAATCGGTAAGCAGAAAGGACTTCGGGCAGTGGCAATCGGTGCTAGACACCGTCGATCAGCGATCGCCGATGATCGGATCGGCGGGTTGCAATTGGCGGAGGTGAATCAACATTATCGACACAGACCAGGGGGAAGGAGTGATTGTGATCGAAGATTAAACGTGGAACGTCGATCGCGCGCCTAGATCGACAACCCACGTCACATCGCTGGCTCGATATCGTCGGAAACCAAAGGGGCGGGGCCTTTACATATACATGCATGCGACCCGATGGGTCGGACCTGATGGCGTTATAAAAGTTTTCTTTTAAAATTTCAGGTCCACGCCAAAGCCTTGCTTAATGCATTTTTTGTGTATTTCGTTATACAACGAAATACAAAAGAACCTTGGGCCAGCGCCGATAGCGATGAAGCCCAAACTCGAAAAGGTTCGGGAAGTGAAATATATATATTTTGAAGTCCACCAAAGGCAATTTTTCATGTTTTCCAGTGTTTTTCATGAATTTCCAAATACAAAGGGAAGCGAGGGAACCGACTGGCTGCGATATGCGACAGTGACCCGAAGGGCAGACCCAATAAAGGAATTAATCATGTTTATGGACTTTTTGAAGTCCGAAAAGGACAGAGAGGGGCGAGAATTCTCAGAATTGCTGTGCTTTCTGTTCATAACAGAAAGCAGTCACTATCCACGTTTTAAAGGGATTTCATAGGCCCAAAGAGCCATTCCACCACAAAGCAGAGGCCGAATCAACGAAAAAGCAGTCATGGAGCCACAACACGCACAACTAGCCCGCAACAGAAGTGATTAAGGAGCATAGACAATGCAACACTGCCAAATCAACCCGAAACGATCATGGAACCACAACATGACACAACCAGAACAAACAAAATGATCGTGGAGCATCTCTGACATGAGAGAGCTCCCAGACAGCACAACAACTACCCAAAATATCTGAATGTGGTTATTCCTCTGTCAGAAGAGGAAAACCTCCGAGCCATGCTTTCCGATTGAGGGAATCAAACAGTTAACGAGACAGAGGGATAGATCAAGACCTCTGAAGCTTCAGAAGGCTCAACATCATTGTAAAGAGCTATAAATAGCTAAAAACTAAATGTAACAGGGGTTCAACTTTTGGAGATTATTCCTCCTCTATTCATTCAAGCTTCTCATCTTCATTCTAGCAATATAAGCTTCTTTTACCATTATATGTTCAATGTCCATTCTCTTTGCTGTTCTATGCTTGCACTTGAATAGTTTGTTCATGTTTTCTTTGTGTCTAACGCTAGATAATTGTCATCTTATCTCTGCTTTGATATATTAGATCTGTAAACTCCCTTGCTGCCTGTAGCTAGCCATCCATGTGTGGTCATATATGCATCTGCTAGTACAATCAGTATTCTCTTTTGCTGCCTGTAACTAGCCATTCATTTATTCTTATGTATGCAATCTGCTGGTACAGTCAGTGTTCTCCATCTTTCTACTGAAGATATAAATTATTGAGAATTAGTGGCCTAAAGCCTTGTATTGGCGAGAGTGTTCATGCATGTCTTGAGTGAGAATAGAGCTAAAATGGTTATCTAACTTGATCCAAACCATCATTTATTCCAATAGTTCAGAGAACAATATTGAAGATTATATGCAAGGATAATTTTAGGGGTGAATGTTCGCCCTTTGGCGAAATTAAGGGGTTTTAAATTTTTAGTGGGCGAATCTTTTGTATCATAGTACATTTTTACAAATCACCTCAAATAGCCCACCTTATTTTAAGGGAGAGGGTAAAAAAGGTAAATTTAGCCCTTGAAATTAGGACTTACAACCTTCCATTCGCCCATTTTCAAGAATAGGTTTTATTTAAGTGAATCCATTCGCCCATTTTCAAGAATATGTTTTATTTAAGTGAATCCTATGGGCCAAATACCATATTTATAAAAGAGGTATGGTAAATTAATATGGTAAATAAATATAACATTTTTTTATATTTACTCCATAAGTCACCTTATATACATGTAAGGGTGTAACCAAATAAAAATATAAGTAAAGTGGAGGTATGGTAAATAAATAAAACGTCTTTTTATACTTACTCAAAAGGTATGGTAAATAAATAAAAATATAAATAATCGTAAATAAATAAAACCTCTTTTTATATTTAGTCCATAACCCTCGTTCAATTTATGAAGGCTCAAGAAAGAGGTTTTATTTAAGTGAATCCTATGGGCCAAATACCATATTTGTAAAAGAGGTATGGTAAATTAATAAAAATATAAATAAACGAGAGGTATGGTAAACAAATAATTTTTTTTTTTATATTTACTCCATAAGTCACCTTATATTTACGAACACTCAAAAAATGGGTTATATTTAGGTGAAACCTATGGCAAAAATACTATGGGACAAATACCATGGACTAGATTGTTATTAATACCATGCAAAAAACCATTATTAACCCTAATATTAGAATTAATAAAAATAAAAATGGCACATGGTATTGACCCATGGTATTCACCAAAATGGCACATGGTATTGACCCATGGTATTCACCTGGAATGTAGCCTATTTAAATGGGGGAATTAAACCAGCATGTAGCCTATGCTAAGATTCACTAGGATTTTACAAAGTTTTATTATTTAGTGAAAGACTCACCAAGATCTTACAAGATTTTATAATTGAGTAAAATATTCGCCATGCCTGGTGAGAGATTCGCCAAAAAATTATATATACATATTATATTATTGATAAAATCGCCTTCCATTTTTCCTATATACCATGGAGATTCACCCATTTATTATATTTATAAATTTGGGGGGGTTCTTAAAATTTTCCCTGATTATATGTTACCAGGCATCTCCGAGCTACAACCTAGGAGAGTTTCGTGCAGAGATAACATAATTGGCGCCGTTGCCGGGGAGAGGAAACTGAAGCTCAGCTTCCCTGGGAGACGACACAGATCCAACTTTGATGATAGACAAAGTTTGGACACTTTTTCTGGTTGTAATCATCTATTTGGTGACTCTACTAGAGGCCGAACCTTTTTGGCGACTCCACATCATAGTTCTGGCTCAGTTTGTGAGGCATACTCAGAGAAATCCACAGAAGTCACAAGCTGACCCAGTACCTGACCCTGAAAATATCATCAAAGAAAGAAAGGTATTGTAGAAAGGAGCATCAGGTTCAGGTAAACCTAAACAATCTCCTATATCTCTTCAAGAAAATCCTGCAATAGAAATAATACATGTTGAGAGTATAGCTTCTAATACCAGCAGTGAAGAAAATATCTTAGAGATTCATAAAGCTCCTTATTCCTTAGGTTCTCCTTTTGTTGTGAATCCAAAGAAAACCTCACCTCCTATCCATCATACTCCTTTAGTCCTATCAATCACTCCTCAACCCTCTTTCATTCAGACTTCTAGTACCCATATAGCCACCACAGCTGTGACAAGACCACAAGCACCCACCAAAATGGAAAGAATCATAGCTGCTAGGTATGGACCTCTAATACTTCCCACTCCTTTGAATGCCATGCCTACTCAAGAATATCAGAAGTATATGCCTAAGTTCACTGGGACTGAAGGTGTTACAGCTGAAGAAAATCTTGAATCATTCTACAGTTATGCTGATAACCTGGACATTAGTGAAGATGATGTTTGGATGAGAATCTTTGTTCAAAGCCTAGATGGAGAGGCTAGAAAATGGTTCAGAGAACTGAGCCCAAGATCTATAGCTGATATTGAGGCTTTAGATGATGCATTCCTGAAGCATTAGGGGATAAGAAGGATATACTCTACTACTACATTGGGTTTGGGAACCTACAGAGGGAAAATTGTGAGCTGCTTTCTGATTTTAATAAGAGATTTAACTGCATGTACAACAAGATACCTGCTGAACTAAAACCCACCACTACCTCTGCTAGACTCATCTATGCCAATTCCTTTGATTCTAAATTCTGTTTACTGTTGAGGGAGAGGTGATGTGCTACTTTGTTTGATGTGTAGGATGTAGCCTTGGAAGTAGAATCGAACATCATGGCTGCAGAAAACCTTAAAGGTAACGTTGACAGAAGGAGACAGAGGGACGAGTCTTCATCATCCTCTGATCCTAAGATAAATAAAATGACCAAAATGATCGAGTCATTAGCCTTTGAAGTTTCCAAATTAAAGGTTGAGCAACATTCTGGGAAAGGAAGGGTTAATAATACCTTTTCTCCTCCAAATCCAAATCTATATAGAATACTTGATGAGCAGTTGCAAATTTTGCAAAGAAGCAAAGAGGCCAATGAAGACCAAAGGCTGAAGGTCCCTTTTCAGAATGCAGTCATGGAAGAAGAGTAGTTTGAGGAAGATGATGAGATCCATGGTATGGAAGACAAAGGCAGTGCCACCTTTTTAACCAAAGCTGCCTATGAGAAGTCATTATTCAATGACTAGATCAACCAAGAGTGGGATGGTGAAGCTGTTCTACAAACTGAAAATCAGCACCAATATAATCTGAGGTCTATGATGAATAATTTCAAAGAAAATCCTGTTCATAAAGCTGTTGTCCCTACAGAATAACAAGCTAATAAGCAGAAGCAATCGGCAGTTGATCATATCATTCTCAAAGCTCCAACCATAGAGGTAAGAGGCCTTGACAAGTCCCCTTCTTCTTTCAGTTTTCAATCAGAAATCCAGAAGCCAAGAATATCTATGCCCCTCATTGAACCAGTGAAGAAGGAGTCCTTCAAGAAATCTATCCTTAAGGCTCTTGAGCCTAGAACCATCCAGGCTTCCACTGACTATGTAAATATGCAAGATGACCAACCAGCTGTTATTCTCAACTCAATGATCAAAAACTGTGAAGACAACTCCCCATCATTCTATGTTTCTCTATCTATTTATGATGAAATCCTTCATAATTGCCCTCTGGACACTGGAGCCAGCCATGATCCAATGCCCAAGGCTGTCATGGATAAGCTCGGTCTTGACATTACCAAGCCTTATCAGTTGACATCTACGTAGCTTAAAAAATCAGTTTGCCAGATCACAGAGGAAGAAGGCCCATAGATTTGGGACATGTTCTTTGATGGTGCTTGCTCTGAGGGAGTTGCAGGAATAGGTAAAGTCCTTGTGTCCCCCACACAAGAATGCATTGATTCATCTTTCATATTAACTTTTCAGGTCACAAATGACACAGCAAAGTGTGAAGCAGACCTTATCATTCAGCAGGTGTACAAAACCTCCCAATCAAAAATTCCAAGGCTGAAAGCATACGGAGAGGAGGTGAAATATAGACCATCTCTGCCTAATAATGTCAAGTGTTCCAAATTTTTTGAAGTAGAGGATCAAATCAATAGGCTTTTGCAAGTCTTTGATGAATTTACTAATATGCACATTGACCAAGATAGAGAAACCTTTGATATAAAGGTAAAAAGGGTCAATTTTCAGTTTAGTGATTGATTTCTCAAAAGGGATGCATCAAAGGAAGGAGGAGATGTTTTTGATGGCCTAGTCAATGGGCTTTTCTTCAAACTTTATTTCAGTTAAGGATTTCAAGCCTTGGTATTGTAAATATGTTGTTTTCAAAGTTTTTATTTCATGCTAATAGACTCCATGCCTAATGCAACATCAGGAGGAATATTTGATCTTGTTGTATACATCTGTGGTTCTTGAAACCTCAAAGGGAGGATTTCATCCCCAGAAGGAGCCAATGTTAGACTTGGAGACAAATGGCCCAAAAATGGATGCAAATATGACCCAAAGTCTCCAAGTGTGCTTAAGGATCCTTCAAAGATTGAAATCATCGCATGCCAAAGAGCCCTTGGAAGGGAAAAAAGCGCACTATCGGGAGTTTGAAACACTTCAAAAACCATGAAAAACCCATAGTACAGGCTTAAAACTTAATAACACACAACTACCATTATATTTGGTCGATCAACGACCTAGATCTAAGCGGCAAATCACAAATCAACAAGCAGAAAGGACTCCGGGTAGTGGAAATCAGCACTGGACACTGCCAATCAGCGATCGTCGATGATCAGATCGGCGGGTCACAATCGACGGAGGCGAATCAGCGTTATCAGCACAACCCAGGGGGAAGGAGCGATTGCGATCAGTGATTAAACATGGATCGTCGATCGTGCGCCTAGATTGGTGGCCCATGTCGCATCGTCGGATCGCTATCGGCGGAAACCGAAGGGGTATGGCTTTTACATATACATGCATGCGACCCAATGGGCCGGACCCGATGGCGTTAAAAATGATTTCTTATAAAATTTCAGGTTTGCACCAAAGCCTTGTTTAATGCATTTTTCGTGTATTTCGTTATACAACGAAATACAAAAGAACCTTGGGCCAGCGCCGATAGTGATGAAGCCCAGACTTGAAAGGGTCCGGGAAGTGAAATATATATATTTTGAAGTCCACCAAAGGAAATTTTTCATGTTTTCCAGCATTTTTCACAAATTTCCAAATACAAAGGGAAGCGAGGGAACTGGTCGGCTGCAATATGCGATAGTGACCCAAAGGGCAGACCCGATAAAGGAATTAATCATGTTTATGGACTTTTTGAAGTCCGAAAAGGATAGAGAGGGGTGGGAATTCTCAGAATTGTTGTGCTTTCTGTTCATAACAGAAAGTAGTCACTATCCATGTTTTAAAGGGATTTCATAGGCCCGAAGAGCCATTCCACCATAGAGCAGAGGCCGAATCAACGACAAAGCAGTCATGGAGCCACAACACGTGCAGCTAGCCCGCAATAGAAGTGATTAAGGAGCATAGACAACGCAACACTGCCAAATCAACCTGAAACGATCATGGAACCACATCATGACACAACCAGAACAAATAGAATGATCGTGGAGCATCTTTGACATGAAAGAGCTCCCAGACAGCGCAACAAATACCAAAATATTTGAATGCAGTTATTCTCCTGTCAAAAGAGGAAAACCTCCGAGCCATGCTTGCTGATTGAGGGAATCAAACAGTTAATGAGATAGAGGGACATATCAAGACCTCTGAAGCTTCAGAAGGCTCAACATCATTGTAAAGAGCTATAAATAGCTGAAAACTAAATGTAAGAGGGGTTCAACTTTTCAAGGTTATTCCTCCTTTGTTCATTCAAGCTTCTCATCTTCATTATAGCAATATAAGCTTCTTTTTCCATTATATGTTCAATGTCCATTCTCTTTGCTGTTCTATGCTTTCACTTGAATAGTTTGTTCATGTTTTCTTTGTGTCTAATGAAAGATAACTGTCATCTTATCTCTACTTTGACATATTAGATTTGCAAGCTCCCTTGCTGCCTGTAGCTAGCCATCCATGTGTGGTCATATATATGCATATGCCAGTACAGTCAGTATTCTCTTTTGCTGTCTGTAAATAGCCGTTCATTTATGCTTATGTATGCAATCTGCTGGTACAATCAGTGTTCTCCATCTTTCTAGTGAATCTATAAATTATTGAGCATTAGTGGCCTAAAGCCTTGTATTGGTCAGAGTGTTCATGCATGTCTTGAGTGAGAATAGAGCTGAAATGGTTATCTAACTTGATCCAAACCGTCATTTATTCCAATAGTTCAGAGAACAATATTGAAGATTATATTTTACCAGGCATCTCCGAGCTACAACCTAGGAGAGTTTCCTGGAGAGGTAACATGTCCCATAGTCATTGTAAGGTCGATTGATGCTTTGTTAAGTGTTATAATCTTCTTCTCAGATTGTAAGTGTCGAAGTCACATGTTCACACATGCTCAATTCACAACACAGTCATGAGTACATTATTTTATGCAAGCTTGAACATGCATAACATAAGTCCACCAAGACAGCTCCTGTGCAATTTTCAACCTATGTTGACATTCAGTGAACACTTTCATTGCAATCTCTGACTTTTGGTTGCGATTTTACTTCTATTTCGGTGAGTTTTTCAAATTCTCACTTTTTCGCACCTTTGATTTCGTAAGTGTCACTTTCATGTTTATGACTGTTGCTTTTTCTTGTTTTCACTTTAATAAGTGTCATTTTCATGTTATCTTCACTCTCCTATGTGTTGTTTTCAATGTTGTTTTCATTATTCAAGTGTCATTTGCAATTTTTTCTTACTGTTAGAAGTGTCATCTTTGGGGCATGAGAAGCGTCACTTATCACATAAATGAAGCTATGGTTCATTTAAATGGGTAAATTTGGTTTTAATGAGTCTTATTTATCATATAGACGTGTATTACTATCATTCCCAAAATTGATGCACTGTCACACAATTGTTGTCATTTTCGGCGCAAAGTGTATCTTTAGTGTTTCACTTGGAGGAGGCTGTTGTAACTGTTTTGAGTGTGTTATCATGTTCAAGTTTTTTCCCTCACCTTGACCTCATTGATCCAACACTTAATAAAATCCTGGAAAGTTATTTTCCGAGAAACTTGACTTCATTCAACCCTCTTGAACTGCGCAATCTCAACCCTCAAGATATTCCCTTTCCTCTTGGAACTACGTAATGCATAGTTACTACCTCCCAGAATTGTGCATTATGCAGTCTTAGTGCTCAACCTTGGCCCCTTGAGCTCTACAACTACACAGATCAACCTCCCAGTCAGTATTCTTCTGTGTGCAGTGTCAAGCCTCAATCTTCCATCCCGCCTCCTTGAAACACATAATTGCACAATCCTTGCGCCTTTGTCTCTTTAGAACTAATCGGTGGGAAACTTCAAGCCTCAAGACTGCCTCATTGAGATCCTCAACTGCGTAGTCATCTTTCCCAGGCCTCCTTGAACTACGCACTATACAGTCTCAAGCCTCATTCCTCGCTCCTAACCCCTAGAATTGCACATTGCACAATCCTTGAGCTTGTTTCTCAGTCCAACATCCAGTTCCAGCTTAGTCATTGATTTTCATGAAGCATGTTAGACTATGATTTTATCAAAATGATGTCGTATTGTCATGAGTGGTTTTTAGTTGCATGTATTATATCTTGTCATGACAGGATGATGATGGAAGAGAATAAGAAGGAGACCATGGTGGGAGACACTTGTGAAGCTAAGAGGATAAGATGATCATCGAGTGAGAAGATGAAGGAACACTAGATTACAAAAAAGTATGAAAGATACAAACGACATGAAGATTTGATACCATTCAGTCCCTTGGAGGGTGAAGATGTAGAATAAAGTAGATATTTCATGAAAATGAAGTACTGAACATACCTCTCTTCAATATTGAAGACAAAGTAGCAAGAGAGGCAACTTGGCATTGCCACTTACTTCATCATGGAGTCCATGTCATTATTGTCAAGTTGTGACTTGTACCTATTCCATCACAATGTCATGTGTGTCCACGTATCTTGCCACATTAATTGTGGATATAATGATTTAATTATTGAAAGGAAAGGACTAAATGTAATGTGTGGAAGTCCAAGAGTCATATGTGGAGTATGAAAAGTCAAATAATCATGTATGGACAAAAGAGGCTTTAGGAAAATTCGAAAGTCATGTATAAGTTCAAAGGTAACATCAGAAGTCTAAGAGTCATGAGGGAAGCTCAAGAGTCATGGGGATATGAAAGGTCTTTCTTCTTGTTATAAATACTTCCTCATAACTCAAGCAAGGGGATTTTGGAGGCTTAGCCTTTGGAGAGCTAGCCTTGGCTTCTCTTGCTTGACATAGGAGAGAAGATCATTCTTTGGAGAAGCAAGAAGTGACTTAATGTTCTACTATTGGAGCTAGTGGCTCGTCATTGTAACTGTGCATTTTGATATTTCACTCATAATTAGAAGCTCGATGATCCAACACATTTTCATGCATGTATCATGAATGTAGTAAGACTATTATTTGTATGTTTTGTGGTATATGTTTTTTTCACATGTACTAAGGAAATTGAACTATTTTGGTGGATTTGGTACTTATCTTATTGAATGTGTGTTGTATTTCATTTACTATTCGTTGTGTCTATGTGAACTAGTTTGCTAGATAACTAATGAACCTTTCCTTGATCTCATGTGTCTCTCTTAGGATGGTACTATTTATTTCCTTCCAAAGGCTCACTTTTATTTCCCTCTCGTGAGAGTCTCTGTTTACACATTGCAATTAGTGTTTCATAGTCTCAACTTACTTTTTTATTCCAAAGGTTATGTGCATACTCTCTTATGTGATTCATTGTAGCCAAGGAAAACCTTAGAGTTATGGTAGTTGGGTCGATACTCTGGATGGGGCTCCTACTCCAAACAATGTGAGGTCTAATTGGGACTTCACATCAGGGAGACCCCCTTGGTTGATGAATTTTTAGCATTGTCAAAAAATGGTGCTAGAAGGAGGGCTATATGAAAATCTATGCCCATTGAGTCTGTTTTGAACCTCTTATCTTGAATTTCTCATCCCCAAATAATACTTCCAGGATGTTTTTCTAATAGATCCGATAGTAATTTTTTTTATCCCCGATGAAATTATTTATGACTTGTCTCAATTCAAGTTTTATGGTGAGGGTGATACATCCATATCCACACATGCATCTATATTTCTTAAGTTTTGTGAATATTCTGAGATTGAGTGTGAAAATGTGTCTTGTGTGATTTTCTTGCTCACGCTTGAAAGTTGATTCAACCGATGGTGTCATACCCTATCACTCAATTCCATTCATGATTTTGAACACCTTATCAAGGAGCTTCATTTAGAATTTGATAGGTATGATTACCAGGATGTCCTTAAAATAATTAATAAAATAAGAATGAAGCCTAATTAATCAATTAAGGATTTATCTAATGGATTCCTTCACCTATGTTATGAATTTATAGAATAAGATATGGATTGGGATTTCTTTAAACAAAAGTTTGAGCGTTTGATTCATATCTCTTTACATGGTGAGCCTGAACCCCTTGATTTTTTACTACCCGAAATTTTGTAAATCATGAGACACCTCTAATTTCAGAGGAGGAACCTATTATTACTTTTGTTCCATGTCCTCCTCCTTTTTTGGTACCAATGTGGGTGTCTCGCGATGACGTTAAAGTTGGGAAATATGAAAATCAGATTACCATTCCATCTCTTCAACCTTAATCCACCTCTCATGATTCAGATCTAGTGGAGGAAACCTTGGAATGGTTCATGAAACCTAGGGTGAAGACTAAACATTCCATTCCTCAAGATAATACTAGCATTCTCACTCTTGAATCTGGTTCCACTGAAAGTATTACTTCTTCAAGGGACATCTGTCATTATATATCATCTACATACCATGACTCTTTGTACCATGATCCGCTTGATAAATCTACTCCAACAACTAGTTTTTCACACTCTCTTGATTTTCAAGTTACTGGTTCAAATTGAAATCAAATACAACATAGTCATATTACATAGGTAGAGGAGCAGAAATTTGAAGAAAATTTTGATCTCTATTCCCTCTCTCAAAACCCTCCATGTAAAGATGTTGTTCCCTCATTCTTGAATGATTTTCAATATGCTAATCTCGGTATTCAATCGAATGAAGTTAATTTTCTTAATATATAGTATTGGGAAAAAATCATTTTGATTACGATGAATTCATTGATGTATACGATGATGAATTCCCAAGTGCACCAGCTAATCCTTCAGTTTCTCAAGAATATTTTGATTTGGAAGGTTTTGATTTAGAATCTGATTCATTCAAACAATATGTTCTTATGGAAACTTCATCTTCATCTCAATATCCATTGTATTCTACCATTTGTAATGAATCAACCTGTGATGAAGGTAATCCATTCTCTTCACGTTATTCATCTGATGAGTTAACTTCTCAATTGGTACAAGTGGTGAGGTTATCCATGATGAAAAAGGAAACAATCAAATCATTGAGTATCCATTCTACCCCTTGTCATTTCTAGTTTTTCATGAAGAAAATTCTTTTGTCCAGGTTACTCATGAAATTTGTCTAGTATATTCATCCTTACATGTGCATTTAAAATAATCTTTAGACTTGAGTAACTTGTTTGTTGAAGTTCTTAAAACCTAGTCAAATTAGTGATAGAGATGGTTACCATCCAATTATTAGTGGTCCTATAGAAATGACTGGTAGTAGCTATCCACACACCATGCATGATCTGATTCAATCTACAAAATGAAATTTTACAATCCTTGAAAGTCCCAGGACTTGTCAGGAAGTCAAAGCACTTCAAATTCCATTAATGGTTATGTCAGGATCTCTCGACTCTAGTAAGATCCTCAAACTAAGTCAGATCTAGTTTTTCTCGCAAAACTATTTTCTTTTCATGCTTTCACTAGAAGTAAATTCCTTCTTGAAAGAAGTTTGGTATTTCTGATTTAGTATTTCTAACTTTCAAGATTTGGTTTCTAATTGGATTGAATATTCTATTTTAGTTGATTCATCTCCACGTGAGGCTCTTGTACTTAACTCAGGTTTGGAGTAAGCACAAAATTGTGAAGTTGATAATTTCAAATATTATCTTTGGCCGAAAGAATATTGTCTATTAGATACTTTCGAGAATAGTCAACTCTTAGTTTTGCTTGTGAATGTTGTACTGCCAATCAGTTTCACACCAGAAATAATCTTAAGTGTTACTGAATGCTTGAGTTATTTGGTGAATCAAGTTCCTTTTTTTCATCCACTGTCTTGACTGGTTTCATGTATTTTCTATACTAACATTCCCTTTCAATTTTTTTCGATGATTATAATGCTAGTACAATTTTTCACCAACTACAAGGGAATGGTTTGTTACATTCATCATGTGAGGAAGGTGATTCTATTGCTCAAAGAATTTTCAAATTTGTTCAAACTGACCTATCCTTATTATCTTATAATCAAGAATCTTATGCTTTATTCAATCCACCTAATCATAATTCTAGTGCAGATGACTGTCATTCAACTTATTATTTTCTCACTAGCATATCTGATGAAATTTTTTCTACATCCTTTGATATTTATGTTTTATCATCTCCCTATTCAGATACTTGTCAAGAAGTTGAGGCACTTCATCCCTCTCTAATGGTTATGTAAAGCCCTCACTATGTTGGAAAACCCTATGAACATGATCAAATTCATTTTCCCTTACAAGATTCTCATCCTGATCCCATACCTTTAATTGAAAATTCATCTTTTCAATGATTTCAAGGTTTTCAAGAGGATTGTTTCGAATTTCATGATCCAATCTATGATCAATTACAAGTATCATACCTAGAAAACCCTTTTGCTAATAACAAGCTTCGATATTTTCTCATGCTTGCTAAGGAGGACAATATAAATGAAGATGCATTCACAAGAAGCTTTCGAGATTTATTTGATTATGGTTTTCATTGAAAAGGTAAGATTACAAGTTGGTTAGAAGTAGTGGCTATGACATATCTTTATGTTGACATGCAAGACCTTCAATTTGTTGTGCAAGTTATTCAAGATATTATCTTTTCTATTGCACATTGTTTTATATCTATTTTAATTGCTCATATCTTTGTGTATGTAGGTCGAGAGCAGTTACGGTGGCTACATTGGAAATTTCATTACACTTGACCCTGACCTTCTAGCTAGTTAGGTTAGGAGTAGGTCTAGTTGCATACTAGTATCCTTTGCTTTCTCATCCCGCACTTGCTCTTTGTAGTCTTCTTTATATTTTCTTACTTTTTTCTCGCATCTTGTTTTTCATC
This sequence comes from Pinus tabuliformis, assembly GCA_031772625.1. NCBI lineage: Eukaryota > Viridiplantae > Streptophyta > Pinopsida > Pinales > Pinaceae > Pinus > Pinus tabuliformis. The sequence goes on along the minus strand of CM062807.1, from coordinate 794,088,067 downwards.
TAGCCTCCATCCTCTTGATCCTTTTGACTTTGTTTCCTTGTTGTGTCTTGGCTTTTCTTTTCTATTTTGTTTAATAAGAATTTGCACGAAGGATGTTCCCTTTGGCTTGAAAGACAATGTAGCAAAATTTCGAAAGGGAAATTATGACGACGAACGATGCTTGGCTTATCTGTTATCCTCTTCTCTATCTTGAGTTTATATTTTTTGGTCAATGATGTGTTAATGGAAAATATGATCCTTTTATGAGGAAATATTTGTGTAGAACCTCAATACCTGTATCTATTTTAGGAACTTTATTTCTGAGCTCGGTTATGTAATGTTTCAGATTTTTTCATGCTGATCCAATCAAGTAGAGAAGGAAAAGGGGAAAATATTAAAGAGAGAACTCATAGCATGGGTTTTATATATGATCCTCTAAAGGAAAAACCTCTTTTTCTCTCAATAAGTTGGGATCCCTCTTACACCCAACGAAATAAATAAGTACCGAAGCACAATCCAATAAAAATAAATAAATAAAGGGTGAAATAAGAGAAAGGATTCTTGCGTAGGGAGGTGAAGCAAGTAAATTCGTCGGGGTACTATCTAGGATAACTGGCAGTGAATTAATGCTTATGTTCCTGTAGCGACTCCATTAGGGTACTGTCCTAACCTGCTAGAAGGGGAGAAAAACCAAATATGAAAACTCATACTCTAAATATCTTAAGCTCATGAATTACATTACCCTTCTCCTGAATCACAACATTGTGATATAGTTGGCCTTATGAATATGTTAAACTAAGAAAGTGAAGGGGACTATATATATAACTGGGTTAAGTGGGGAAGCCAAAGTAATTTACACAATGAAACAATACTTCTTGGAAAAATGGACTTGATGCATAAAGCTAGACCAAGGTAGAGAAGATGTAGTTCTACTAGTGTGTTGTCAAGTGTTGTTGATGTGACAAAAAGCCTCCAAAATTTGGTGTACACATGAATTTTGGATCCTACTTTGGATCTTGTGATCATTAATTCCATAGCAATTTTATGGTTGATTGATGTGTTGTTAAATGTTCTAGTCTTATTCTCAGATTGTAATTGTCGAAGTCACTTGCTCACACATGTTTAGTTCAAAACTAGTTCATGAGTACATTATTTTATAAAAGATTGAATAGGCACAAAAAAATTCCATTAAGGAGATTCTTGTGCAATTTTCAACCTATGTCAATAGTTAGTGCACACTTTCATTGACAGTCTCTCAATTTTGGTTGCAATTGTACTTCTATTTTGGTGAGTTGTTCAAACTGTTGCTTTTACGCACCTTCACTTTTGTAAGTGTTGCTTTCATGTTCATGACTGTCATTTTTTCTTGTTTCACTTTAACAAGTGTCATTTTCATGTTATTTACACTCTGGCATGTTTTGTTTTCAATGTCATTTGCATTTTTCAAGTATTGTTTGCACTTTTCTCTTACTGTCGAAAGTGTTGTCTTTGGGGCATGGGAAGTGTCGCATATCACATAAGTGAATCTATGGTTAATTTCAAGGGGTAAATTTGGTGTTAATGAGTCTTATTTATCATATAGACATGTATTGCACTCATTCCAAATTTTTATACACTTTTGCACAAGTGTCATCTCTATCGTCGCAAAGTGTATCTTTAGTGTTGCACTTGGAGGAGGTTGTTGTATTACCGTTGCATTGAGGGGGTCATGTTGTTCTTGACTTTTGAGTGATCAATGTTGTGTCATCAAATTTTTTGAGTGTGTGAAAATGTTCACGATTTTTCCATTCTCACCTTGACCTAACTGATGCCACACTTAGTCAAATCCTGGAATGTTCTTATCTGAGCAACTTGAATTCACTCAGTCCTCTAGAACTACGCACTGCTTATTCGCAACCCTCAAGCTACCCACATGCCTCTTGGAACTAAACATTGCATAGTTCCTTCCTCCCAGAACTACGAACTGTGCAGTCTTAGTGCTCAACCCTCGCCCCTTGAGCTCCACAAATGTGTAGATCAGCCTCCTAGTTAGCATTTCTTTTTCACAATGTATAGTGTCAAGCCAAAAGCTTCCATCCTGCCTCCTTGAATTGTGCAACTACGCAATCCCTAGGACTCTCTCTCTGGAATAGTGCAGTGGGAAACTTCAAGACTCAATATTGCCTCCATGAGCTCCTCAACTACGTAGTCATCTTTCCAATGCCTCCTTGAATTGTACACTGCGTAGTCTCAAGCCTCAGTCCCTACTATTGACCCTTGGAACTATGCACTGTGTAGTATCTAAGTTTTTCTATTAGTCCAACACCTAGTTCCAACTCAATCATTGATTTTCACGAAGCATGTAAGATTAGGAGTTTATCGGATTGATGTCATCTCATCATGAGTGGTTTTTAGTTGCATGTATTATATCTTATCATGACAGGACAATGATGGAGGAGAAGAAGAAGTAGACCATGCCTGAAGACACCTATGAAGCTAAGAAGATAAGACGATCATCAGGTAAGAAGATGAAGGAATACCAGATTATGATAGAATACCAAAGATCCTGACCACATGAAGATTTTGTACCATTTAGTCCCTTCGAGGGTGAAGATTAAGAACAAAGTAGAGCTTTCATGAAAATGAAGTACTGAACTTTTCTCTCATCAATACTGAAGACAAAGCAACAAGAGAAGAAGCTTGGCATTGCCACTTCATCATGGATTTCATGTCATCATTTTGAAGTTGTGACTTGTTCTTGCGCCATCACAATGTCATGTGTGTCCATGTGTCTTGCCACATTATTTGTGGATATAATGATGTAATTATCAAAAGGAAAGGAATAAATGTAATGTGTGGAAGTCAACGAGTAATATGTTTAATATGAAAAGTCACATAGTCATGTATGGAAAAAAGAGTCTTTAGGAAAAGTCCAGTCATGTAGAAGTTCAAAGGTCACATCAGAGTCATGAGGGAATCTTGAGAGTCATGGGGATATGAAAGGTCATTCCTCTTGTTATAAATACACCCTCATAACCCAAGCAAGGGTATTTTGGAGGCTTAGCCTTTGGAGATACAACCTTGGATTCTATAGCTTGGCATAAGGGAGAATATCATTCTTTGGAGAAGAAATAAGTTACCTAATGTTCCACTATTGAAGCTAGTGCCTTTCCATTATAATTGTGTGATTAGATCTTTCACTCATAATCAAAAGCTTGATGAGCCAACACATTTTCATGAATGTATAGTGAATGTATTGCGACTATTGTATGTATGTTTGCGATATATTTTTTGTTCACATGTACTAAGGAAATTGAACTATTTCGGTGCCTTTGGTACTTATCTTGTTGAATGTGTGTTGCATTTTCTTTACTATTTGTTGTGTCTATGTGAAATACTTCATCAGATAACTAAAGAACATTTCCTTGCTCTCATGTGTCTCTCTTAGGATGGTACTATCACTTTTCTTCTAGTGGCTCACTTTTATTTCCGTCTCATGAGATTCTCCATTTACACATTGCAATTGGTGTTTAACAATGTCAACTTACTTGTTGATTCCAAAGGTTATGTGCATACTCTCTTATGTGATTCATTGTAGCCAAGGAAAACCTTAAAGTTATGGTAGCCGTGCTGATACTCTGGATGGGGCTCCTACTCCAAACAGTGCGAGGTCTAATTGGGACTTCACATTGAGGAGGCCCCCTTGGTTGAAGGATTTCCAATTCTATCAACATGAGAACTTATCTTAATTTGACAAACATGGAAATTCAGATTGGGACTTCAACTCTCCACCCAACCATAGACAAGATACAACCTAGTCTTTCTTGTAGTTGTCACCCTCGAGCCATATTCCTAAGCTTGAGGTAGAGTTATTTCAGAGGAGTTTTAAATGAATATTATTAGCTGAAATAGGGTGTCTCACTGCTACCTTAACTTCACCCACCAACTATTCAACAATTTCACTCCAGGGAGGGAACACTTTCCTTTAGACAAAGGGATTTATAATACAACATCCCAACATCTCTAAGGATTTGGACATAAAGAGTCTTCATTTAAATGTAGAGAGAGATATATATAGTTAATAAGATGGATTTATCAACCTTGTAAGGCACAACCACTACTTTATGATTATCCGTTAGCAAGCCTTATGGGTTTCTCAACTAGCTATCATTAGAGTTTCTATTCTACCTGAATTCTCTCAGTCCTCATATCTTTTCCTGCCATCTCAATGATTCAACTTGACCATCCAAGAGCCTCATAACCTCCCTATCTTTACTCTGTTCCCTTATCTACTTATATGGATGTAACCACACGTCATTTATCTTTAAAACATGCACCTCTTTGCCTCCCTTTATTTTCTTCAACAAGAGCCACTTGGATTCCCTCTTCTTGTGGTCGTGGTAAGTGAATCCTTCCTCTTATTTATATGTGTGCATAGGGTCCTCCCCCTCAGCACATGAGAATGTGAATAGAGATAATACGCTCCTCTCCTTGCCCTGGTCATTCTTGTTGTAAATGAGTGTAGTATCTCCTCCTATTTCAACCACAATGTTTTTGTCATTCAGAGCAGTGTATGCGGTCCAACGACCCTTGACAACACAACCCATACTTTGCATTAAATGTTTATCCTTTTATTTCTTGTAGCCTTTTCCCAATAGGAACATGGGAACATCCTTGTTTTGCAGCTGAGTTAATACACATTAATCTCATTAAAAACCACTCAATAGGCCATGACTGATATTTAAAACAACTCTTTTCCTCAACGAATGGAATCTGTGTCCCTCTCAACTATTTTAATTTATAACTACATAATTATAAGGAAAATATTTTACAAAGGGAATTAACCCATAAGGGTCTCACAAATATTTTTAATCGCACCCACTTGGGACTCTTTTAGGGGTTATTTTAAGGAACAAAATTACCATGTTGGAAGGTACAAAGACCAGTACATGAGATGGACCACACTATGGTAGGAAAGGGATCAAGCAGTGCTAGATTTCACAAATAGTTTCATACCTTGTAGACCAAGCTAGGCATAAAAGAGTCTAAGCAACATCTGGTGCTCAAGTACTGTGGTTGTCTATACAAATACATGCAGATAGAAATGGATTTCTTACACATCTCCTCACTTGGTGCAACATGCTAATATGATGTCCAAATTAGGCAAAATTTAAACAGAAGATGTGAGACTTTGGATATGCAAATCCATCATACTAGAAGTAGAGCAAGGGAATCCCCAAATCACAGAAAAAAGGATAGAGCCATGGTGGAGCCCCACAAGACATCCCATCTAAGCCGAAAATAAAGAATGGTAATGGGAAGATGAAGAAAGACACATGAAAGCGGTTTGAGTTCCACAAGAGCCCCTCTCATAATACCAATGAATGTCACACGAGATAATCATTGGTGGCTGATCTAAAAGCCTTAGATTTAGACATAGGTTCCTATTATGAACAAGACCTACAAGGGGAAACAAATCAGTGATGTACAAAATAGTGCCATCGTTTTGACCACCAAGGTCCAAAAAAGTGATCCCAAAGATCTAGAAGAAGGTGAGTGCCTTTTTTACTCACATATGTGACTGAAGGGTGCTCTATTGCATTTTATTCTCAATATCACGAGTCAGAAGAACCTCATATTGACATAGGTCGTAAAGTTATTAGGCTTGCCAACAACACCACACCCACAACCATACACCATTAGGTGGATCCATCAAGGGAGAGATCTTCGTGTCAACCAATAATTCCGCCTACCCTACAACATCAATCCTTTCTAGGATGAGGTATTGTGTGTTGTTTCTCCCCTTGATGTTTGTGATATTATGTTAGGACAACCATACTTGTGGAATAATAATGTTGTATATGAGTCTAAAGCTCGTAGTTTTATTATCACTTTGGGCATACAACTATACAAGATGTTATAGGCAGTCTCGCCTACTGCCATATCTTTGATCTCTACTAAGTAATGTAGTAAGATCATCTCCTAGACCAAGTAATTTGTCTTCTTCCTAATTCACTCTCAAAGTAAGGAGTAGATTGTGGCCACATCCATGAATTCCACATAGGGCTCCTTGTTGTAGCAAAGTCAAGTGGATAAGGTTGTGGAAAAATACATATACATCTTCTCCTCACACACTGGGGTACCTCTGAATTGTTAGGTCAAGCATTCAATTGATTTGACACTCGACACAACTCTACCCAATGGGAATATCTACCACTACTCTCTTATGGAAAATGAGGAAATCAAGTGATATATTCAAGAGATACTCCAAAAATAAAACATTTGATTGAGTTCCTCACCATATGGAAGCCCAATTGTAGTTGTACAAAAGAAAGATGAGACCCAACGACTCTGCATTAATTATTGGGCCATGAACAAAATTACAGTTTGGAATTGATACCTAATTACTTGGATTGATGATGACCTTCTTCACCAACTCAAGGTGGCCAAGTACTTAGTGAGATTGATTTGAAGTCTGGATACCATCAAGTCTGAATAGAACCAACTAATGTGTGGAAGACCGCTTGGTTTGAAAAATTCCCCAACAATTTTCATGAGGCTAATGGATGATATATTGGGCCTTTCACCAACTCTTTCATGGTTGTATATCTGGATGATATCCTAATATTCAATAAGAAATAAGCAGAACACTTGAAAAATGTTCAATAGATATTTCACACTCTGCAACAGCCCAAGCTATGTGCTAACTTAGAAAAATTCTCCTTCAGCATGGACAAGGTCTAATACCTAGGCTTTATTATTGATGAGAAAGGTGTGCACATGGATCCAACCAAGATCCAAGTCATTTGGGATTGGATGGCCTTGGTGAATCTAATATTAAATCATTGGTGTTTTGGGCCATCCAGGGTATCTAGGTCTCTAAGCAATGTGTTCAAGCATATTATGTTGAATCAAATGGTTCTAGCCTATAGGGATATTCAACCAAGGCGCTAAAGTTTTAAGGGAGAAATGATTCGAACCATGGAGAAGATACACACCTCTAGCTCTTAATCCATAGTTTTGGTCCATGGTTCCATGTGATGTTAATGATTGAAGTGTAAGGGTGTGATAGAAATAAAATTTGGTGTTTGGGCACCAAAATTCAGTTAAGAGATAGTTAAGGTGAAGACAGTTAAAAACGTCAAAAATGAACTGTTACGACTGTGTGAAGACGAGGAATCAAAGACGTTGATTCAAAGACTAGTGCATTTACAAATGATGTGAATCTAAAATGAAGAGACCAATGAATTTCAAACAACATGAACTTAAAGAAATTTAATTCCTGAAAAATTGTGAATGTGAAAAGACACAACTGATGAGATGATATTAATATAAACTAGTGTAGAAATAACTCAAAATTTGTAGATGCGAATGAAATCAATACTCACAATTTTATTCTACTCAATCTGTGGAAGGGAAAACATACAATAGAAACACATGAAATCATTCAATCAAAATGAACACAATATTTTACCGAGGAAACCAACTGGGAAAAATGCCTCCTCTATTTGTATTATATCATATGAGAATATAGATCTATTACAATGAATGCTTCAATCCTTGAAGCTCAATCTACACTGTAATACTGATCTTTGTTTATGCCTTCTCTAACCAACACTTAGCCAAAATAGGCCTCCAACCCTTGCACAATTCCTGCTCCTAAAGAATAGGAAGATCTCCCATTTTCTTTCACAATCCCAAGATAATTCCTCACATGCTACATGCAAACTCTGTATGCTCACTAGTATACAATAATGATTACATTGATGCATTTGTCCTCCACTCAACTAAGCAATTCGAATTGCATGCATGACTAGGGTAATTTTTAGTAAATTTACTATTTAACTAAGAGACCAATGAGTTAACAACAATTACAACTACTCAACTAAACTCATACTGACTCTATTCGTGACTAGAGCTCAGATAATTGAGTTTCACTAACTATAACTCCACTAGAATGCTATATCTTAGCAATCAACTCATGCACAACTCTACTTCATTCCCACAAAATTAAATTGACTAACTTAACTAAGTGGCTTGGCCATGTCACTCCTGCTAATTGTAACTCAAGTCATCCTGATGATGTGGAAATTGAAATTTATCCATTTAACTAAGGCACAAGTCAAATGAAGCATTTTCTTGCTACAATTTAACACTCCCTCTTAGCAAGAAAAGGGTTTTACACAACCCCAATCCTTCTTCTCTCTAGGAATGTATTTTAACACAACTAACACTCCCTCTCATTGTTGTTGATGCTACTACAACAACTGCAACTGAGAAGCATCCAAACTATTGAATTAACTATGTCTCTGAGCTGAAACTGTCTCCTGAGTCTTAGAATGCTACTGGCCTATGTAACTGTCGCTCAAGATTGGACTGCACCAACTAACATTGATCCTTCTACTACTAAATATTATGGGCCCCTATAGCAGGGAAATGATCCATGAGAAGAGTATACTACAACTACTGCTTCTCTCCTATGAACCCTTCCAAAAATTTTTCAACTTTGGGACTAAGGCTCTACATCAACCCACCTCACTTTTGGAGGTATAGCTGCATACATGGAGAAATATACCTCAAGCTTGTAGATATTTTTAACTCGAACACCATTTTTTTTACTTGTCCAGTAGCAACATGATTTAGGTAAGATTTCCCCTTACTGAACACCACATCATATCTATGGTCTTTAAGTACAACTACATAAACTAATTTTTTCTTCAGACCAGGCAAACACATTACATCCTTTAGGTGAATATGGTTCCCTCTTAAAGGTGACAATTCAAATCCCTTTGGTACTATAACTTCCATAATATCTAAGCTCTATGTGTAATTGTAGGTCCTTCTCTTCTAAGCTACTAAAGAACTCCTTATTTCCTGTCATATGAAATGAAGCACCAGAGTCTAGGTACCACTCTCTCCCTCTTATTGTGCTTTCCATGCAAGAAATGAGGATGAAATCTAAATCAAATTGTGATGTGAGAGAATCTCCTCCTGCTGCTGCTGCAAGTTCCTTACTGGATTTCTTATGTGGACACTTGGTTGCATAGTGTCCATATTCATGGCATTTAAAGCATTAAATTTTACTGAGGTCTTTCTTCTTGCCATGGTTCTGGCTAGATTCTGCCTCGCCTTGGGCCTTCTTTCCTTTGGCATTCTTTAATTTTCCAACTAGAGAAAAATATTTTTCCTCATTAGTTCTGGATGTGACACCATCTCTAGTGCTTCTTCTAATCTCCTCTTGTACCAAATCATACCAAAGCCTCTCCCAATTTGGGAGCTTGTCTCTTCCATTGACTGAATCCTAGTAGCTATGCCAGGGTTTCAGAAGACCAAGGAGTACTAATCTCACAAGTTCAAGTTATGGCACATTCTCTCCAACTCCTCCAAATTCATCTCTAACCTGAGTGAATCTGGATAGGTATTGACCAAAAGTTTCATTTTTTCCCATTCGAATGTTCCTAAGCTTATCTCTTAATGCCAACTTCTTGGAATAAGTGATTATTTGAAATAAATCTATGAGGGTTTTCCACATTGCAAATGGAGTCTCCTTTCCATGCAAGTTCGAACAACATGGTCTCTAACTCCCTCCAGGATAATCCTCCTAGATTTCGCTGTATCTTTCTTCCACTGAGCTAGCTGTTGTGCATTTGATACTGTTGGTTTTGGAATATCAGTTTGTGTGCACTCCAATACTCCAATGTCATCTAGCACAAATTCCATTCTATCTTTCCATGCGATTAAATTTGAAGTTCCCTCCAATGCATACTCAAGCCTTAATCCATTGAAAGACACTATTCCTGCACTTAAGAAATTCTTGCAACACAAACTATGCTATTCAAAATTTATTTTATGAGGAACCTCATTTGTATGTAGTTTTCAATAGCTCCGATACCATGTAGAAATAACTCAAAATTTTCATCTGCTAATGAAATCAAACTTAAATCAATAGGCACAAATTTCTTCTACTCAATCTGCGAAAGGGGAAACATACAATAGAAACACATGAAATCATTTAATCACAATGAACACGATATTTTATTGGGAAAACCAACTGGGAAAAACCCCTCCTCTGTTTGTATTATATCAGATGAGAATATAGATATATTACAATGAATACTTCAATCCTTGAAGCTCAATATGCACTACAATATTGATCTCTTTATCTACTTGATTTGACCAACACTTCACCAAAATAGGTCTCCAACTTCCTCCTATTTCCTTGCGCAATTCCTACTCCTAAAGAATAGGAAGAGCTCCTAATTTTATTGTGCAATCCCAAGAGAATTCCTCACCTGCTACATGCAAACTCTGGAAACACATTGTAGTGTGCCGCTCTAGTTGACTAACAATGATATGACACTAACATTTATTTAGCCCTAAGGCCCACACATTATCCTTGAGGACCTTAGGTTGAGGATCTGGGCACATGACTCTATTATTAGTGGTTGAGATATTAGTGGTTGTGATGTTATGGTATGTTCTCCATTGATATTATGATAAAGATAACATTAATGATGATGTATGTTATCTATTGGTATTATGATGATTGTAGCATTTATGGTTATGCATGTTCTCTATTGATATTATGGTGATGGTAGCATAAATGGTTATGTTTGGTCTCTATTGAATTTATGATAATGATGGCAATAAAAGATATGTATGCTCTCTATTGATATCATGATGATGATAAATTTGATGGATATGTATATTTCTATTGATAGTACGATGTTGATAACCATGATGGATGTGTACCCTAAGTTATCTACTGTCATTAGTTTGGGTTTACAATGAACAATGATGTGAATGAATAGGTATTGTTAATGATGCTATTATGACAATGACTAACACTGAGAAACCTTGTTACTGATTATTATTGAGTATGGTAGGAAACCACCAGAGGCACTCGCACATGACGAGTTGACGACACCTGGTTTGATGAAAATTTATATTATTTTATCTTTGAAATTCTAAGTCAATTTTGAAACCTGGTATATATGTTTATCTATATTTTGATGATATATTAATGGTTGCAGACACAGATTAGTGCTTGGCCGAATGACTCACATATGGGTGATGGGGTTTTACAAGAGGATGGAACTACATGGGAGGGGTGGGACAATGTCCTTGATCTCACCCACTAACACTCCCGCTGTGACTTGGGCTGGAAAGGTTGAAACACCTTTGCCTTGAAGATCGTGATGCCATGAGGGCAGGTCCCAAAGTTGGGTCGCTCATGAGGATTTTATTGGGGGGCGCACATCAAGGCAGATTCCTTGATCCCCAACACCATTAGTCTCCTTATAGCAGGCAACATAAGAGATGATAATGGTCTATGACGTTGCACCTATACTTTCCCCTCGTAGCCACTGAATGCTTGAAGGGCAAGTGGTGTGGCACCCTTGGAACTTCAAGGGAATTTCTTGAAGGGCATGACCAACTTGGCACCCTTGGCACCACAAATAAACTATTAGGCGTGGCACCCTTGGAACTTCAAGGGAAGTTCTTGAGGGCACGACCAAACTTGGCACCCTTTGCATCACAAATAAACTATTAGGCGTGGCACCCTTGGAACTTCAAGGGAATTTCTTGAAGGGCACGACCAAACTTGGCACCCTTGCAATCATTAAAAATAAATTAATTGATAAATATAATCAAGAAATGAAAACTAGGTAAATTACGTCAAGGGTAAATGATGTTAGAAACCGAGGTAATTAAATCAAAAATAAAACTTAGGTTAAGAGGATCATAGAAAGAAATAAAATAGATTACCTTAAAAACTCTACCCTTCCCATGTTGGAAAATATTAGGGAGATTATGTAGTTTAATTAGGTAAAAGGGGAAAGAGAGACATAATTGTAAAGATAAAGATTAATCCTAAACTAATTAAACCTAATTAAGGGAAGAGGAAGGTGAATTAAAATAAGAATAATAAATTAAATTTAGAGAAATGTAGAAACCCTCCATGTGGCAACAACCAACATAAGAATATCCATCTAAGAGATAACTTGAGTTAAATTAGGGAGTAGATAGGGGGATCAAGGCTTGACTCATTAATTGACTTTAGTAATAAACACAAATTAAGGAATAAAAAGGGGGATAAAGAGACAACTAGGAGAAGAAATAGGAATCTTGTTGAGGTGAGGAAAGTATTAGTTTTAAATTATAATTTAAGTAAATAATTTTGGGAGACCCATGATGAGAGAGTGACACATGGGTGGGTGAATAATCAAGCTTTTGAATTATAAAAAAAATAAATTAATTATGCATGACATGCCAAGTGTCACCTATGAGGACTCCTATAAAAGAAGGGGCAAGCCATGGGAGAAGGGACTTTTTGGGAACCCTATGGTTGGATGGATGAGATGATGTCAGGGCAGTGATTACGAAACTATAGTGAGTTTGGTGAGGTAGAGGATTTTAGAGAGGGGACTCTTGAGCCAAGGAGTGCTCTCCTTTACTAGCTAGTGCATTCCTCCATTGTACAACCCCATTGCAGCTTGGGGGTCCGTGAGGAAGAAGAGTACCTAAGGAGTAGGCTGGGAGGTTAACTGGTGGGTCATCACATTCGGATCAAGTATGTCGTCATTCACTCGCGGAGGTGACCAACAACAAGGGAATACTAGTAACAGCAAAGCAAGCGGAGTCTCGTCTTCTGGTGAATGGTACATATGTGTTGCAATACTATTTTGATCTTAGTTAAATGTATGTAAATGTTATGATATGTTTCCTGAAATGAATTTCAGGAATGTGTTAGACAGTGCTGAATAAATTTGAAATCCCAATGTGTTTCTCTTCTGGTTATATATATATAGATATATATAGAATAATAAATTAAATTTAGAGAAATTTAGAGAACCTCCATGTGGCAACAACCAACATAAGAATATCCATCTAAGAGATAACTTGAGTTAAATTAGGGAGTAGATAGGGGGATCAAAGCTTGACTCATTAATTGACTTTAGTAATGATCACAAATTAAGGAATAAAAAGGGGGATAAAGAGACAACTAGGAGAAGAAATAGGAATCTTGTTGAGGTGAGGAAAATATTAGTTTTAAATTAAAATTTAAGTAAATAATTTTCGGAGACCCTTGATGAGAGAGTGACACATGCGTGGGTGAATAATCAAGCTTTTGAATTATAAAAAAATAATTAATTATGCATGACATGCCAAGTGTCACCTATGAGGACTCCTATAAAAGAAGGGGCAAGCCATGGGAGAAGGGACTTTTTGGGAACCCTATGGTTGGATGGATGAGATGATGCCAGAGTAGTGATTACGAAACTATAGTGAGTTTGGTGAGGTAGAGGATTTTAGAGAGGGGACTCTTGAGCCAAGGAGTGCTCTCCTCTACCAGCCAGTGCATTCCTCCATTGTACAACCCCATTGCAGCTCGGGGGTCCGCGGGGAAGAAGAGTACCCAAGGATTAGGTTGGGAGGTTAACCGGTGGGTCATCACATTCGGATCAAGTATGTCATCATTCACTCGCGAAAGTGACTGGCAACAAGGGAATACCAGTAACAACAAGGCAAGTGGAGTCTCGTCTGGTGAACGGTACATATGCGTTGCAATACTATTTTGATCTTAGTTAAATGTATGTAAATGTTATGATATGTTTCCTGAAATGAATTTCAGGAATGTGTTAGACAGTGCTGAATAAATTTGAATTCCAAATGTGTTTCTCTTTTGGTCGTATCATATATATATATATATATATATATATATAGTATGGATGTGGTCCTTACACTTGGTATCAGAGCCATGTTGAACCCTTGAGGCCTATGGGCCCATGCATGCATGGCTAGTTTTGTTAAATAATATGATGAAAATCTCTACCTAATGTGACGAACTCTGACCTCCTCCTTTGTTTATCCATTGAAATTTCGTTTGGCAGAGAATTTTAAAGAATCTCTACTCACGAATTTGTCAATTTTAATTGTTTCCCTGTTTCTTCCCTTGAAATTATATTTTCCGGGGAAATCTAAAGCATCTTTGCTTACATTTCATGAATTCTGGCCTTTTTTTTCTTCAATAGCCTGAAATTCCATGGCATTTTTAAGAAACGTTGTTTAATTTCATAAATTCGGTTTTGCTTTGTTTTTATCCCCTGAAATTCCAAACATTGTGGAAGTTTGTTGAATTTTTGCTTAAACTCCAACTGCTGGGGCACTATAATAATGCTTTCTATGCCAGAGTGGGCAGCATTAGCAATTCCGAGTTTAACCGGCTCGAATTCGACTTTCTCTTCCGTCTCACTTTCCGATTGAATGTCACGGCTAAAGTATTCGAAGGCTACACAGTTAAGGCTACTGGAAAAAGAGACGGGAAGAGCCAAGACTGGGAAGGTGAATGAACGCGATGGACTGTGTTGAATGATGGAAATACGAGAGCAGCCGAAAGGGCTACATTATAAACAAACCCTGTTAAGTGAAGACTCGTTGGACATCTGGAAACAACGTTAAAGGTAAGTGGCTTTTATTTAATCTTGAAGTCGTGAGATTCAATCTCTTGGGAAATGAGAGCTATTTTTTGAGATAAATTGTGATGTGTGGGGAAAATCGCTCTCAGGTGGCAGAATGTTTGATTTTGTGATTTGAATCAACACTGATATGATTTAAATTGTGTTTCTGGTTATATCCGTGTCTGTGTTCACATATGATAAAGTAGAATCGAACGGTGGAAGTTACATTCTCTGTAACGATAGGGTTAAACGATGTGTCTACAACTCATATGATTGTATGCTGAGTATTACATCTGAAAATGAAGTTTAGTTGTGGGATACCCACAACTTGGTTAGTAAATGTATTAAATTAAGTGCCCAGCTCCTGGCAGCTATTGCAAGAAGCGTTGATCAGTAATTGAGAATTCAAGCCCAACTTGATCATTGAAGAAGGTTTGGTCAAATCGTGATCAAGTCGTTGAAATTGGGGTTTGAGCTAAATTTATATATGCCAGCATATACATTTCTGTTAATAAGAACGTATTCAGACCTGGAAGGAGCCTTGAGATATCAATTGGAATGGGATCCTAAAGCAAGAGTATTCTTGTAGATCGTGGTTGAATAGCTACAACAAAACTCAGAGGAAGTTCAAATGTGATGGTGGAAGATTGATTCCTGCAGCACAGTGGTGTTCCGATAGTCGTTGTTTAATTCCTGTAATGTTTACGCACATCCTTACAAAAATATATACCAACCAGAAATAGAGGACTACTTCAAGGTAAGAGTTCAGGGATTCAGTTACAGGTAGTTAATCCTGTAGCATGCCTTTGTTTGATAAGATTACAGTTTAGATTCTGGAGCATGATGTTTATGAATCTGAATATGTTCTAGTTGCAAATAAGTGTTGAGCATATTTGAATGAGGAAATCAGGAAACGCAGTTTGTGTTTATACTGTAATTGGTGTAAACATTAACACATAGCGAAGGATCTGCGGATCCAAAAAGAAATGTCTTTTCTTTTCATAATTATAGGAACTTTAATTGCCTATAACCACACGTTGAGGAAGGCGTTTTGGGAGTAGAGATTGCTGGTAGCATTAACAGCCTATTGGCATCTTGACTGCATCAGTAAATCTTACTGTGTAAACAATATGTAGCCGATTAAAATAATTTAGAAAAGCTAACCGTGTAACCAATGTGTAAGCTATTCAAGAATGATGTGTAACTCTCTGATAATCCCTCAAAATACATCCTTCCAAAAATAAAGACTTTATATTTGTGCTCTATTAAGAATAAAAATCCTTGTGTCCGCTGAGGACTTCTGGAACCAAATAAAATAAGTATCTCTATTTTAATGAATAATAGATAGTTATACACGCAGATAGTAGCCAATATCTTGATGTCCAGGATTGATGGTATCCTTGTTTCTCTTCATTGGCAAGGATATCATTTCTCTCATCAAGCAATAGTACCATTGAAATCTAGCCTATAGAAATGAAAATGGGCACTTTACTGTCAAATATTATGAGTTGGTTCATAATAAGGTTTATGAGTTTTTCTCATTATTCTAGTCATCTAACTCAGGAGTAGGGGTACCTACTTCAGCCAACTTTGTTACGGATGCTTGTGCGATTTTTTGGAACAAATATCTATGAAGAAGGTGAGGGAAGAAACCCACAAATAAAAAGTTCCTTCCTAATGAATCCTAGCGTGAAGACAATACAGGGCACAAGAGAGTTTATCAATGTGTTGTAAGGAATGTTATGTTCTTATGTCCCTGTTGGCAAGGCTGAAACGTCAGTCTTGGAACTAGTCCAGTTTTCAGTATTGAGAACAACCCGTAGATAGTGCATCTGAATCCATAACTTGGGAAATAGTTAAGGGTGGTTTTGTAACCACCTTTTAGTTGTCAACATATAGAGGGAGTGGATTAAAGTTGCAGATCTGAGTTTATATACCCCGTAAAAGACCGCAAAGAAATTTCCCAACGAGCCAAATGAATTGAGGTCATTCAAGGTATAAGCAAACTTTAGCTTGGTATGAACTATCACAGGTTACAGGACACTAGAGCTGCAATGTCCCATTCATACTTTGGTTCATAATTAAGCCTGTTACAGCCGAGGAATAACCATAAGAGTGCATGAAGATCAGAACTCTAATGAATAAGGGAGAACTAATGCACTCATCCTTGGAGTGCCACATAATGTTCGCTGCACTTTCCTGGAGCAAAATAATTCTTATTTCAGGCATACAAACCAGCTGTCCCATGATTCCAACCATACTACTTATTTAGAATTGCAACCCAATGGCAACATATCAACAGCTGGACCATACTTTGTTGATCCTAGCAGCAACTCTGCGGCCTATACCAGAGTGTTATTTCATTATTGATTTCAAACTACTGCACTCCAAAAGTTCCTAAAATATGTCTTCCATGTGAACCTGCTTCTTTCCTAACATGCAGTTAGATCCAAAATTTCAAGTAATTGATCTGAATCAATGACTTCTAAGAGCCTATTGCGATACTTGTTTCCCAAGTGTGTGTCTCTTTCCAGCTGTCTTAGGTCAAGGAAACTCTATGGTGTTCCAGAGAGATCTAAAACCAGAATCAGTATTAATGATGAATATTTGAAGCAATGTATCAGGATAGTTGCCCCTGTAGCATAATCTCTCTTGGAGACTGGTTGTAATTCTTTAGACCACTCCCTGGACATCAAAATTGTTGTGGTGGAATCAATGGACCCGGGGACAGTTGGGGAACTTAATGTTCAAGGTCTGCTCAAATCCATGCACCTGATACTTCAGATATCTTAATAGTTTTTAAGATTGTCCAGTAGGGCTTCTCTTATCCCCATAATTCCATCTGCTATAACCTTATCCTTCTTGCACCAAAGTGCTTTTAGATCTGTATTACTCAGGGTAGGAGATAAAAAAAAGAAGGAACCACATGAACAAGTGGATTTCTGTTGGCTAAGCAATCTGGTGATTATGGTTCTGAATTGCCTCTAGCTATTTCGTATCATTGTAGATGACACTCAAAATCATATTCTTCATGATTCGTGCTCCAACACTTCAAAGATAGCAAAAATAAAATGCAGAAGAGTTACTTGTTTTTTTTGCGCTCAACAGAATGGTGAGTAACAGAATATATACATGCTTCTTATACTAGTTCGTGTGTCATTTATCTATCTCTTGGACTAAATTATAGAATGTTACATGTAATATAAATTTGTGTTTGTCTAGATGAAATAAATTGTAAATCCATCATTGCAAAATTTCTATGTGAGAACCTTGAGGTCTCTTGGAAGTAGCATCAAAATCTTGAATACTACCATTCAAGGCTTTTAGTGAACAAACTAAATTTTTGGTCAAAAATAATTCACTCTTTTCAGGAAAATAAATGGTATGTGTTAAGGATGAATTAATACGGTGATCTCTACATAGATAAAGGACGTTGTTGCTATCCTAAAGTATCATGGTATAATAATAGGTCTGTCAAATTGGGTCCTTGCCTACAAAACAGATCTGGCCAGCCCATACTTGCTTTACTAGGTTCTACTTTGCCATTGTATAACAGAGAAAAGTCTTTCTCTTAGTGACAATTTTTATTCCCATATGCTCCTGAGGGTTAGCTCAATTGCTTGGTACCACTGTTGCAGGTCCCTATTTCAATTCCCATAGGGTCAAGTGCACTTGGTCTACATGTCTCGCTTTATATTGGGTACAATCCTCAGAATGGGGAAGTGCCTAGATGTTTCCCAAGGAGTTGTTTCAAAAAAAAAATAAAAATAAAAATAAATAACTACCGTTTTCTTACAAAATTTCAATATTGACATGCTCATGGTGTGAGAGCCACATACGTCTATATGAACTATTGTAACTTCTAACTTCTATGACTAGACATAAATCCATCAAAAGACACTATAGTTCTACTTCAGAGAGAAAAATTTGGAACTAACTCAGATCAACATGGCAATATATAATGGCAAAACTCTTAGTTTTTATGGCATCATTTTCAATCAATGAACAGAAGGTGCACATTGCTTATTGGGTCACTTTGAACTACCAGGTCCTTCTTCCACTTCCTGTGGTGATTGGATCTCATTTCCTATTGCAAATATTTTAGATGATTCTTGTTTCTGTTGCATGTTCTTACAACAATATTTTTGTTTGATGAACTTGCATCTGTAGCGTAATTAATCTGAATTTTGGCAACATTTTGAAAATGCAAGCTTGATGTAGAACTTTTGGATGCTTATTCACTACACGAACAAGTCTTGTGAGGATGCCCTCACCACCCATTTGGAGTCACTGGATGCCTCAAAAATATGTATCCTTTGGTTGCTTTGAGTATCAGGAGGGTCCCTACTCCGCTTGCAAATAGAGGTTGAGTGGTGAATCTTGAGTGCCTGCTCATGACTCTTCTCTATTTCCTCGTATACTTGAATTTGGATTGGCCCTAATTTCTCCCTCTTGGATGCCTAACAAAGGCCACAACGACACTATCAAAATTCCTCTCTTGACCAAATATTCCTGTGTTTTTGTCCTTCATCAAAAGAGTAATAACTGGAAATTCATGGAAAATTGACAACAGTCAACAAATATCATGGAAAATTGAAAATTGTTGTCAATTCATGGAAAATTGACATGATCAACAAATATCATGTATTAATTAAGAAGGCAAGGATATTTTTGATCCTTGCTGTTGCTTAATTAATAAATGGAATTTTAGTTGTTGCTTGGATGTTGTCATATGGGAGTTCTATGTTTGTTGGATGCATGAAATTTGCAATCCATCAACGATTTGTGCAGCGTAGCAGGGACCTCCTACGCTACACACCCAGTTCCAAATTTTCCCATTTTATCATTGTCGTGTCTTTTGGGAGTCACAAAAATAAAAATAAATTGTAGGATTGATCTTATATACTCCATGCTTTTAGTATTTAATGAGATTTCTGTTTGTAATAAATTATTTAATTATTTAACACACCAATAAAGTAATACGAATCAAAAAGTATGATCATGCTTAACAGGATTCGTTGCCCATATTAAGATATTTAACACCATTATTTGGGGTAGATTCACTTGGAAAGCGTTTATTCATTCACTTAATAATTCACAGTGCAAAAATAAAAATAAAAATTTGTAACAAATGCTTCACTACATTATTGAAATGGGTTTAAAATTATGGTCAGATTAACTAGACTTGAGTCATAAATTTGGTCAGAAATCCATAGCAACAGTCTTTGGTGCATTAGCTACATATGTGCTTTTAAAGCTCCACCACTTTCTTGAAGATCATCCTCCATGTTCTGATGAGATCTTCCTCCACATAAATCTCTTTATGTGAAATTGTTTTGACTCTTAATATTTGTCAAGTAAATTTTTAACTTTTAAGATCCCAAAGTCCAGTGAAACCAAACTCAAGAAACCCATCCAACATTTTTGAATGAATGATGAATGAAAAAAATAAATGAAGAATGATCCCTTGATAACGATGGGCTACTATGATTTTGGGGAAGCATATATGTACCACCGACTAAAGATATACGCTAGGTAATCTTGAATGAAGCACATTAGGTAGTATACATGGCACACCCTGGTGTTAAGAAGATGAGTGCGGACCTGAAAACCACTCTTCTATTGGAAAGAGATGAAGAAGGACATATTAAACTTGGTAGCAAGATACTTAGAGTGTCAACAATGTAAAAGTTGAACACCGACATCCAGCAAGATTATTGCAGCCCCATGAGATACCAAAATCTAAGTGGGAAGTGATAACAATGGACTTCATTTTGGGGCTACCAATGACCTCAATAAGACATGATTCCATATTTGTAGTGGTGGAAATGTTGACCAAGAGCGCCCATTTCATACTAGTTAAGACTATGTATAAGGAACCAGAAATAGGCAGAGTTTTATTGATGAGATTATGAGACTGCATGGAGTGCCTAAGAAGATCATATCAGATAGGGGAGCAGTGTTTACAGGAAGATTTTGGAGCAGGTTAAGGTCCAGTGGGACAATTATAGTTCCAGTTTTGCTACTTCGGAGGACGTCGAGGAGATGCGTCACTGTTTTCCTTACCTATTCCAAGGACTTCGAGAAAAAGTCTATTCTTAAGAGGGGGTGTATGTAGTGCCCCACTCTAGTTGACTAACAGTGATATGACACTAACATTTATTTAGACCTAAGGGCCACACATTATCCTTGAGGACCTTAGGTTGAGGATCTAGGCACATGACTCTATTATTAGTGGTTGAGATATTAGTGGTTGTGATGTTATGGTATGTTCTCCATTGATATTATGATAAATATAACATTAATGATGATGTATGTTATCTATTGGTATTATGATGATTGTGGCATTTATGGTTATGCATGTTCTCTATTGATATTATGGTGATGGTAGCATAAATGGTTATGTTTGGTCTCTATTGAATTTATGATAATGATGGCAATAAAAGATATGTATGCTCTCTATTGATATCATGATGATGATAAATTTTATGGATATGTATATTTCTATCGATAGTACAATGTTGATAACCATGATGGATGTGTCCCCTATGTTATCTATTGTCATTAGTTCAGGCTTACAATGAACAATGATGTGAATGACTAGGTGTTGTTAATGATGCTATTATGACAACGACTAACACTGAGAAACCTTGTTACTGATTATTATTGAGTATGACAGGAAACCACCAAAGGAACTCGCACATGATGAGTTGACGACACCTGGTTTGATGAAAATTTATATTATTTTATCTTTGAAATTCTAAGTCAATTTTGAAACCTGGTATATATGTTTATCTATATTTTGATGATATATTAATGGTTGCAGACACAGGTTAGTTTCTTGGCCGAATGACTCACATAAGGGTGATGGGGTTGTACAAGTGGATGGAACGACATGGGAGGGGTGGGACAGTGTCCCTGATCTCACCCACTAGCACTCCCACCGTGACTTGAGTTGGAAAGGTTGAAACACCTTCGCCTTGAAGATCACGATGCCATGAGGGCAGGTCCCAAAGTTGGGTTGCTAATGAGGATTTTAGCGGGGGGCGTGCATCAAGGCAAATTCCTTGATCCTCGACACCATTAGTCTCACTATAATAGGCAACATAAGAGATGTTAGCGGTTTATGACGTTGCACCTATACTTTCCCCTCGTAGTCACTGAATGCTTGAAGGGAAAGTGGTGTGTGTTAGCTACCTATACCAATAGGTTTCATATTTCATGATTGGCTATGAAAGGTCCAAATATGCTCTGCTTTGATGATTCAAAGATCACATATTTCCAAGAGAATCCAATCTGTGCTTATAGCTTGGTATGGACTTAAAATTTTGAATGGATGGTCCAACAGTCTAATCTGGATCATTCCATGGTTTAAATTTGCAGTTATAGATTAGAGAAGGAAGTCTGTCCAAACTGTTTAATCTTGGCAGACAAGTAGTTCAGGTAGAGAAGAAAAGGCTCCCAACAGCTTAATCTGGGACCTTGGAAGAAATAAGGGTAGAAGTAGATAGAAAAAACAAAAGAAAAAGCCAAATAAAAGAAAAGGCAAGTAAGGGTCTGCAAGTCCAAGTGCACCCTCCAAGAAGAAATAAAAAATGCTAGGCACAGTAGCTAGGTAAGTAGATGGGGTTGCAGAAGTGGTATTCATTGCAGATTAAATCTTGCTGGTTAAATAAGAAAAGCAAGGAAAAGGAGCATGTCTAATTCCCCAATTTCCCCTTCCACTCTTATTACTAACATCCCTTCATCCATGGAGATTGATGAGAAATTTCTAAGGTTTTATGATGGTTCTTGTTCATTTAAAAGCCACATTTCCTGTGTAAAATTCTTTTCATTTTGATCTACTCCCTAAACTAAGTAAATTTCAAATAAAATTAGTGGTTTCCCCTTCATTTACCCTCTCATACATCTTAACCACTAACTCTACTATCTAAATCCCCTATGTCCCCCTTTCCCTACTATAAATAACACTAAGGTGTATAAATCCCAGCACTATGTACATATCCTCCTCTTGGATCTATAGCCAAATAAATGGTCAAGGGAGACTTTAGTCCATCTGGGACTGTGGTCAACCCTATCTTGGAGCTGCTCTAACCTCTGGTTATGAGCAACAACCTCCTCCCTCAGTCCTCACCGTCCCTTTGCTCAAAAACACAAAAAACCCCTTTTTCCTTGCTAAAATCACCCCTATAAGCCCCTTTTTCTTACAAAAACCATTGAAAACCCGAAAAAATCCCAAAACACATGACAAACCCACTTTCCTATAGTTCTCCGCCCGAAATATTAAAATTGAATATTATAATGGGCCGGCGGCCCCCCCTCAACCTGCACGATCCGTCAGAAGACCCGCCAGCCGTCCGATCTCCGCCGCCCAGATCTAACGGTGGGCGGTCATTTTCGTCCCCCGACCTGCCGACCTTTAGCGTCCGAGGAAAGTGGTTTCCCGCTCCGTACCCTGGACGCGTGTCAATCGCCGGGGTTGTTCGGAGCACCCCCCCCCCCCAAATACCACTCACCAGCAAAAGCGGTGCGGGGAACCCGCTTACCACTATTCCGTTACCGCCGTCCCTTATGTCAGCATTGCGTCATCCTGACGTAGTACCTTTCGCCCACCCCGCGCCATGTGATCTTCCACATACCCCTGCCACCTATTCACCCGCCACCGTGTCCTGCCACCCTGGCTCACACCTCAGCAGCCACGTCACCTCCGTACCTGGGCCCCGCCATGACATCATGCTGACGTCATCGGCGGAAAAGCGCCAAATGCATACTTTTTCCAAATTTAACGTTATAAACGACCAAATGAGCCGTTTTCGGTCATTTTCACGCGCAAAAGAAGTAGCCGTTGTCGACCAGCTGCAGCGAAATTTGTCCCCAACCATCAAATTCGACATTTCGACCGCTACAAGTCCAGAATTCGACGGCATTTAACCTCCACAGCCCGGCCCGCAGGCTTCCAAGCTAGTGTTCCAGGTATTTCACCAGTTTTTCCCCACTTTTTCCCATGCATTCCAATTCTCTGTAAATTCACCATTAAAAGACTGGTAAAAATCCTAAAATTCAACTCTGCTACTTACCTAAAGTAAGCCCAAGCAACCTGCACCACCCCTGAACTACAATTCAACATCAGAGCGGTCATTCCACGGGCTGAAACCGTAAAATTGTCCTCGAGCTGCTCGACATTGTTCCCTTTTGCGAGTACAGGCCACCTACATTCTTACCAAAAGAAACCTCATTACCGCTGCAACTTACCCCTGACAGTTCTCATCCCTGAGAGGTTGCAACAAACTGCACAGACCAACTTGCATTTTCACTCAGAAAAACACTTTAGACTTGGTCTATCAATTGCCATCACCTCATTTCAAATCAAGTTTTACAATGGCTACTTCTGCATCCTCATCCCTCAGTGTAGCTCCACTGAACCCAACAAATAGAGAGCTGGAGGCCTTGCCATTGGTTGACAAGGATTGTATTATTGAAGACTTTGAGGGCAACAGGGACTTCTTACAGACTTTCAGTCAGTTGAGAGAGGACTATAAGGATGGTCATGGCACACATGGGATATGGGAGTCAAGCCTACCATATTATTGTCTCCTAGCTGTAAATGTCTTCCCTGAGATCATTCACCTATGTGCTGAAAACTATAATGGGCAGCACAGAACTGTTAGCACTCCATCTGGAAGAATCCTTTTCTACGTTAATGCCGAGTCTATCAACAAAATGTTACATTTTGATCAGACGGAATTGCTAATCCCGTTTTCCTTGAGCTATTTGATAGAGACTGGTGAAAAGATGACCAGTGAGGAGATTCAGAAGGTCACCAGAGATTTCATGAGACCTGAGTGCCAGCCTACAGAGCCACCTCCCTACCTGGGTATCCATTTCAATGATATAGGCAGGCTTTTACTGGACATGATTGCCTATGTGCTGGGATACAAAAACAGTGAGCATGTGGACAAAACAATGCTGGTTTTGCTATCTGCATATAGCCCACGCCAACCCCCTGCCAGGAAATATAACTTTGCTAAATTCATTGCCAATAAGATTCATGATCAGCTAAGCAAGCTGGACAGGCAGGGGGTCTTCAGGTACTCAACCTATATTTACCACCTATTCATGTACTATCACTCTGAAGCCTTCCCATGCTACATCAGAACGCTGGATCACAAAGGGGAGAGAAGATCTGTTATCTTCTAGACCTCTGTCTTTCATAAGGTCACAAACTCACCCTATACCTACTGTGAATTTGTTGACCAATTTGTATACCCAGTCTCTTGCCTGTTGATGAAGTCCCCTCCTCCTAGGGTATCAAGTGAGATAAAGAAAGCCCTGCAGCTTTCTAGAAAATATAAAATAGGTGACTGGTACCTATATGAGAACCATACTGTCATTAGGATCTATGGCTGTGAGCTCTGTCCATACAGGCTCACAAAATATGTGCCTATGAGGTTATTTGCCTTAGAATATTACAGGCAGTTGATTCAGTCAGACCTCACCCATTTCCACAGCGCCAAAAAGAAGGCCCATCTCAAGTTCAAAAACGAGTTGGGCCCCTTCATCATGAACAAAAAAGAAGGGTGGGAAGAGGCAGACCTAATCCTCAAGGATAAATACAAGCTATCCTATAGTTTTCGGTGGGTCCATTATTACCCTCAAGGTTTCATCACTGCTAGAAGAAACAAGTATAGGCTGATAGGCATCAAACATTGCCAGTACTCTCACATTGAAAAATATGCCAACCTGCAAGAATGGCAGATGGACACTCTAGTTGAAAATCTAACTGAGGAAGAGAGAATGCTAAAGACTAGGAGGGAGCTTGAAAAGACCATTGACCTGGACTATGTGCAACAGGTACCTTTCAGACAACCTTATTCAATAGGAGAAGGGACCTCGGCTACAAAGACTGCACCACATGCACCGTCTACATCAGCACCAGTGTTAGATAAAGGCAAGGGTATAATGGGCACAGAAGAGGAGGTAACAAAAGAAAAGCCTGCCCCTGAAGCAGAGCAGCAAACAGGGCAGCAACAAGAACAGCAGCAAGGGCAAAATGTCCCTCCACAGACTCAGCTACCAGCAGCTCCAACACTGCAAATTCCACCTCCACAAAAAGAGCCAGTAACTGCCCCAATCTTACAAACCCCAGCACATGAGGACAGGGGAACTAAGAGAGACAGAGAAGAGTCCACTCCTCTCAGTGGATCCTCCCACCAGCCAGAAGCCAAAAGGCAAAGAGCAGACTCCCCAGAGGTAGAAGACATTACTGATGATGTCTTGGAGAGTGAAAGAAAAGACAAGGAGGGCAGTCAACACACAGGTACAAGCTCCTTTCAGCAGGAGCAAACTTTGCAACATGGTTTAGAGGTGTCCTCCTCTTCCCAGCTGACCAAGAAGCCCAAAAGCACCAAGGCTTCTTTCAAACAGATTAAAGCTCAGAATGAGCTGCTAAGGGCCGAGGTCTACAAGCAATTCGTTGATGCAACACCAGCCCAGCAAGAGAGACTATTGTCGGTATTTGACATTCAGGAGGAGAGACTGCTCCTGAGCCACTTCAAGCCAATGGGGCCGGAGCCTAAGACACCTGCAGATTTCATAAAGACAAGGGTGGAGGTCCTAGCCAGGGATATACATCCCATGGACCAGATTGAACTCCACAGGCAAACTGGAGAGATGGTCTATACGACCCTAATAGAGAAGGCCACCTTGGCCCATGAGCTGAAGGAGTCCCTCAAAAACACCAACACCCAGTTGGATTTTGAGAGATTGTCATCCCAAGCCAAAGACAAAAGGATAAAGTCCCTGGAGGAGATCATCATCGATCTAGGACATGATCCTAGTGATCCAGCGGGTGTAAAGGCCCTCCTAAAGAAAAAAGATGATGACTTGAACGCAATGAAGAAGAGGTTTAAGCTGCAGCCCACAGAGCATCCTCAAACAGCAGAACTCCAAAAGCAAAAACGGGCTGAGGACCAGCTAGACCTCCTAATGCAGCAAGACCAAAGGATTAGGGAACTGGAGAAAGAGCTGGAAGGAATATTACAGGAAAAACAAGCAGATTCCACTTCCCAAGCTCCTCCAACTACATCAACAACAACAACAACTTCAGGGGCAGTAGTGCCCCCTACAGCAGAAGCAGCAGGAACAGCAGCAGCCCCAGATGCTAGTCCAAGTGTAGAAGAATTGACCAAGGCCGTCAAAGCAATGGAGCTCCAAGCAGACGAAATAAAGAAGGCCAAGGAAAAATTGGCAGAACTGGACTCCAAGTATACCAGCTCCAAAATGACTGTAGCAGAACAGGGCAGAGAAATAAAGGCCCAAAGAGACAAGATAAAGGCCTTAGAAAAGGAGCTGAATCTAGAGACAACTATGGCTGACATAAAGAGAATCCTATGGGCTAAAATTGGCCAATCCATCAAACAGCAGTGGAGGTCAATAAAAATAATACATGAGCAGATGGATTTGATGGGCCAAGCACAAGCAGAAATTCAGAAGGCCAAGACAGTACTAGGTAACAAAACAGAACAGGCCAACAGGATGATAGACTTCCTGAATAGACAGGAAAGGGAAGAATTAGCAGCCATAGGCATTCCCAACAGAACAGAAGCTGTCCTCTCTGCCAAGAAAGCACTAACTCTAAGAAACTATATACAAACAGTAGAGAGGAATTTTTTTGAAATGCAAGTAGATGTGGAGGAATACAAGGCCAAAATGGGCGTGCTGCAAGCAAAAGGTCTGCCCAGCTTGCTAAGTGGTGTAGGAAAGTTGATCTCCCTAGATCAAATGGCCAATAGAATGGCAACCACTATTGAAAATCAGATTATTGCATCTGGCAGTACATCTGAACCAGCAGGGCCTCCTACAGGACAGAGTTTATATGAAAAACTTGAAGGCATGTTCTACATTGAGAATGAGGTGAATCACCTGTTTGAGACCCCTCCCAATCTTTACAAACATACAGAGGCAGAGGAAACATTGATAAAAATACGCAGGCATCAAATGCCTAAGGAGGATTGGTGGCAGTTTATGCTTCAGATTTTGCCACGGTAAGTCCAGCTGTTTGGTCACTGCCAGCTCCAGGTCACTAGAAGACAAACAGCAGAAAAGGGTTAGCATTTAAAAGCAGCTGAGTAATGACTCATCACATAAGACTATGACAGCTAGCCAAGTTTTGAACAGCGCATCTCCAACCGACTCTAACAGCCATAAAGACCAAATATCTTCTGACTATTTGACAGCTGAAGCATAAAGGAATTTCGGCTGCATTCACTCCTTCAGCTACTGCATTTCGGAGATTAGCATATCATAAATGAGATAATAACTCATTTCGTTGATATTTTTTGATGTAAATTTTGTATATAAACTCCCCTGAGTAACTCATAAGGGGTTGGTAATTTTCTCTATGAGAACACTTGTATTGTACACTTTCAATTATCTAATACAAAGGGCTGGATGAGCTCATTGATTTCTCGAAATTATTTGATGTCTGGAGGATGCTCCATGTGTTGATGCAGAATTCCTGTGCTGTCTGACGAAATAACAAGTTTTCTTCAAAACTCTGTTCTTGTTTTCTTATGTTTATCAAATCATACTTACCTCACACTAAGCTAGCAGTAAAAAAGAAAGAATAGTACAAGATTTGTTTTATTACACCTTGTGCTCAATTTTTTCTGCTGTAAATGTTTGTCTTCAGGGTTAAATATGTACATGAATTCTTAATTGCTCATGTGTCTGTTAATTCTATATGTATGAATATCACCTAGAAATTCTTAAGTGCTTCTGGGTCAATATTCTCACTGTCTTACTCCAACAGTTAAACTGTAAGATTCTTAATTGCCTTGCACTAACGGGATACACTCCATTTCATCACTATTTCAAACGTTATTTCATAGACACTAATCTGGCTCTGCAGCATCACTACAGTATCATAGCAGCACATCAAGCATCTAAAGGACCATTGACTCCATAGCCCAATGGACTAGAACTCTTTGAAAAATACACAAGCACCTTGATTGAGATTATCATCCAAGCAAAAAACTCTAAACAGACCTGAACTTATATCTAGCCTAAAATCATTACAAACAGAGACAAATCATAAAGAGAGAGCCCTCTCTGATTACAGTGTGGCTAGGCATGGTAATCCAAATATTGGTTAGTGGTTACCCCGGCCGTATTCCCTTGGGAGTCATAGGGAACAACCTGGGTGTTAACATAATTGGCGACTCCACTGGGGAATGCTTGAGGTTTTTTAATTACTATATATCTTCCATAGCTACTATCAAGCCTGAAATAAGTCAAGAGGCCTTTAATCTGTTTCTGTATCACATTAAACAGCTTTAGGGAGGAGCTTGTTTAGGGAATCTTCATCTTATCTCTGAGAATATATACCCATTCCTCAATCTTCATCCAGTCCTTTCAGATATAAAAATTTCCTACAAAATCCTAAAAAACAGTTAGAAACTGGCTCCTAAGAAAAATCCACGGCATACTAGGGCAAATCCTGACCCTAATCCACCTATCATTATTGATAATCCAAATACCATCCCAAGAAACATTAGGAGAGAGCAAAAGCAGGAGCAGCCTGCTGATTTAACCTCAGATTCAGATCATCCTAGCCTTATATCTACCCCATGCAAGGTCCTTTTCCGGTCTACCCCTAGTTTCCCTAGTTCACCATCCACATCTCAAAGTCCCCCTCTCACATCTTCATCCACTGCACATATCCCCTTAACCAACACTCTAGGTTCACCCCTACTTGTTACCCCTGTGATACCCACTGTTCCTTTTATCCCAGCTGCCCCTGTTAATCCTCTAAATCCTGTAAATATGGCTAACAAATATGCACCCTTGCAGATACCAGCTAATGCGGCAGCTCTACCCCAAGATTACCAAACCAAAATTTCATATTTTGACTCCAATGGCCCTCTAACAGCTGCTCAGCATGCCAAGAGGATGCAAGACCATTTTGAGACCTATGAAATAGATGATGACAGTGTCAGAATGAGGATGTTTGTCCAAAGCCTAACTGGGGATGTAAGAACTTGGTTTAGATCCCTGAATGCAAACTCCATTACAACTCCTGCTGAACTGTATCAAGCCTTTACTAGTAGATGGGAGAAGAAGAAAGATCCTCTGCACATACTTGGGGAATATGACACTATCAAAAGAGGTCCCCAGGAGACTGTTTTGGAGTATTGTGCAAGATTTAATAATGTATATAACTCAATTCCACAAAATTTAAGGCCTCCTCCTGATTTAGCATTGTACAAATGCCCTGATGGTTTTGACCCTGACATGGCCTATCAGTTGAAGGAAAGAGATTGTCAATCCCTTGAAGAGGCCCAAAGGGTTGCTGTCACAGTGGAAGCCAACCTAATTGCCAAAAGAAACAGGGCAAGGTTGGAAAAGAGGACTGTTTTCAAAGAGGAACCCTCTGCCTTTGATCAAAAGCTTGATGCCATACTAAATGGAATGAAAAGATTAGGTGATGGAGTGGAATCGGTTGAAAGAAAATCATCATGGGAAGCACCACAAAACAACCCTCCTAGGAATCCAAATTTTAGGAGAACTCAAAACCCAGGCGTTGGCAAAACCAGTGCTGATCAAGATATAAGACCCCCTTTCCAAGAAAATTATGCAGAAACTTCCACATCAGTAGAGCCCAATGAAGATCCTGAGATTAATTTATTGGGTCTAGATGGGGAAAGCCAAGTTTTCCTAACACAAGAAGATCATGAGGATGATGAAATCAAACTATTCCAAACTAAGTCAGGTGAATCCTTTGACTTCAAACAAGGCTACGACACTGACGTTTATGAAGTCCATAAACAATACAAACTGAGGAGCAGAACTGTGAATGTTAACCAGCCTCAAAAGAAAAAGGATAATCAGCAGCCTGAAACAGTTATAGTCATAGAACCTAATGACAAAATGACTTCACATACAGAGGAAGTGATTGTTGAGGAGATCACTGAACCACTGTCCTTAAAACAGCAGCCTATGGGAACTCCCCCTGCTTATCCTTATTCAACTCTTTCTCCTCAAGAGATGAGTAAAAAGGATAAGTCCCAAAGTCAAGACAAAAATCAAGAAGAAGATGTAATAAACAAGGAAAGGACTGTCACCTATAACCCCAAGACTCAGTCTGAAAAACCCTTTGACTTAGAAACCGAAATTGGCAAAATAAAGATAGCTATTCCTCTCGTGGAACTAGCCAAGCATGACATCTATAAACTACAGATCAAAAGGTCCCTTCAACTCACTAGCAACAAAGATGATGTCAATGTACTGGATGACACCCCAGAACTTCTGTTTGGCCCAGAAGTGGATGGAAAAACAGTAGTCATAGGGGTACTGCCTTTCTATGTCAGTTTACATATTCATGATAAAATATTACATAATGCAATGTTTGACTCAGGTGCCTCTCACAATCTCATGCCAAAAGCAGTCATGGAGAGATTGAATTTAGACATAACAAGACCATATAAGGATCTGTTTTCCTTTGACTCCAGCCAAGTCAAGTGTTTAGGTCTCATAAAAGATTTATGTGTATCTCTGGTCCAATACCCAAACAAGACAATCCTAATGGATGTGGTAGTTGCTGATATCCCACCTAAGTATGGGATGCTGTTATCAAGATCATGGGGAGCTAAACTCCAAGGTTCCCTACAATTAGACATGTCATATGCCACCATCTCTGTTTTTGGGCAACCAAAAAGACTGTACAGAGAAACACTTATGAAATACATGGTCAGCAGTGAAGAAAAGCCTCAAAACTTTCCCATATATGCTGTCCATTCAGACATAGACTCATACATTCTCTTCAATGACACCACAACTCCCTCAAAAGGCGAGGTTGAAACCAAGATATTCATACAAGAGGAAGATTCGAATGAAAGTATTACCACCCATGAAACAAAAGTCAATCAAACACCAGATGTTGCTGCTGCCCTAGTTGTCAAGAACATCCAATCAAAGGATGAGACTGTCCTAGAAGACAAGCTAGGGAAAAAACCACAACTGCTACTCACATTGCCAGCCCATGTACAGATCATCAAATCTCCTTTCCAACAGTATATTCTATGGTTCGTTGAATTTGATGGCTCGTTCAACAAATTAGGGGCAGGAGCTGGAGTTTGGGTGCACAATAAAGAGAATAGTCATGTAGAAGGCAGGGCCTATAGATTAAATTTCAGATGCACTAATAACATGGCAGAATATGAGGCTCTTTTACTAGGCCTCAAGTTAGTAAAGTTCTTACAAGCTACCAGGGTTTCAATCATGGGTGATTCAGATTTGGTTATTCAACAAGTGAAGGGAAAATTTGTCACCAATGACAAAAGACTAAGGACTTATAGGTCTGCTGTTGCTGAGGTACTAAACTTTTTCTCTGAATTCCAAATTACTAAAATTTCCAGAACCCACAATCTACATGCTCATAGTTTAGCCACCTTTGCAAGTACCTGCAAGTTGCCCTTTGAGCCCCATCATTGTTTTACAGCTGAGGTAAAACACAGACCCTCCATTCCAAACAATGTCAATGATTGGCAAGTATTTGAGGATGACAAGCAAATAAACCATTTTTTAACTCTACAGCAAGAATTTGCAGGACTAAATATCGACATTGAGACGGCAAGTCAATCACAAATATTTGATGGAGCAAGTCCATCACAAATACAGTTTCAACAGATTGCTCACCCAATATCACCTAGAACTGCAAAACTAATGCTGAGTCCAACCATTTTCAACAAGGAAAACATTCAGCAAATTCAACAAATTAACTATGAAGAGGTGGCCAATGCTGAAACTGAAATCATTGAGCTGAAAGACAATTTTCTACCAACGGGCCTAACTCCACTAGAAGACATCTTTGACTCAAATGACATCCCTAGAAAACCAAAAATGCAGCCCTTAAATGCAGCCATTGAGGAGTGCAACATAGGTACAAGTGAGAAGCCCAAGATAATTAAATTATCTGCTTCCTTACCTCCTGACCAAAAGCCAAAGTACATTGACCTCTTCAAAGAGTTCCAGGACATTTTTGCATGGAGCTATGAGGACCTAAAGTCCTATGACACCTCTGTAATCCAGCACACTATCCCTCTCAAACCTGATCAAAATCCCTTTAAACAAAAACTGAGGAGAATCAATCCTATGCTTCTCCCAGCAATGGAACAAGAGGTGCAAAAAATGTTCAAAGCAGGCATCATAGCACCAATCAGATTCTCTGAATGGATCTCCAACCTAGTCCCTACAAGAAAGAAGACTGGTGAAATTAGGCTGTGTGTGGATTTGAGGAATCTCAACCAAGTATCCCTCAAAGACAATTACCCCTTACCCAAGATGGATCACATTTTGCAGAGAGTAGTGGGGGCTTCCAGAAGTTCTCTACTTGATGGATTCTCAGGTTTCAACCAGATTTTAGTTCACCCTGATGATCAGGACAAAACAACATTTACAACCCCATGGGGAACTTTCAAATATGTAAATATGCCTTTTGGATTGAAAAATGAAGGGGCAACTTTTCAAAGAGCCATGGACATTGCCTTTGCCAAGGAGATTCATGACTTTTTAGTCATTTACCTAGATGACCTTACACCTTTCTCAAAATCAGACCAAGAACACATAAGGCATCTGAGACAGATCTTCCTAAAATGCAGAAAATATGGAATTTCCTTGAATCCCAAGAAATCCCTGTTTGGTTTAGAGGAAGGTAAGCTATTGGGCCACATCATTTCTAAAGATGGCATTAGAATTGACCCAGATAGGATACAAGCTATCCTACAAATGCCCCACCCAAGAAATGTCAAAGAGTTGCAAGGATTCTTGGGAAAAATCAATTTCTTGAGAAGGTTTATCCCAAACTTAGCAGAACTAATCAGATTATTAAATAACATGCTAAAGAAAGATTCAAAAGTCAAATGGAATGTTGAAGCCAATCAAGCCTTTGAATGTATAAAATTGGCCCTTACCCAAACCCCAGTTTTGACCAATCCTCAATTTGACAGAGAATTTATCATTTTCTCTTTTGCCTCCCAGCATACAATTGCTGCTGTTTTACTGCAAAAAGATGACCAAGGAAATGAGAAGCCAATTGCTTTCTTTAGCAAAGCTCTTAGAGATGCACCTTTAAAGTATCAATTCATGGAAAAGCAAGCTTATGCTTTAGTCAAAGCCATTAAAGACTTTAGGATTTATATCCTTTATTCCCATGTTATAGCATATGTGCCAAGTCCTATTGTCAAAGACATTCTCACCCAAGAGAATTTAGAGGGCAGAAGAGGAAAATGGATTGCCAACATCTTGGAATTTGACATTGAGATAAAACCTACAAAACTAATAAAAGGCCAAGGCTTGGCTAAATTAATGACAGAAACAAATTTTCAAGCCTTAGACATTAACCAGCTGGACAGTGAACCGGAGCTGGCGACTCCAAAGATCAATGTAGCCTTTGAACAATCCCCTTGGTATTCAAATATCTGTTATGTGTTACAAAAGCTGTGTGCTCCCCCAGGACTGTCCAGGACTAAGTGTAGATTCTTAAAAATGAAAACCTCAAGATTTTGTGTGATGGATGGCAATCTGCTTTGGAAAAACCATGAAGGTATATTGCTGCACTATTTAATTGAAAATGAAACTGACAAAATCATAAAAGAATTTCATGCAGGTGACTGTGGTGGACACTTGTATTGGAAGTCCACTGTGGACAAGATACTAAGGGCTAGATACTACTGGCCCACCATGTTCTCTGATGTCAAGAAATTCATCACCTCATGTCATAAATGTCAAGTGTTTGAGGGAAAGAGACAGTTGCTGCCACTTCCTTTAAGGCCTATTGCAACAGAGAGACCTTTTCAACAATGGGGATTGGACTTCATTGGGGAAATTCATCCCTCATATTTAGGCCAACACAGATGGATCTTGACAGCCACAGAATACTTTACAAAGTGGATTGAAGCTGTCCCATGCAGACAGGAAAATGATTCAATAATTATTTAGTTCTTGGAGAACAACATATTTGCTAGATTTGGCTGTCCTGACAAAATAATAACAGACAATGCTGCTGCTTTCAGATCCAAGAAAATGGTGAACTTCTGCCATAAATTTCACATCACTTTGGGCCATTCCACTGCCTACTATCCCCAAGGAAATGGCCTTGCTGAGTCATCAAATAAAAGTCTGGTAAACATCATAAAGAAAGTACTTGAAGAGAACAAAAAGAATTGGCATAAGAAGCTTGTGAATGCCCTATGGGCAGATAGACTAACAACCAAAAGATCAATTGGGACCAGCCCATATGAGTTGGTTTATGGATTAGAGGCCAAGTTCCCCTCATCACTAGGAGTGCCTGTTATGAAGCTTCTTGAAGAAAGCCAAGCTGAACCAAATGACATGCAAAGAAGAATCAATCAAATCATATGTCTGCAACAAACTAGAGACCAAGTTTTCAACAGAGTTCAAGTTCTACAAGAAAAATTAAAGAAGGCTTTTGATAGAAGAACTAAGGCAGAAGATTTCAGTGTGGGAGACAAAGTCCTCAAGTGGGATGCAAGAAGAGAAGACAAAGGAAAACATGGAAAATTTGATTCCTTATGGAGAGGACCATTTGCTGTCCAAGCTGTGCAAGGTAACAACACTTACTTCCTAAAAAGTCTTAATGAAACTGACTTGGATGAAGGTCCTGTGAATGGCAGGATGCTGAAGCATTATTTTGACTATTACCCATGAGTATAGCCGGTGGTTCCTTTGTATATATGCAGATGTATATATTATTTTTTGTTTAGATTGTAAAAATGCAATTTTTTCAAGCTTATTGACTGCCAGCAAAAGGTAAATAGAATCAGAGGTCTACCAAGAAGAAAAGCACACAATTTGGGCACTTCAAAGCAGCAAACTACAAGATGGGCAAGAGCAATCAAGGAGCAAGGCAATCTGACCTGCTGTTCTTGGTCTTTCAAATGAAACACCATCCCCATGTGGAGCCACTGTTAGCTACCTATACCAATAGGTTTCATATTTCATGATTGGATATGAAAGGTCCAAATATGCCCTGCTTTGATGATTCAAAGATCACATATTTCCAAGAGAATCCAATCTGTGCTTATAGCTTGGTATGGACTTAAAATTTTGAATGGATGGTCCAAAAGTCTAATCTGGATCATTCCATGGTTTAAATTTGCAGTTATAGATTAGAGAAGGAAGTCTGTCCAAACTGTTTAATCTTGGCAGACAAGTAGTTCAGGTAGAGAAGAAAAGGCTCCCAATAGCTTAATCTGGGACCTTGGAAGAAATAAGGGTAGAAGTAGATAGAAAAAACAAAAGAAAAATCCAAATAAAAGAAAAGGCAAGTAAGGGTCTGCAAGTCCAAGTGCACCCTCCAAGAAGAAATAAAAAATGCTAGGCACAGTAGCTAGGTAAGTAGATGGGGTTGCAGAAGTGGTATTCATTGCAGATTCAATCTTGCTGGTTAAATAAGAAAAGCAAGGCAAAGGAGCATGTCTAATTCCCCAATTTCCCCTTCCACTCTTATTACTAACATCCCTTCATCCATGGAGATTGATGAGAAATTTCTAAGGTTTTATGATGGTTCTTGTTCATTTAAAAGCCACATTTCCTGTGTAAAATTCTTTTCATTTTGATCTACTCCCTAAACTAAGTAAATTTCAAATAAACTTAGTGGTTTCCCCTTCATTTACCCTCTCATACATCTTAACCACTAACTCTACTATCTAAATCCCCTATGTCCCCCTTTCCTTACTATAAATAACACTAAGGTGTATAAATCCCAGCACTATGTACATATCCTCCTCTTGGCACTATAGCCAAATAAATGGTCAAGGGAGACTTTAGTCCATTTGGGACTATGGTCAACCCTATCTTGGAGCTGCTCTAACCTCTGGTTATGAGCAGCAACCTCCTCCCTCAGTCCTCACCGTCCCTTTGCTCAAAAGCACAAAAAACCCCTTTTTCCTTGCTAAAATCACCCCTATAAACCCCTTTTTCTTACAAAAACCATTGAAAACCCGAAAAAACCCCAAAACACATGACAAACCCACTTTCCTATAGTTCTCCGCCCGAAATATTAAAATTGAATATTATAATGGGCCGGCGGGCCCCCCTCAACCTGCACGATCCGTCGGAAGACCCGCCAGCCGTCTGATCTCCGCCGCCCAAATCTAACGGTGGGCGGTCATTTTCGTCCCCCGACCTGCCGACCTTTAGCGTCCGGGGAAAGTGATTTCCCGCTCCGTACCCTGGACGCGTGTCAATCGCCGGGGTTGTTCGGAGCCCCCCCCCCCCCCAATACCACTCACCAGCAAAAGCGGTGCGGGGAACCCGCTTACCACTATTCCGTTACCGCTGTCCCTTATGTCAGCATTGCGTCATCCTGACGTAGTACCTTTCGCCCACCCCGCGCCATGTGATCTTCCACGTACCCCTGCCACCTATTCACCCGCCACCGTGTCCTGCCACCCTGGCTCACACCTCAGCAGCCACGTCACCTCCGTACCCGGGCCCCGCCATGATGTCATGCTGACGTCATCGACGGAAAAGCGCCAAATGCATACTTTTTCCAAATTTAACGTTATAAATGACCAAATGAGCCGTTTTCGGTCATTTTCACGCGCAAAAGAAGTAGCCGTTGTCGACCAGCTGCCGCGAAATTTGTCCCCAGCCATCAAATTCGACATTTCGACCGCTACAAGTCCAGAATTTGACGGCATTTAACCTCCACAGACCGGCTCACAGGCTTCCAAGCTAGTGTTCCAGGTATTTCACCAGTTTTTCCCCACTTTTGCCCATGCATTCCAATTCTCTGTAAATTCACCATTAAAAGACTGGTAAAAATCCTAAAATTCAACTCTGCTAGTTACCTAAAGTAAGCCCAAGCAACCTGCACCACCCCTGAACTACAATTCAACATTAGAGCGGTCATTCCACGGGCTGAAACCGTAAAATTGTCCTCGAGCTGCTCGGCATTGTTCCCTTTTGCCGAGTACAGGCCACCTACATTCTTACCAAAAGAAACCTCATTACCTCTGCAACTTACCCCTGGCAGTTCTCATCCCTGAGAGGTTGCAGCAAACTGCACAAACCAGCTTGCATTTTCACTGAGAAAAACACTTCAGACTTGGTCTATCAATTGCCATCACCTCATTTCAAATCAAGTTTTACAATGGCCGCTTCTGCATCCTCATCCCTCAGTGTAGCTCCACTGAACCCAACAAATAGAGAGCTGGAGGCCTTGCCATTGGTTGACAAGGATTGTCTTATTGAAGACTTTGAGGGCAACAAGGACTTCTTACAGACTTTCAGTCAGTTGAGAGAGGACTATAAGGATGGTCATGGCACACATGGGATATGGGAGTCAAACCTACCATATTATTGTCTCCCAGCTGTAAATGTCTTCCCTGAGATCATTCACCTATGTGCTGAAAACTATAATGGGCAGCACAGAACTGTTAGCACTCCATCTGGAAGAATCCTTTTCTACGTTAATGCTGAGTCTATCAACAAAATGTTACATTTTGATCAGACAGAATTGCTAATCCCGTTTTCCTTGAGCTATTTGATAGAGACTGGTGAAAAGATGACCAGTGAGGAGATTCAGAAGGTCACCAGAGATTTCATGAGACCTGAGTGCTAGACTATAGAGCCACCTCCCTACCTGGGTATCCATTTCAATGATATAGGCAGGCTTTTACTGGACATGATTGCCTATGTGCTGGGATACAAAAACAGTGAGCATGTGGACAAAACAATGCTGGTTTTGCTATCTTCATATAGCCCACGCCAACCCCCTGCCAGGAAATATAACTTTGCTAAATTCATTGCCAATAAGATTCATGATCAGCTAAGCAAGCTGGACAGGCAGGGGGTCTTCAGGTACTCAGCCTATATTTACCACCTATTCATGTACTATCACTCTGAAGCCTTCCCATGCTACATCAGAAGGCTGGATCACAAAGGGGAGAGAAGATCTGTTATCTTCTGGACCTCTGTCTTTCATAAGGTCACAAACTCACCCTATACCTACTGTGAATTTGTTGACCAATTTGTATACCCAGTCTCTTGCCTGTTGATGAAGTCCCCTCCTCCCAGGGTATCAAATGAGATAAAGAAAGCCCTGCAGCTTTCTAGAAAATATAAAATAGGTGACTGGTACCTATATGAGAACCATACTGTCATTAGGATCTATGGCTGTGAGCTCTGTCCATACAGGCTCCCAAAATATGTGCCTATGAGGTTATTTGCCTTAGAATATTACAGGCAGTTGATTCAGTCAGACCTCACCCATTTCCACAGCGCCAAAAAGAAGGCCCATCTCAAGTTCAAAAATGAGTTGGGCCCCTTCATCATGAACAAAAAAGAAGGGTGGGAAGAGGCAGACCTAATCCTCAAGGATAAATACAAGCTATCCTATAGTTTTCGGTGGGTCCATTATGACCCTCAAGGTTTCATCACTGCTAGAAGAAACAAGTATAGGCTGATAGGCATCAAACATTGCCAGTACTCTCACATTGAAAAATATGCCAACCTGCAAGAATGGCAGATGGACACTCTAGTTGAAAATCTAACTGAGGAAGAGAGAATGCTAAAGACTAGGAGGGAGCTTGAAAAGACCATTGACCTGGACTATGTGCAACAGGTACCTTTCAGACCACCTTATTCAATAGGAGAAGGGACCTCGGCTACAAAGACTGCACCACAGGCACCTTCTACATCAGCACCAGTGTTAGATAAAGGCAAGGGTATAATGGGCACAGAAGAGGAGGTAACAAAAGAAAAGCCTGCCCCTGAAGCAGAGCAGCAAACAGGGCAGCAACAAGAACAACAGCAAGGGAAAAATGTCCCTCCACAGACTCAGCTACCAGCAGCTCCAACACTGCAAATTCCACCTCCACAAAAAGAGCCAGTAACTGCCCCAATCTTACAAACCCCAGCACATGAGGACAGGGGAACTAAGAGAGACAGAGAAGAGTCCACTCCTCTCAGTGGATCCTCCCACCAGCTAGAAGCAAAAAGGCAAAGAGCAGACTCCCCAGAGGTAGAAGACATTACTGGTGATGTCTTGGAGAGTGAAAGAAAAGACAAGGAGGGCAGTCAACACACAGGTACAAGCTCCTTTCAGTAGGAGCAAACTTTGCAACATGGTTTAGAGGTGTCCTCCTCTTCCCAGCTGACCAAGAAGCCCAAAAGCACCAAGGCTTCTTTCAAATAGATTAAAGCTCAGAATGAGCTGCTAAGGGCCGAGGTCTACAAGCAATTCGTTGATGCAACACCAGCCCAGCAAGAGAGACTATTGTCGGTATTTTACATTCAGGAGGAGAGACTTCTCCTGAGCCACTTCAAGCCAATGGGGCCGGAGCCTAAGACACCTGCAGATTTCATAAAGACAAGGGTGGAGGTCCTAGCCAGGGATATACATCCCATGGACCAGATTGAACTCCACAGGCAAACTGGAGAGATGGTCTATACGACCCTAATAGAGAAGGCCACCTTGGCCCATGAGCTGAAGGAGTCCCTCAAAAACACCAACACCCAGTTGGATTTTGAGAGATTGTCATCCCAAGCCAAAGAAAACAGGATAAAGTCCCTGGAGGAGATCATCATCGATATAGGACATGATCCTAGTGATCCAACGGGTGTAAAGGCCCTCCTAAAGAAAAAAGATGATGACTTGAACGCAATGAAGAAGAGGTTTAAGCTGCAGCCCACAGAGCATCCTCAAACAACAGAACTCCAAAAGAAAAAACGGGCTGAGGACCAGCTAGACCTCCTAATGGAGCAAGACCAAAGGATTAGGGAACTGGAGAAAGAGCTGGAAGGAATATTACAAGAAAAACAAGCAGATTCCACTTCCCAAGCTCCTCCAACTACATCAACAACAGCAGCAACTTCAGGGGCAGTAGTGCCCCCTACAGCAGAAGCAGCAGGAACAGCAGCAGCCCCAGATGCTAGTCCAAGTGTAGAAGAATTGACCAAGGCCGTCAAAGCAATGGAGCTCCAAGCAGACGAAATAAAGAAGGCCAAGGAAAAATTGGCAGAACTGGACTCCAAGTATACCAGCTCCAAAATGAATGTAGCAGAACAGGGCAGAGAAATAAAGGCCCAAAGAGACAAGATAAAGGCCTTAGAAAAGGAGCTGAATCTAGAGACAGCTATGGCTGACATAAAGAGAATCCTATGGGCTAAAATTGGCCAATCCATCAAACAACAGTGGAGGTCAATAAAAATAATACATGAGCAGATGGATTTGATGGGCCAAGCACAAGCAGAAATTCAGAAGGCCAAGACAGTACTGGGTAACAAAACAGAACAGGCCAATAGGATGATAGACTTCCTGAATAGACAGGAAAGGGAAGAATTAGCAGCCATAGGCATTCCCAACAGAACATAAGCTGTCCTCTCTGCCAAGAAAGCACTAACTCTAAGAAACTATATACAAACAGTAGAGAGGAAATTTTTTGAAATGCAAGCAGATGTGGAGGAATAAAAGGCCAAAATGGGCGTGCTGCAAGCAAAAGGTCTGCCCAGCTTGCTAAGTGGTGCAGGAAAGTTGATCTCCCTAGATCAAATGGCTAATAGAATGGAAACCACTATTGAAAATCAGATTATTGCATCTGGCAGTACATCTGAACCAGCAGGGCCTCCTACTGGACAAAGTTTATATGAAAAACTTGAAGGCATGTTCTACATTGAGAATGAGGTGAATCACCTGTTTGAGACACCTCCCAATCTTTACAAACATACAGAGGCAGAGGAAACATTGATAAAAATACGCAGGCATCAAATGCCTAAGGAGGATTGGTGGCAGTTTATGCTTCAGATTTTGCCACGGTAAGTCCAGCTGTTTGGTCACTGCCAGCTCCAGGTCACTAGAAGACAAACAACAGAAAAGGTTTAGCATTTAAAAGCAGATGAGTGATGACTCATCACATAAGACTATGACAACTAGCCAAATTTTGAACACGCATCTCCAACCGACTCTAACAGCCATAAAGACCAAATATCTTCTGACTATTTGACAGCTGAAGCATAAAGGAATTTCGGCTGCATTCACTCCTTCAGCTACTGCATTTCGGAGATTAGCATATCATAAATGAGATAATAACTCATTTCGTTGATATTTTTTGATGTAAATTTTGTATATAAACTCCCCTGAGCAACTCATAAGGGGTTGGTAATTTTCTCTATGAGAACACTTGTATTGTACACTTTCAATTATCTAATACAAAGGGCTGGATGAGCTCAGTGATTTCCTGAAATTATTTGATGTCTGGAGGATGCTCCATGTGTTGATGCAGAATTCCTGTGCTGTCTGACGAAATAAAAAGTTTTCTTCAAAACTATGTTCTTGTTTTCTTATGTTTATCAAATCATACTTACCTCACACTAAGCTAGCAGTAAAAAAGAAAGAATAGTACAAGATTTGTTTTATTACACCTTGTGCTCAATTTTTTCTGCTGTAAATGTTTGTCTTCAGGGTTAAATATGTACATGAATTCTTAATTGGTCATGTGTCTGTTAATTCTATATGTATGAATATCACCTAGAAATTCTTAAGTGCTTCTGGGTCAATATTCTCACTGTCTTACTCCAACAGTTAAACTGTAAGATTCTTAATTGCCTTGCACTAACTGGATACACTCCATTTCATCACTATTTCAAACGTTATTTCACAGACACTAATCTGGCTCTGCAGCATCACTACAGTATCACAGCAGCACATCAAGCATCTAAAGGACCACTGACTCCATAGCCCAATGGACTAGAACTCTTTGAAAAATACACAAGCACCTTGATTGAGATTATCATCCAAGCAAAAAACTCAAAACAGACCTGGACTTATATCTAGCCTAAAATCATTACAAACAGAGACAAATCATAAAGAGAGAGCCCTCTCTGATTACAGTGTGGCTAGGCATGGTAATCCAAAGATTGGTTAGTGGTTACCCCGTCCGTATTCCCTTGGGAGTCATAGGGAACAACCTGGGTGTTAACAGTGTGGCACCCTTGGAACTTCAAGGGAATTTCTTGAAGGGCACGACCAACTTGGCACCCTTGGCATCACAAATAAACTATTAGGCGTGGTACCCTTGGAACTTCAAGGGAAGTTTTTGAAGGGCACGACCAAACTTAGCACCCTTGGCATCACAAATAAACTATTAGAGGTGACACCCTTTGAACTTCAAGGGAAGTTCTTGAAGGGCACGACCAAACTTGGCACCCTTGGAATCATTAAAAATAAATTAATTGATAAATATAATGAAGAAATTAAAAGTAGGTAAATTACATCAAGGGTAAATGATGTTAGAAACCGAGGTAATTAAATAAAAAATAAAACTTGGGTTAAGAGGATCATAGGAAGAAATAAAATAGATTACCTTAAAAACTCTACCCTTCCCATGTTGGAAAATATTAGGGAGATTATGTAGTTTAATTAGGTAAAAGGGGAAAGACGGAAATAATTTTAAGGATAAAGGTTAATCCTAAACTAATTAAACCTAATTAAGAGAAGAGGAAGGTGAATTAAAATAAGAATAATAAATTAAAT
Source organism: Pinus tabuliformis (assembly GCA_031772625.1). Classification (NCBI taxonomy): domain Eukaryota; kingdom Viridiplantae; phylum Streptophyta; class Pinopsida; order Pinales; family Pinaceae; genus Pinus; species Pinus tabuliformis. The sequence continues at coordinate 794,045,092 of CM062807.1, read as the reverse complement.
TCAGAGAAATGTAGAGAACCTCCATGTGGCAACAACCAACATAAGAATATTCATTTAAGAGATAACTTGAGTTAAATTAGGAAGTAGATAGTGGGATCAAAGCTTAGGTACTAGCTAAAACAATTGGAATAATTAAAGCTAAATAATCTGGATTAAATAATTAATAAACTAACTTAGAAATTATTATAAAATTATTATTATAAAAATAAAATAATAATTAATAAAAATAAAAATAAAAATAATAAAAATTAAAATAAATAAGAAATCATATATAAGTGTCGGTCCTTATAAAAATTAGGGATCTAGGTTTATTTATACTCAGGTCGATAGACTCTTCTCTCAAAGAAACTTTCATTCATATTCTATCTAATTTAAGTCTTGATGATGGACCCCCTTTGGGGTTTGAAACGTCGACAGAAGGAACAAAAAACTGTGGATAATCCGGATCATGCCACTGTAAAAATCTTGACTCATTAATTGACTTCTAATGAACACAAATTAAGGAATAAAAAGGGGGATAACGAGGCAACTAGGAGAAGAAATAGGAATATTGTTGAGGTGAGGAAAATATTAGTTTTAAATTAAAATTTAAGTAAATAATTTTGGGAGACCCTTGATGAGAGAGTGACACATGGGTGGGTGAATAATCAAGCTTTTGAATTATAAAAAAAAAATTAATTATGCATGATATGCCAAGTGTCACCTATGAGGACTCCTATAAAAGAAGGGGCAAGCCATGGGAGAAGGGACTTTTTGGGAACCCTATGGTTGGATGGATGAGATGATGTGAGAGCAGTGATTACGAAACTATAGTGAGTTTGGTGAGGTAGAGGATTTTAGAGAGGGGACTCTTGAGCCAAGGAGTGCTCTCCTCTACCAGCTAGTGCATTCCTCCATTGTACAACCCCATTGTAGCTCGGGGGTCCGCGGGGAAGAAGAGTACCCAAGGAGTAGGTTGGGAGGTTAACTGATGGGTCATCGCATTTGGATCAAGTACGTCATCATTCACTCGTGGAGGTGACAGGAAACAAGGGAATACTAGTAACAACAAAGCAAGCGGAGTCCCATCTTCTGGTGAACGGTACATATGTGTTGCAATACTATTTTGATCTTAGTTAAATGTTTGTAAATGTTATGATATGTTTCCTGAAATGAATTTCAGGAATGTGTTAGACAGTTCTGAATAAATTTGAATTCCCAATGTGTTTCTTTTCTGGTTGTATATATATATATATATATAGTATGGATGTGGTCCTTACACATACTAGTATACACTAATGATCGCATTGATGCCCTTTTCCTCCACTCAACTAAGAAATTTGAATTGCATTCATGACTAGGGCTATTTTTAGCAAATTAATTAGTTAACTAAGAGATCATTGAGTTAACAATAATTACAACTACTCAACTAAACTCATATTGACTCTATTCAAGACTAGAGCTCAAATAACTTAATTTCACTAACTATAACTCCACTAGATTGCTAGATCTTAGCGATTAAATCATGGATAACTCTACTTCTTTCCCACAAAATCAAATTGACTGACTTGACTAATTGATTTGGCCATGTCACTCCTGCTAACTGCAACTCAAGTCATCCTGCTGACATGGAAATTTGAATTTCTCCATTTAACTAAGGAACAATTCAAATGAAGTCTTTTCTTGCTACAATTTAACAATTAGTCCTTGGAATTGTAATTAATATTTTTCTCTTGCTCCGATTAAGTAAACAACATGAGAGATAGAGAGAGATAGTTGACAAGAGAAGATAGTGAAAAAATAGTTAAATGCCAAAAATATGAAGCACACAAAGAACAAAAGGACAAAAAATAGACGTTGTAGGAGGAGATTAGGTGAAAGATGAAGCTACTATAAAGAAAAGTGAAAAGGGTCAGAAATAGAGGGAGTGTTGCAGAAACAAGACCATAAGAAATTATCAGAACAAATATTTACCTCATTTATTAGGGTTTTGGTGTCTCCTTCAGGTAGGTTCCTGAAAAAGATCAACAAGTTGGTGCATGTGAATAATGGGAGTTTGTGCTTTCAACAAATGGGTGCTTTCAAGGAGGGGTTGGAGCCTTGTATAGGTTGGTGCCTACATAATATGATGTAAAAAAGAAGCTAGTGCTTGTATTTAACATCAAAACAAAAATATTTGTGGTTTTATCACTTTATGGGTTTCCACGTACATACAATGTCTCTATGTGTTGCTTATGTATATTGATTTCATGGTTAATTGCTAAATATTTAAATAGATATGCACATTGTTAATGAAATTGGCTAAATATTGTTAAAAATGATAAGTAACTGATTCACCCCTCCTCTTAGTATTTTCCTAGTTTCCAACAATTGGTACCAGAGCAAGTTCTGTCAACATTAGTCTAGATACTGAAAGGAAGATCTAAACCTAAGACATAGCCAACCAAGAAGGATGTTCTACCAACAAATATCTTCTTTTTAATGGAACAAACTATACCTTTTGGAAAGTTAGAATAAGGACATATCTAATGTCCCTTGGTGTAGATGTCTAGAAATTAGAGGTAAATGGCTATTAAAAGCCACCTCTATTAGTTGTCATAGAGGAAAGTTTGAGTTTTCACTTGATTCCAAAGAAATGAATGCAATCCTAAGTGGATTTTTTGAATCAAAATCTATTAAATTTATGCATTGCAAGACTAGAAAAGAAATGTGGGACAAGTTAAAGAATAGCTATGAAGGTGATGGTAAGGTAAAATAAGCCAAACTACAAGTTTACATATTGCAATTTAAGTCATTAAAAATGGATGAGGATGAGGATATATATATATTTTTTCCTAAGAGTGGATGAAGGAGTGAATGCCATGGGAGGTCTTGATGAAACTATGGAGGATTCCACTATAATTCAAAAGGTGTTGAGATCTCTTCCTACTAGATTTAATGTTAAGGTATCAATGATTGAGAAGACGACTAACCTCAAAAAATTGATAATTGGTCAATTACTTGGAACATTGACAACCTATGGAATGAGAACTATAAAAGGAAAACCTACATCAAGGGAAGAAACATTTAAAACATATAGGAAAACCAAATATGACCTAGAATACTCAAGTTCTAGACTGGATGAAGAAGAGGTTGAGTTTGTCAAAAACTGGAGAAAGGAATTGGAAAATATAAAGGTAAGATTCCTTTCAAATGTTTTAATTGTGGAAGTGTAGGCCATTATGCATCTAAATTTTCATTCAAAAAGGAAGAAAAAACTTGAAAACAAAGAAAAGAATAAATATGGGAGAGTTAAGAAGGAGAATTTTTGTGAAAAGAAATGGTTTTATACCCAAGAAGACAACAACTCTTCAAATGACAAAAATGAACAATATTTTGATGAAGGAATCAATGAATTCATGCTCATGGCATTAGAAACTCAAGATGAAGGATGTAATGAATGTGAATTAAGTAAAGTTTGATAATGAAGACCTAGAAGGTGAGCTAATCAACACCTTAGAAGAAATCAATAGACTTAAGAAAAAGAACAAGAAACAAAAAAAATATTGATTAAATATGTGAAATAAGAAGAGGAATAAAAATACTCATCACTCTCTCTAAAGGTAAAGTTGGAAGAAGCAAAAAAGGTCGAGGACAATCTATTTCAACAACTGAAAAAGAAAGGCAATTAATGTGAAAATTGGAAGAAGAGGTAGTCTCTCTAAGAACGGAATTGGAGAAAACCCGAGCTCAACTAAAGTAGAATATAAATCATAATAAAGGGTTTGAAAGGTTAGATGAAATTATTAATTCTCAAAGATCCCCTCTCATCAAGTTTGGCTTGGGCTATGAGGGAGAAACAAGTAATAATAAACTTGAAGAAAAAAGACCAATCAATTTCATCAAAGCACTCACAAAAAGTAATGACAATGTAATTAAAGGGAATGAAAATAATGAACAATCACAAAGTAAGAAAAATGAGAGTAATTAATCTCAACAACGTCAATAAATATTGACAATAATAGATACACTTAACAAGTGAGAAAACAATAACAATAAAGGAACATTACAACTTAGTAGCAACCAATAAAAGTCTATAACAAAAATTTGAACAAATTTAAATGTCAGACAATAAATCATCAAAATCTGTGCTTCCCTAAAAACAAAGTCATCAAATTCTTAGGAGATCACATCCACAAAGGAAAACTATTCCCAAGTACCAATTTCTTTTCTTATAGTTACTATTATTCTTGCACAAAATTTGGTAACAAGGTTGTGAATTGCAGAACATATCTTTAAAACAATTAGATAATAAATAAATAAAGTGGATCTTATTAGACAAGTAGACATCATAGATTTGAAAATTTAGGTAGAAATAATCTTAAGGACAACAATCCTTTTTCTCCCTTATTTCATGTTATTGAATGCTATAATTGTCATAATCTTGGCCATAAAGTAAATGAGTGTAGAATCATAAATTTTAGACTAGCTTTCGAGGATAAGAAAATACAAGAACCCAAGTTTTAGAAGGAAAGAAAAGGAGGAAAACAAAGACAAATGTGGCCTTGTTCTATATTCCCAAAACCATTTTTTTTTGATACGTGGATAGTGGTTGCTTCAGGCATGTGACTGGTGATAAAGGTAAGTTCTTGTCTCTCAATGAAATAAATGAACTAGGAAATGTCACTTTTGGTAATGATGCTCCAGGCAAGATCATGGGCAAAGACACACTGAGCCTAGACAATGGAAATGGTAAAGATTGGGACATTATTTTTTTATATGGACTCAAGATGACAAGCACAACCTGTTGAGTGTAAACAAAATGTGTGACAAAGGGCATGATATTACTTTTCACTCCCAATATTGTGAAATAGATTAAACCAACATAGGAAAAATGGTAGCAAACGCTGCAAGAATGTAAAATAATGTATACATTCTCAAGGAAGAAAATGAGAAGTGTTATTTGTGGAAACTTGATGAAAGATGGTTGTGGCACAAAATACTGGGGCATTGGAATTTTGATCATATTATAAAGCTTAGTAAAAAGGAAGTGGTCAGATACTTGCCAAAAATTACAAAGACAATCAATATAATATGCAAATCATGCCAAATGGGGAAGCAAGCTCGAGTTCCTTTCAAAATAAAAGAACATTCATCCACCTGCAAACCATTACAACTAGTCCATACAGATTTATGTGGGCCTTCAGGAAATGAGGCTCCAAGTGGCGAGAGATACTTTGGTTATTGATGATTACACAATAATTACTTGGGTTGCATTCGTAAAGGAGAAATCAGAAGCATTTGAAAAATTTAAAATTTTCTAAGCACTAATTAATGAGCATCAAATTGGCTGCAAATTAAAATGTATAAGGTAAAATAAAGGTGAGGAGTTTACTTCAAATGATTTTGATAACTTTTGGGAAGAAAATGGCATAAAGAGACAATCTACAATTGCAAATACCCCTCAACACAATAGAGCAGCTGAAAGACCAAAAAAAAAATATGCAACAAATGGCAAGAGAAATGATGAATGAATGAAATATGCCACATACACACTACTAAGTATTGACACGATTTGCGATAATTAGTTTTCTTTCTTGCGATGACATTTCGTAGATATAACGACAAAATGAGGTTTCATCAAACGTCATTTTTGGTGCAGTTTTACTTTAGACTCTTTTCTGTTCGTTGGAATTCTGATGAGTTGTGGTCGAAGCGCCGACACTTGTTCATCGCAAATACTTCGTCAGAATTTCCCATGGTTGTAACATTGCTTCCATCAGAAGTGTTGTCGCAAGACTGACATAAACGACCATTTTTTTAAATATTGTATGATGAAACCGCCATGGTTGTGTTGCTGTTGTCAGAAATGGCGTTACAAGATGGAAATTCTTGACAATTCTTTAAAATATATTGCGACAAAATGGAGTTGTCTATAATGTGATTTTTTGGAGATTCCGGTGACGGAATTCGGCGGAAAAAAATTGAGGTTAAATCTTGATTTGTATGATTTAAAATGGTTTTTTAACTGCATATTTGGATTCATCACCCTGAAAAACCCCTGGGACGCTTTGATTGTGCAGAAACTAGCTATCAAACTTGCGATTCCAATAAATTGCTGCCGGATTTTGACCGGAAAAACCCATCGGAAAAGCTTCCAAAAAGTCATAGACAACTGCGACAAAATCGCCATGGTTGCGACGTTGATTTTTTTGGAATATGTGTCACAAGACAGATGATATTTCCATTTTTTTTGGCAGCGCCTAACGAGTCATATATCAAGTATTAAATGCATCCGGAGATGCACGCGACATAGCTCGTTAACACGCAAAATGCCTTTTTTTATTTAGTGACGAGTTTTGCATTTTGCTTGTTAACGAGTTATGTCGCGTGCATCTCCGGGTGCATTTAATACTTGATATATGACTTGTTAGGCGCTACCATTTTTTTTAACTTTTTGCGACAAACTTTGCATGGTTGCGACGTTTCTTCCGTCCGAGGTGTCGTCTCAAGACTAACAATATCACAAATTATTTAAAATCTATTGCGACAAATTTGTCATCGTTATGACGTTTCTACCGTCAGAAGTGTCGTTGTAAGACCAACAAGATCATATATTATTTAAAATATATTGCGATGAAACTGTTATGGTTGCGACATTTTTTCCGTCGGAATGTCATTGCATTACCGACGACATTGTCAATTTAAAAAAACAAAAAACAAATGGTAGCATATAAATGGTAACATATGAAATGATTTTTTCTTTTAATATTTTTAATGAATAATAATGATAAAAACCCGAGAATAAAGGTCGTAATGCACTTAGAAAAATATGAAGAAGATGAAATATGAAAATAGATTTGGGCTTTTCAATATTTTTCTAATAAGCACAAACACAATATACTAATTCCAACCAATAGTATAATTAATCTAAAATGGAAAATTCGTAATACACTAACTATGTAAGATATGACATTGGAGGGACTTATTAACATAATTTGTAAACAAAATAAAGTTACAAATACCCATCTTTTTATATAGGAATAATCTACTATCTTTCGTATTGGTGTTATGTTAAGGACTTTGTGGTATAAATGTAATGTGTATGTATAAAGTGATGAGGTAACCATATAAATTAAATAGCATGTAAACATGGATATACGTCAATTCATGATAAACTTCAAAACACTTCATAATACATGTCACATTGTTAAAATACAAAATATAAAAAAATAACTAAATTATAACTTTAATTTAAATTATTATTGTTGTTAATTATGAAAGGAATTAACATATACGACACACACACACATATATATATATATTTAAAAAGACTTCAAACCATATTCTTAACTATGGAGATTAATTGTAGGTTTTAACCCCATACATAAATTACCTGCATACAAATTCTAAAAACAGAAAATAAACAATGATGAGAGCATAAAACATAAAATAAATATACACAGAGATTTCCCATGGATCCAAAAATTGGGACTACTAGATTGATTTTTCATTATATTCCTTTCAATGTTACAATACATATATACATGCCGAAGAATCCATAAATCCCAATCCATTAACCTTGGATTAGAACATAACTATAGATCCCTTAACCAGATCTACAAAAGACCATGGGCAGAAAACCATCATGCCCAAAACCATGTGCGAAAACCTCACACAAAACCATGGGTATGTCCGCCCATCTAATATAGGGTCCAAATTTTTTTCCCTGAGGCGCTGCCCCGGATCCTGTAGAGGGGGGCTATCGCCCCCTTCAAATCCCCAGACAGGGGGGGCTGCTGCCCCCCCTGTGACCCCCCCTACTGCCCCCGGCACAACAAACGAGACACTCTAGCACCCCCCCTATGACCCTCCCGCGCGTGGGGTTAGTCGTGGAAATAATATAACACACCCAACATTCTCCCACTTGTTGTTTTCTTTCCACAAGGAGCCATAGGAGAGCTTAGTCATTGGTCTAGCCCCGCAACACCCAATGTTTCTCTACATCAAGAGAAATTCTCAATGCTCACAGACTTTGTCAATGCATCTGCAGTGTTCTTCAAAGTGTCCACCTCTACCAACAACACCTTTTTGTCTTCAACCATATCCCTTACAAAGTGATACTGAACATCAATGTGCTTTGTTTTTGAATGATAAGAAGGGTTCTTTGCTAAGAAAATTGCACTTTGGCTGTCTATTCTTATAGCTCACTGTACTAACCCCATACTTGAAAACAATCTCTTCAACCAAAGTATTTCCTTGCTTGCATGAGCGGCTGCCATGTATTCTGCCTCTGTAGTTGAAAGTGCCACTATGGACTGTATCTTACTCATCCAACTGATTGCACCTCCAAATAGGTTAAACACATACCCACTTGTATATCTTCTCTGATCTAGATCTCCAGCTCAGTCTGCATCAACAAAGCCATGAATGTCCAAAGCTCTGTCCAATCCTGACCTTCCTTGGTAGCACAGACCATAATCACTAGTACCATGCAAATATCTGAAAACCCGCTTCACTATTGTCCAATGTTCCTTCCATGGTTTTTTCATAAACCTACTTAATACTTCCACTGCATGTGCAATGTATGGTCCAGTACAAACCATTACATACATCAAAATACCGACTGCACTTGCATATGGAACATAGGACATGTCCTCTTCCTCTTCTTGTGTCTTGGGACATTGTTCAACAAATAACTTTACACTTACATGAAGAGGAACTTTAATTGGTTTACTATCCTGCATATTAAACCTCTCCAATATTGTCTCAACATACCTCCTATGGTTTAACTAGAGCTTCCTCTTTTCCCAATCTCATTTAATTTCCATGCCCAAAATATAGTTTGTAGCACCAAGATATTTCATGTTAAATTTGGAGGACAATTGGGTCTTCAATTTCTAGATAATTTCTTTGTTATTTCCAATCAACAACATATAATACACATACAAGACCAAATAAATAACACGGTCACAAATTAATTTAAAATACACACAATGATCTTCTTTGCTTCTGGTGAAGCCAAGTCCCCATATTTATGTATCAAATTTCTGATACCACATCCTTGGTGATTGTTTTAACCCATACAAATGCTTTTTTAGCTTGCATACTAGTTCTTTCTTACCCTTAACCGCAAAGCCTTCAAGTTGGTTCATGTAGATCCATTCTTCCAGATCCTCGTGAAGAAATTCTATCTTCACATCCATCTGTTCTACCTCAAAATCAAAAATACCAACAACAGATAAAATTAATCTAATAGAAGCTACCTTGGAAAAAGGAGAAAAAATATCACCAAAATCAATTCCCGACACCTGGGAATAACCTTTTTCTACCAATTGAGATTTTTATTTCTCCACCTTGCCTTCTGCATTCACCTTCTTCTTAAACACCAATTTGCTGCTAGTGGGTTTCCTTCTAGCTGGCAAGTCCACCAGATCCCAAACCTCATTTTTGTGCAAACATGCCATTTCATCAACCATGGCCTCTTTCAATAGTTTTCCATCCTTTGAATCTACTGCGTCCTTGATAGTTCTGGGATCATCATCAGTAAAAGATAAAGAAAAATTTGAATAGAAAGAATTTTGACTATACCTTTCTGGCTGCCTTTTTTCTCGAACTGATCTTCTCACAGCTGGAGTTTGTGGCTCTTCATCTTCTGTTTCTTCTTTTGTTGTAGAGTCTGATTCCTCCTTCTTTAGCTCAAACTCTATATTCTCAGGCTCCTTTGGTCGGACTTCATGTTTAATAACATCATTCACTTCTCTAAACACCACATCACGACTGTACACAACCTTCCTTGTTTCCGGGTTCCAAATCTTATAACTTTTTAAACCATCCTTATACCCAATAAAGATGCACCTTTCATGTTTACTATCCAACTTGGTACTTTTCTCCTTTGGAACATGTACATATGCATCACATCCAAATACCCTCAGATTTGAAAGAGAGGGTTTCTTACTAGTCCATATCTCTTGTGGAGTCTTATCCTCCAACGTTGATGAAGGTGATCTGTTGACCAGGTAACATGCAATCTCCACCGCCTCTGCCCAGAATTCCTATCTTAACCTAGCACCCTTGAGCATGTTTCTTGTATTTTCCATCAACATCCTGCTCATTATTTCTACATCTCAATTTTGCTTAGGTGTGTATGGAATAGTCTTTCTCCATGCTATACCACACTTCTTACAAAGCTCTTTGAATTCCTTCTTCCAGAACTCTCCACCATTGTTTGCTTTTAACACCTTAATCTTCTTCTTTGTCTAAATTTCCACTAGAGCCTTAAATTCTTTAAACCTATCAGAGACTTCAGATTTCTTCTCAAGGAAATATATCTATGTATTCCTTGAGAAGTCATCTATAAATGAGACATAGTACGCAAACTTACCTAGTGATGGAATCAACACAAGTCCAAACACATCACTGTGCACAAGCTCTAATATCCCTTTTGCCTTCTTAGCACTAGAAGGGAAACTCACCCAATTTTCCTTCCCATATACACAATGTTCATAGAAATTGAAATCCAAAGAGAAGTTAGACATACCTTCTACCATACTATTACCATGAAGTATTCGAAGGCCCTTCTCTTCAATATGTTGAAGCCTTTGATGCGATAGCATGGTATTTTCTCCAAAGACCACTAGATTTTTAGCTCTACTTTCAGGAACCACAAAACTGTTGCACCCATCAATAACAATGCTACCCTAAACATTGCACAGAGTTCCAATCCGAACTCCCTGCATCAATACCAGTGCTCCCTGAACCATCTTGCAGGTATATTTCTCGAACATTGTTTTTACACCTGCATCATCCAACTTGGGTCCTACAGAAATCAGATTTCTAGCCAATGTAAGAATATGCAGAACACCTAGAAGTGTTATAATCCTTCCACTTTGCAACTTCAACTTGAATTTTCTGCGACCGATAATTCTAGCCTTCATATCATCTCCTAAGAAGACATCACAACCATCATATTTACCATACTCGCAGAACCATTCCCTGTGGGGAGTGAAGTGTAAGGATGCACTTGAATCAATCAACCATGCCTCATGATCTACACGTGTACTTGAAGAAGAAGCCAAGTACACATCCCCACCTTCTCTTGAGGTGGTTTTCACCTATACAAAAGGAGCATCATTTGATCCCTTTCCTTTCTCAATAGATTTAGATCTACAGTCCTTTTTGAAGTGCCCTTCCTTTCCGCATTTCCAGCACACCTTTTACAGGTTTTCCTAGAGATTTAATCTCCCTATAGATTTAGATCTCCCACTCGAGGATTTATTCTTATTTATGTTTTGGGACCGTCCTTGTACAGACAAGGCATCACCATTCCGGCCCTCCATATTTTTCCATCTCATCTGCTTCGACAATAAGGATGAGACTATTTCATCAAACTGCAAGGCAGTCACATTGCTACCCATTGCAACAACCAAACCATCCCACACATCTGGTAGAGAACACAACAAATTGATGCATTTATCTTCATCTGAAATTTTTATATCAACAAATAACAACTAGCTTACAACAACATTAAAGGAGTTCAGATGCTCTGTCCTCGAGTCTCCATCCTTCATCCTCAGATTTTACAACTTTTTCCATAGGAACAATTTATTCACCAAAGACTTAGATTGGTACCAAGTCCCTAACTTGTCCCACAAATCCTTCACTGAAGGTTCCCCTGATACATTCAACAATAATGAATCTGAGATACACAATCGTATTGTGCTCTTTGCCTTTCGATCTAGCTTTTCTTAGTCTTCAGCTGACATTGACATTGGTTTAGTACCTGGATTTACTGCTATCCACTGATTTTTATCCACTAGCAGATCCTCCATCTTGATTTTCCATATCCCAAAACTCTGACCATTAAATTTATCGATATCTATCTTTCCACTGCTCGCCATCTTCTTTCACCACAAGAATCGATCCCGCAGATCTCCCACTGAACATGGTCTACCACAGGCCTGAGAAAAACCCTCAGCAGTAACTGTGTCCCCTTGAAGCCAAAATAGCTGTGATACCAAATATAGGTTTTAACCCTGTACATAAATTATTTGCATACGAATTCTAAAAATAGAAAATAAACAATGGCAAGAGCATAAAACATAAAAAAGATATACACAAAGATTTCCCTTGGATCCCAAATCCAGGACTACCAGATTAATTTTTCATTATATTCCTTTCAATGTTACAATACAAATATATACATGTCGAAGCTTCCATAAACTCCAATCCATTAACTCTCGATTAAAACGTAATCATAGTTTCCTTGACAAGATCTACAAAATACCATGGAAAGAAAACCATCATGCCCAAAACCATGTGCGAAAACTTCACACAAAACCATAGGTAGGTCCACCCACCTAATATAGGGTCTAATTTTTTTTCCCAGGGCAGTTCCCCTAACACCGTAGAGGGGGGCTACCACTCCCCTCAAACTCTCTGACAAGGGGAGCTACCACCCCCCCTGCTCCGCCTGACACAACGAATAGGGGGTGGAATTACCCCCCCCCCCCCCTCGTGCGTGGGGCTAGTCGTGGAAAGAATATAACACACACCCAACATTAACCCCCACTTTACCATGGAGATTTCTAATTGTAAAAAGGCTTTGTTACAATACCATGGGTCAACACCATGGCTTATCAATACCATATTCCTAGAAAACCATAATTCACTAGATATGACACTTGTTCGTTTGCCATTTTTTTAGTTAAGAAATTTAGTTAATAGGGAAAAAGTGGCATAACTACTTTGGATATAAATACCAACCTTCAAATTTTCTATACTACTATGGATATTCTAAAATATTACATGGAGGTAAAATTAGAACCATCTACCAAATAATTAATTATAATTAAATTTAAATTTTAGAATCCCTATTCCAAAATAGACACGCCTTTAAGTGTACAAAATTGACATGAGATACTCTATGGTATATTCATGTTGATTTCACACCAAAGGGGTTTTCTATTCATTGTGGAAACTCTTGTGAGATAATTCCAACTTGTAACTCACAAGTGGGGCTTCCAAACCCTTTTCAAGAGCTATATATGGGAGTTGCATCTATTTGGAGCTAACAAATGGGCTTGCAAGACTCACATACAAAGATTGCAAGGTGTTTGATTAGTCCAAACTTTGGGTGTCGATTAGGAAACTCTGTTTGTGTTTTTTGTCTTAGGAAATTAATGAGTCATCACTAAATCAATACATTGGAACACAAAAATAGACAAGGTCCCAATCACTAATAAAAGAGGTGATTTTGACCTTGATTGCTAAATCAATACATTGAAACACAAAAATAGAGAAGGTCCCAATCACTCATAAAGGAGGTGATTTTGACCTTGAACGGTGAAGCACAATGCTCAAATGTAACTCCATACTCATCAACCTTCACGTTCTCACCATCATTTGAGAGTTCTACATTTTCTATTTGTGGAGGAGTATTTGAAGGTGTAACATAAATGCTGTGAAATCTAAACCTTGGCTTGAAATGTCAGAGAGTGATTCCTCTTACCAACTTTATGATGATATCAAGTAAATGATGTTTGCTAGTATTACAAATTATGACAAATGATTTTACAAAGTCTTTCTCCACAACGCTAATTCTAAAATATAAGTTATACTAATAAATAGTTAGTATTTCAATCAACTAATATTTTATCCTCGTGTATTAAGCACTGAAGATTCAAAATTTGAATTATTTGTTGCTTGTAATTTTGAATAGTTAGGAAATTACCATAGCGAACAACATAAGATATGCTTTAACTCCCACTACCAAAAAAAAAGTCCACGATTTCTTCCAAGCAAATATCAACCAAACAAGATCATACATAATCCTTCCACTTCCATTAAGTTGTTAAGTCATTATGGAAATCAATGACATGAAAGTAGGTCATACATAATTTAAAAATAATGCATCATTTGATATTTCTAATTTATTGAAGTTTGAACCCATAAAATCTTGAATGGAAAAATCCCTAAAGCTTTTCATATTCCCTCCATTTCTCAATTCAAAGTCATTGAAATTTCTTCCTACATTTATCTACTTTAAAGATACTTGTATTAGGTGCCTGCATTTCACAAAGAATGTTTGTGGCTTCTGCCATCGATGGCCACATCACCACCCAATATGATCAACTACAAGAAAAAATTGAGCTTTAAAATAAAGTATTTTAACTCTTTTCCTCAAAATGTCAATAGGGGCCATCTCATCACCATATGTTACATGAACACCGACTACAAGGGCCTCCTTATCAATCTCGCTGGTGAGAACTGGTTAGATGTAATCACTACTAATCTCCAAGGCTTTTTTAAGTTGTTGGAAAACTAGGAGGGAATATGAAAAGAACGTTGCATAAGTGGGGTCAAGGTCAAGGGCATCATCCAGGAAACCTATGATGACAGAGTATTCCATAGTGTTATTTGTCCCTTGTAGTGTGAAGAAACCTGTGTTGGAGATGTCCCACTATCAATAGATTCTGCGGATGAAAATTGAGTTTTCCAAGTATCAGAGAAATATTCCATTCTAGTTTCTCCAGTGTTGGGAGAAAAGGTATCATCCATAGTAGAGTAAACATCAAAGGAATTCGATCTAGATGGAGTGCTTGCCTCAATAGCATAAGTTTTAATTAATCCCGTGGGGCAGAGGATGTATACATTCCAATGATTCCATGATGTTCAGTGTTCCTTGATTGTCGAGGTATTTCTCCCTATGAATCCATATGAAATCCCTTTGTAATTTAGATAGAGAATCCCGTGATGCATGCTTCTGACAAATGATTAATAGTTATGGCCCAACAATGTATATGAACCAATGACCCAACTTTTTCTATTTCAAATATGACCAGTGATTCCCACAAGTTGGTTCGTGCATCAATCACATTAGGAAGTGTTGTTGGTGTTGGTTCAAGTTCCTAATCTAGATAACCACAATATCGGGTGAGTAAGGAGTAAATAACTGAGTAACGAGGTAATGAATACACTAACTCAAGGGTTGGCATTGTGCAGGGATTGATCGCCTCACCCATCCTCACCAACATGTACTGAAACTTGATTGATGTGGAAATGCTTAGTCTTATGAGGATATTAGCATTAAATACATTAGATATGCAAACGACTATATCTCTCTATATCAAAGCGAAGAAAGAAGGTCATCGACACTCATCAAAATTATTGAAGAACGAAGACCAATCATAAGTCATTAATCTATGAAGGATAAAGTGTGCAGTTAATAAGAATAATTCAGGTTTGTATCTAAGGAATTGAAAGAGCGTATCTTCAGTGGCATCATCCATTCGTACATTGAGTATCAAGAAATGTTTTAAGCGAATTTCCTATGGCATACTTTCTCTTTGTGATGCAAATACTCCTGAAGAAACAATACGAACCATTTTGAGGCATACATGAGAGTTCTCTGGGGTACTAATGATGGCATACATCTAAGTTTTTCCATGCACTATGCTACGGTAAAGACAGGAGCACCATGGAAGAATAAAGGGAAAAGCCTTAGGAAAAACAAGGATATAAAAGCTTGGTCAAAGCTTGCAACTTGTATACGATATTAGCAATGACTTGAATGAATTTTGAGGATTATATATCCGAGGTCTGTAATGAGAGTGATGAAAGTACGAGATCCTAGTCTGTGGTCTATATCTGAGACTAAAGCACTTGTTCAAGACCAAATAATTTACAACACCAAGCTATCCATACAAGAAGAAAGTAGGCAGAAGTGTAAAGAGATAAGAAGAGATACATATATCCTAAATCTAGTAAGAAAATTCAAACCCCTCTCAGTTCAAACCACTATGACGATTCTTTATTGTATTTATTGTATCTGAACTTATTATGGCAACATTTCTCTGAGCTCACCGTGGATCCAAGTTCTATGGCATCTTATGCGTAGCATTGTTTTCTACATTTTTATGAAAGGTTCCGAGACACATTTTTCTATAGGGAATAAGCATGAAAATATAAGATCTCTTTAACAAATCCAAGACCGACATCCTAAACCTCTTGACATTCAAACTACTGAAACAAGATTTACATGTAGGCTGAGATCCTCTATATCTGATCTACACAATATTTCTGTGGAACCAAAAGGGCGAGCACTATGTGATCATCTATAAGACCGAAAATCCATGGAAGGGATCGAAATTCTGTGGCAAAGCATCAAATCACTAGTTGATCTTTGTGACATAGCAGATTTGATAACAAATTATGGTACTGTGATATATCTCTTTGAAGAAAGAACCATGATCCAAAGAAATCCAAAACTTTATGGAAACACTCTTTTAAAGCATCCGAAGCTCACTAAGAATACAATTGGAAACACACACATCTAATGCTAATGGAAAATTGAGAGGAAACTCGAAGAAATTAAGGTAATAATTCCAAAAGACAAGATCTGAATTTATTTCTCTACAAAAAAAATGTAAATTCCATGACACTATCTTCTATATACGAAGCCCTAATGTACATAGTTTTGTGATAATAAAAGAGAAACCGAGGGAAGTTACATAATATATCTATGTTGCATGAGTTTCTGGAATGTGGGAATGTTGGGAACGTGGGTACGGGTGTCGAGAATGGCTATAAGTTTCCCAAAATTTACAAGAAATGGCTAATCGGAGCGGTAATATTATATAATAAAAAATTTAAAAATAAAAAAATAAAAAAATATCTTTTTAATTATATAATTTATATAATAATCAAAATTAATATTGAATCAAAATATTTAAATATTAAAATCAATTTAAATATATAATCTCATATATACATATATTATTTGGGTGTCTCTCTCCTCGAGTTTCTCCCTTTTATATATATAAAATATTAAAATGTTAAGTTCATTATGACACATGATGAGTCTTTGAAACAATCTGGCTTAAAAATTCAAAAGAATAATTTTACATATGTTTTTCTAGTTATTCTTAAGAGAAAAAGTAAAGCAACTCTAATGTTTAAGCATTGACTGCCACATACAATATGCACACACAATCTTCTGCCATATATATACAACAAAGAAATACTCATTAGCTTAACATCCCAGATATCACCCTTACATCGAGGTGCCACACACTTAACCCATCAAGAGATTGCTCCAGTTTCTCAATTACGGATAACGGTGTTAAGGATGACTTTGGCCTTTCTTCCTGCGAAGGTTTCAACTTAGGCTCAAGTTTTGTGGGCAGTTCAACATATTTCTCTACAAGCTTTGTATTCCCCAACCCTAGGGAATGCAGGAACTCCAAAAAAAATAGTCTTCAAAGCTCCCAGAACTTTCCCAAGCTCCCATTATAGCTCCCACTGAAAAGGGAACTTTCCCATATAGTTCCAAAGCTTCCGGGAGCGCGGGAACCATTCGAACGGGTTTCCCAACTCTTGGGAGTGGTTCCCGTGTAACCGAGTAATATATGCTAGAAAAAAGTTTGTTGACCGTTGAAGTTGACCATATTACAATGAATGACATGTTAGGTAAACTTGACTAGGGAATAGATTCAAAGTTGGCCAAGTCAAATAGTGGTGGTTTTGGGCACGTGGTATTATGTACCTATGGATTTCTACCATGGGATTACATGTAATGGATCCTTTAAAAAGTCTAGGAAGACTTCATTGTAAGGTAGGCCAGGGAGGTGAGCAGTGAAGCCTCATTTGGTTGGCTTGGCCATGATTTTGGCCAAAGCTAATGGAATTCCGTTAGGTTGGGTATTTTTTCCCGAAGTTGGAGTTTTCCCAAAATAAACATTTTGCATATTGTGTTTGACTTTTATAATTGTTGTTGTGTTTAAATTTTCTCTAAGTAAATAGTTAATTCTCTCTGGTAAATTTCTACCTCTTGTATTTGAGCTATTTTGGCTTCAAAGGGATGACTCTGTTGCCAAGAGTTTGTTTGGTCTGGTGGATGGAGATATCCGATCATAGATTAGCAAGGAAACAAGGACGATCTCAAGCATGGTGGATGATGTGGTTAGTGATGGATCAGATTGCTGAGTATGGGACCTTGTAGAAAGTGGAGCAACCTACGTAGGATGAGATGCAGGCCATAACATGGAAGGAAGAGGATTGAGCACTAGAATAGTAGTGCAAACATTGGAAGGACAAGAGATGGTTGTGGATCTTCCCTTGCATGAGAATTTTCTCACCCATTGTGACTTCTGGAATGTGAAATCATTATGTAGTAATTGAAGTATTAGCAGAGGTGTCAGGAGGGATAAAAGAGGGCTTGTCTTGTCCTTGTCGTAGCAAGAGTGGTACCAGGAGGGATAAAAGAGGGCCCGTCTTGTCCCTATAGAGGCAACAATGGCAATGATAAGATCTTGGCAAGGATGAGCAACAATAGTCCATCATATTTCACAAGTCCAATAGGGTGGCCTCTAACATCACCATATTCTAGGAAGAAAGATTTATGGATTGGATCGTCCGGGTGAAGATGGATCTGCCTAAGAGCAAAGAACTTTCATTATTTATAAGTGATGTAAGGAATTGTCAGAACAAGGAGCAGAAGCACAAGAGAGTGGAAAAAGAGCTGGGAATCAACATCATTGACGATGCCTCATGAGTTGGACACCAATATGTGGCTACTGGAAGAGGATGCTCTAGTTTCACTCTAGGCTCTAGGTTGCTCTGGGTCATTTCAAGGGAGAAACTCAAGTCTTCCTGCGTGGAGATGGAATGAACGTAAGAGTATAAATTGAAGGAAACCAACAAAAGTGTGGAAATAATGATAATGGGAGTGCAACCGTAATGATCAAAATTTTCAATGTGATGATGGTCGATGTGAGTGCATACATGGTGATTGAGGATGTCCAAAGGCTACTCTAATTGGGATAAATACAATGAGGGGACCCCACATATCATGAAGGTTGTTCATATGCACGAACCAGAGGTAGGCAATATTTAGATTTTTTTTGTTTAAGATGTTACATGAATGTGTATCTCAAACCATTTAGACAATGAAACACATAAACGATTGGAGGAGGCCACAATGAGTTGCAGGGCCGAGGGACATGGGCCGTAGGCCTAGTTAAACCTGTCCAGAGGGAACAAGTGTTAAATGCTGTGTGAGAAGAGAACTAATTAATATGAAAAAGAGAGATGTCGGTTCTGGAAATAATAACAATGAAAAAAATATTTTTATTATAATGAAACCATAATTGTTGTATGTAAATGGGAAAATTACTGTAAGACCGGGTAAGGCATGCATACTCGTAGGCATTTGCTAGTAAAGTTTGGTGTTAAACCTAGGTGATAGGGGAGCATCCAGATACCCTGGGTATAAAATTTGATGGGAGTAAGGGAGAGAGTGAGCAGTCTGACTCACTTGGCATGTTTGGCTTGATTTAGTGAAAGAGACCCCAAGTAAAGGTTTAAGGGGGAATGTTAGGTAATATTGACTCGGGAATAGAGTCAAAGTTGACCAAGTCAAACAATGGTAGTTTTGGATGTGTGGTATTGTGTACCCATGGATTTTTTCCCATGGGATTGCATGTAATGGAGCCTTTATAACGGCTGGAATACTTCATTGTAAGGTAGGCCAGGGAGGTGAGCGGTGAAGGCTTAGTTGGCCAGGTTGGCCAGGGTTTTGGCCAAGGGTAATGGAATTCCATTAGGATGGTTTTTTCCTCTGACTTGGGGTTTTCTTAGGGTAACCACTATGCATATTGTGTTTGAATTTTATGATTTATGTTGTGTTTAATTTTTCTCCCAGTAAATAGTTAATTCTCTCTAGTAAATTTCTACATGACAAACATGTGACATTTTTTCTGGGGTATCTAGTGGAAGGAACTAATTTTTTTGTAAATAAAGACCAAACTATTAGAATAATGAAGATTGTACCTCTGAAAAAGAATCAAATTACCAATATAAAGCCAAGCCTAAAAGATCCAGCTGTAGTAAGGATTGTGATAAGAAAAACTGAAGCTGCATAAAGTTCATATCTTGTGATAAGAAAAATATATAAGATATCTCTTTTGAAGACTGAATCCATGGTTCGTATCCTAGATTGTAGGACAAAGGACTGAGATCAATTTTTAACCTCTTCAATAAGACCTGGTTGCAACAGTATGGACATAATAGATTTTTGTCATTAAAAATTATAAGACTCATCATCTAAGCAACAAAATTTGATGCTAAAGATGACCTCATTTGGCTAATTGGAAGGAATAAATGAGATAATGGGATAGGGCATTGAGAACTCTATGAAAATATATGTGAAGTCTTATGAAGCACAAGTATAAGAAGAAACTATGTTACCTCCCTTCCAATACATAAGAGAAGGACCTACTACCTCATTGAAGCTGACCAATCTATGAAGACAAGACAAAGCTAGCAACTCAAAGAATTTTTTGTGGTTTTTATGAAGCACCTTTGTTGGATTAAGTTGGTACATGAAAACTCATGAAAAGTCAACCTTTCCAAGAAGGGATAAGGTAAGGTCAAAAGAGGTACGTATAATTTTTGTCTTTCAAACTATTTTGCATGTAATGCGTAGTTATCAAGATCATGGTGAAATTACATGAGAAACAAGATAATGATACTATGCTCTTTTGAAAGTTAGTGTCATATTTAGATATGTTAGAGCTTTTTAATATAGCATTTGAAACCTCTCCTTGCAGATAAGGACTAGGTTTTTATGGCCAAAATGAAATCTCTGGTCTAGGATTTTGCAACTAACTCTCTAGTATGCTTGTAGAATTTGCAATTCTTACATCACATATCTTGAAGACTTTCAAGAATCTAGGGTTTTTAAACCCTAGCTAATGTTTGAGTTAGAGAATCCTTGAACAAAACCCCATCTAATAATCTCCATTGTAATAAGCAGATCTAACCCTTGATGATAGCAAAAATGACATCATGCTAATTTGAGAACAAGGTTGGTGAACAAGTCCAATATTAAGAGGGATATTTCATTCCACAAAAGGTATGTACTCTACATATTCTTGATTACTACTATTTCTATTATCTTTGTACTTTGCCCTTTTTTTCTTTCACAATCTTCTAATAAAGGTTGCAGGTCAAGACAAGATCTATCTAAGACTGATTAGCAGATGGAAGAATTGGAAGAACATGACAAAGCATGAAAATTAAGAAGAAAGAAGACGAAGTCAATTAGAGTGCAACACAAAAGAAGAAGTTCACCCACCTTAGCCAAAAAGAGGTAGCTCTGACTATTCGATTCAAGAACATATTGTTTGGGTTGACAATATTGATGCCGATTCTACTAATGTTTGGAAGTTGATATGATGAAGAAAATGAAGTTGAACTCTATTGCAGTGTGAAGGATTATAAAGAAGTTTGGCTCCATAATGCGTTTGATGAACTATTTGATGACACGTTGGATTCGATTGAATTTGGTTGACTTTAACTTTAGTTGACTTTGACTTGTTAGAGGTGGCTTTGAAGAGGGTTGAATTGGGTCTTGAGTTTTGGATATCTCACTTTGATATGACTCTATAAGAAGATGATTTTCTTGGGTTTCCCCCTTGTGGGGTTTTGCGCTGGCTTGGAACCTAAATTCTTGTGTTCTTTGTCTCTTGTGATCTTCATGTTTTGTACATTTTAGTAATTTCTTGATGAAGATAATATTAAATTTAATAAGAATCCAACAAACATTCACATGTAATTATCAAGTTAATAGAAATCTACCCTAATCTACAAACATCTTGATTTCAAAACTAACCAAGAAACCAAACTAGAAAGCATCATCACAAACCAAAACGGTATAAAGAGTTTCTTTGGCTTCTTTACAAATCATCACAAACCAAAACGGTATGGTGTAGCTCGTTTGGTTCCTTTTTGTTGCAAGAAAATAGGTCATAAGGCTCACAATTATCGACACTCTAGAAAACCAAGCAATGCATGTAGGGATATTTCCAATACTAAAGATTAAATGGACATTGAAAGGAAAAATGTTGGTAGCTTCACTTGAAACTCCATCCCAAGAAGAAAACAATGAAGATGAAATCTTGGAGAGTCGAGGTCAAAGAGAAAGAAGATTTGTTTGCACCTACATCCCAACAAGCAATGGTTGTCTAGTGACTTATTGCAACAAAGAATATCATCTCCAAACTTGAGTTGGACAATAGGCTCATGCCAAAGGTAGCCCCTATTTAATTCTTCTCTTCCATCATGCAACAAAATCACCATTTATTAGAGACTTATCAAATATTAGCCAATGGAAAAAGAGGAGATAGGCAAACAAATGTAGAGGAAGAAGAAGATCAAAGGGGATTGAGGCTTTTAGGGACCAAAAGCCTGCAAATTGGGAGGTGTGATCATTATTGGATCCTAATTAGAATCTATTTGTAAAAAATTATAATACGTAATTATTATTTTATAAATTTGAGTGAATAGTCCAAAAATTCTTAGAAGATGAAACAAATCACTGTGATGGTTGGACTTCCAAGGTAACCCATTAAATATGAAGGCTATGGAGAAGAATGTTCAACAAATAACATATTTGGAGAGGAAATTAGAAATTACAATAGTAGCAAAGCATGAGGGACTCAGAAGAAAAATTCTGTTCAAAAATCAAACTCTATCTCTTAGCCAAAACAACCTCTTGCGTTGGAATTTCAACAACAAGATCCAATGCTTGAATATTTAAAGATTTTGATAAACATGTGCAAGAAAAGAAATATTAACAAAATATAAAACATAAGAATAACAATAGCACAATCACATGTTATACACAATATTTGGATATATTCTAGGAAATGCAAAAGGTAGGGTGCACACATGATAGGGAATGGCTACTCAAGAGGAGAAATTCATCCACTTTCTTTCCTACCATGCTACATTTGTGGATGACAACTTTTTGGAATAAGAATACTTGCAATGCACATAAATTGTGTCAAATGTAGATAAATAATAAACAAAATAATAAAATAAATTAAGAAACATTTTTTTGACAAAATATAAATTAGACAAGACTGAGGTGAATGAATACTTGAAGAGATCCTATTGGTTTCAAGAATAATTTATTGGAGTATTCAAATCTTGGAGCAAACATTCCTCGATTTGAGGGAACAACAATGAAGTCAACATTGACTTAGTTGTTCGTATGTTGGAACGAGGGAGGTTTGATCCAAGGCTATCCAA
Source organism: Pinus tabuliformis (assembly GCA_031772625.1). Lineage (NCBI taxonomy): Eukaryota > Viridiplantae > Streptophyta > Pinopsida > Pinales > Pinaceae > Pinus > Pinus tabuliformis. Next base: position 794,022,040 of record CM062807.1, on the reverse strand, counting down.
ATCCTAAATTATTCTCTACTAAATAGGGCCAACCATGTGAAGGTGGAAGCTCTTATGGCCCCTTCCCCCTTCACATCACTCTCCATTTTCCAATACCCAATCTATCTACTATAAAAAAGTTGATAGCAACACATTAAGGTTCATGCATACACACTAGAAAAAACAAAAAATTGATAAAGAAACATATTTCTTGACATTCATCTTCTGAAAACTTATAAGCAAGTATGCAAGAACTCATTCAAAAATATTTATACATCAATATGTATTTTTATACATCAAAAATATTATACAACAATATGTCTTATACAATACATTATAACATTGTACATCATCAATTTTTTTTTGCCTCTTCTTATTACAACCTACATAATTCTTAAGTATTTCATCCATTTATGCATTTTCATGTTTTGACCAAGGCTATTTTGATGATGATTGCAAATAGCTCCTATGACATATTGCACCCCTGGTTGTGATGTTCTCACGAAGTCGAGGATGTTGTGGGGGAGCATCGCCTACAAAAAATAGTAAATTCATATGGCCAGTTATTGAATGTCATTGAAGTAGTTATTTAATAATAAAAAATACCTTTGCAATGTAATTATTGACCTTGTGCATTAGTAGACACCGTTGCAATTCATACCTTGTGGTCCTCTTTTGGTTGAGGATCCCGCTGTACGACATGCTTTGACATTCAAATCAAAAAAATTATAAGTATACAATTGTAAATGAATAAGTAAAAGAAGGTCATATTTTATAAGTACAAAATTATTAAGTATATGATTAATATACATCCCTATTACCACCATGGGCCTCCTCTGTTGATGCAATATCTTGGTGCTGTAACCCACTATCATGGGGTTCCTCAGGGGCACCAAAATGTTTTGGCTAGTGCCCATTATCAGAGGAATGATGCTCAGTAGTCATGGAATCGTGTATATTTGTACTACTTTGTTGTTGATTAAAGAAAAACAACACATTAGATTTATATCAAAAATGATTGTATTTTATAAATAATGAAAGGTTAATGTGGATTGATTTTTATTTACCCTATCCTTCAAACTAAATCTTGGGGTTTCCCCCATGCTTTTTCAATGTTCGACTATGACTTTAAATTCGAACTTGAAACCAATATGGAGGTCTTCCTTTGTGGCTTCAGTTCCAAATGCATTAGCCTACATTGCATAAGAGTATTGATTTTTGTTATTTGCTAGCGTAATTACCTAAATGTTGGAAGGTGATATAACATATAATATTGTTAATAAGTTTTGGGTACTTAAAATTCATGCATGTAGCTTCAAATAAACACTTTGGTCTAGTTTGTCTTGCCCATGCTTCTCAAGCCTTGATTTGGCTTTCTTGGAAAATGCATTACCCTGCATTGCATAAGAGTATTGATTTTTGTTATTTGCTAGCGTAATTACCTGAATGTTGGAAGGTGATATAACATATAATATTATTAAGAAGTTTTGGGTACTTACAATTCATGCATGTAGCTTCAAATAAACACCTTGGTCTAGTTTGTCTTGCCCATGCTTCTCAAGCCTTGCTTTGGTTTCCTTGGAAGTGTCGGGGAGCCTATGAAAAGTTTCAAGTATGTTATATACTACAATTTTATTCAAAACTAAAGAAAATTAAAAGCATTGAATTCAAGATGTAATTTATACCTTTCTTGACTAGGTGTTGTTTTCCCTTATTTTATTATATGCTTCCACTTTGCGTCCTTGATGAAGCCCTTCCATTCCATCTCAGGAATCATGGGAGGGTGCTCATACCTAGGGTTAGATATCAAGTTTTTCCTATACTCGTCTCGTAAATATTTTAACCGTTTTATGATTTTTGGTGGTGACCTTGGTTTGATTGAAGGTATTTACCCTGAATCAAGGTAGTCCATAACCTCTTTTTTATTGTTTTACTAATGGAAATTCCACCTTTCGTGTATGGTGGGCCCAAAAACATTTAACACTTTTTTAGTCTATTTTTATATAAAACAATTTTTTACCTATATGCAAGAAGATACGACCATTATTTTGAAAATAATAATATAGATGACTTATGTTTTAGATTTAAAGTATGAAACTGTTAAAACATAGAAAAAAAAACCAAGAATTTTTGGTGTTTTTATTTGAAGTCCTTTTCCATTCACCCAAAATGTGGAATCAATTTTCCTCGTGCTTTTAACATGTGATGCTTCAAGAAATGAACCCATAATGTCATCAGTATAAGGTCATCTTTGTCACCACCTGATCCAGAGCCTGGCTAGGTATTTGGCTTGGGGGTCATGTGCTCATGGGTCACAACTAATGGTGTGGATGTAGTGTTAGTACTAGGAGCATGACTACTCGAAGGTGGAGTAGTGAATAGTTTCCTTGCAGATATATGCTAGGTGATGGTGATGGCCAGATGCTAATGTCGTGTCTCATCAATTCCACTAGTACCAACACTAAGCTAAGGTTCAATTGATTCTTGTGGGGGAGAAGTTCCTCCAAATAACTCTACATAAGAAAGAAAATAATTTTTTCGATTAAATAATGTAAAAGTTAAAGAAAAATATTTCATAATTAAAATTATGAAATAAAAAAACTCAATTTAAAATATGGTTATTACCTTGTATGACTTAAGACCTTTTCTCAATTTCTTGATCCTAACCTCAATCACAAGATTTCCATCCCTATTGCGAATCAACCCCATAATTTGTTTGTTTGTTTTTGTCACATACTTTCTTATTGTCACCTCAAGGTTGGGGGATGACCACAAGTCTTCCTCATCAAGAACATCATCATCATGGTGCTCAGACTAAATATTTCAACAAAATAAAAGATATTATTTCGATTATATAAACAAATAATCAAAATTTTACATTAAATGTAAAGCAAAATTATTATTTGTTTACTTTTGATTGTGCAAGTGATTTTCCATGCGGATCAACCTACCACATAATAATATAATTAGAGTAGTGAAATATTTAAAAAAAATGTTAAAGAATAGGTGTCAACATAAAAATTTAAGGGGGAGGTTGGAGTAGGAGGGGTGATATTTTTTCCTGATGGAAAAGTGTGGTAAATTTTGCTCCAGGATTGGGAATATCAACAAAAAATCAGGCCAAAGCATATGAATTATGGAAAGGAATAAGACTGGCTTCAGGCAATGGAATAACCTAGCTATCTTTCTTTGGGGACTCCCTTATTACAATTAAGAAGTGTATAAAATGGACCAAAAGCAAAGTTCAAGAGAAAAACCCAATATTGCAAAGAATATTCCTTATGATGGATAGGTTTGAACATATAGAATTCTATCATATAAGAAGAGAACACAACAAGATATCAGATGATCAAGCCAATAAGGAAATCACGTTAGAACAAGGACACCTCAGGGTGGAAGATAGTGAATTATCTAAATGTTACATCTCTTGATAAAACCAAGTTGGAGATCCTCGGTCGACAGAATGAGCCTAGAGAAAAGCGAATTATTTGACAATATGATTAAATGCATAATGAACATACACGTACATCTGTTCTATGGAGGAAAGGCTGGGGATATGGTGGAACTATAATTTTCCAGATGGATATTAATAAACAAGTATGGCAGGATCAATGATAGATGGAATTCTGCCGACAAAGTTTTAATGTAGAGAGGCATTGGAGGAAGGTATCTTTATTAGGCTAAGGAGGATCGTAGTAGTCCATTCAAGTGGATATTTTTCTTGAACCAAGAAGCAATGGAGTTAAAATAATCTACAAGAAGAGCATTTATGTAGAAAATTTCTTTAGATGTGGCCTCCAACACCGTCAATTTGGAACTGCTCCTGGCTATAAGGTGGTGGATTAGGAGAGAATATGCGTTGTGGTCAGCTGATCACCCCCTCCATGATAAGGAAATGGCTTCTCCTCTTGGGAATGGGGCGGGTGACTCCTATGAGAGTTTTTGTGATTTCAGGAGTGAAGTGGAAGCGATGATCTCTTGGATTGGAGGAAAAATCTTGAATGAAGCCAGGTCACATTTCTCCCTTGTGATGGGCCAATTGGAGGGTTTGTTGAAGGACATGGAGCTCGTTTAGGAAACCTCACAGGTAATAATGACAAAGATTGAGAACTTAAATAAGAAGGTCAAAAAGTGTAGAGGATAAAGTTGAAACTGCGGTAGTGTCTATCTTGAAACAAGTTATTGGCATTGGGGAAGATGGTGTCAATGTGCAATTTGGAGGCGATATGGGAGATCCCTCTCCAGAAATTCATTATGCGGTGCCTCAGAATGAACACGGGGATGATGTTCAACTAGAAGCAGCAGAGATGGAGGAAGCGAAACAACAAGCAGAGGGTGCTATTCAGCCAGAGGAGGTTTCAACGGTAGAGATGGAGGAAATGGAACATCAAGCTCTAGAAGAAGATGTTAGTTAGTTTTTATATGAATTAGTTAGTTAATATGCGTAGTTTTTTTTATGGTTTTTAAATGTGTTGTTTAATGGTGTGTTTTGGTGGGCATATAAGCCAAATGTTGCAAGAAAGTTGGGACAAGCATCTCTGATAACTTCTGAGCTTTGGACAAAGCTATTTTGGAGAATACTAATGTATTGGGTTTGGCCGGAATCCATATTATTTAATAGAAAATATCTGTTTCTTAAAAAAAACATAAACATTTAATTGATGGGTATATAAACACACAAAAACATGATGAATAAATAAGGAATAGTTGTATAGTATGCATGCGAGTAATTATGGAATTTTGAAACCTAAGATTTTATGGAAAAGGACTTGCATAAATGGGGCTATGAGATAAGAAAAAATAACACAAATTTGAGTTAATTTGAACATTTTAAATTTCTCAACTTACCATGCTACTTCTTCTTATTGGTGCAAGATTCTATTTTTAAAGATAACATATAAGAATCATTAATGAGAGGTTACGTACCACTCCCATAATGGAAATGTCTATATCTATTTGATTTAAGTTGTAATTGATCAACAACTCTTCTCCTACAACTATTGATCTTATCACACTTATGAATACATAGTTTTCGTCATGTTCCTCAAATATGCAATTGGGTTCCTTATTTGTTGTTCTGGGTTGTGTACTGTTTATATACCTTGCAATATTCCTTGATGCTTTTGGCTTTCCATCAATATAGATAAAATCTCATTTTTTTTATCCTTGTCTCTCAGTTGTATATAATTTGCAACCAATCCATATCTTTGCATACTTGACATATATTCGACCAACCACATCCAATCTCTATAATTGTGACAGGGTCCGACATACTCCATCAATTTAGTTAATCCACCATAAGAAACCTTTATTTTGTCCATGGATTATAGCCCCAAAACATGTGGCAATGATGGAGAAATGTGATATATACTCTCATTGAGACAAAAAATTGTGTTTACTCAAGGAAGGTCACTGGTTACCCATATTTTCACTAGATATTGGCATCTCAAGGGAAACTCGACGTTGTCTATGATCTCAACATCATAAGAACATGATCCCCATTTAGAAATAAAAAATTCCATGTGCCTATGAAATTTTCTTCTGATATTCTCACCCTTTGTTGCTCTTTATTGATTAGACATACTAGATCTTTGACCTTCATCCACTCTACCTAAACTTCCCTCACCCAATGAAGATAGATTTGAGAGGTAACTATTTGGTTGTACCTACAATCCATCCAATGTGTCCTTTTTTAACATTGAGATGAAGTGAATAAATCAAGAAGAAATGCCACTAAGAGAAAATAAAGGCTGCCAACTGATGTAAACAATTGATACAAAAAATAGTAATCAATGGCCCATTTGTTAGAATTTGTAACTAGGTTTGGTCTTCATAATCTATATTGATTTTATTATGCTAAAGCATGTTCATCATGCTAGAAGAATTCATTTTTGAATAAAAATAAAATTGTTTTTATCATGTCCCATTTGGAAATTGAAAATAAAAAGGAAAATCAAATTTTTATATTATATTTGTATCTCTATGTTGGCCAAGTCAACCCTCCTAAAGGCAAGTTGGCTCAACCCCCTTTTGGAACCCTGTTGACTCCATTGATGACAATATAAATAAGGAATTCATTCCTCCTCAAGGGAATTCACACAAATAATGTAAAATTCATTCATCTATATAATATACAAAGTATATAAGGAAAGAAGAAGATGAAAGTACAGAAGAAAAAGGAGACATCTGTATGACCTCACTCAAGCTAGAATAGAAGGCCTAGTTTTTGTGTTCTCTGTCTGTGGAGTCCAAGATTACTATGGTAACATATTTATATGGAATCTGAGCTCACTGTGGCTATCAGATCTACACACACCAATATCCTTATTTTATGTGACCAAGAATTTCCAATGTTATGCAAGGAGAGATTGTGCACTTTGCACCACTAGATGGTAACAAATTTTAGGTTTTAATCAAGAAACTATTAATCCAATGTGATAAATATTACATATCAAAAGGATTTCTTTAGATATGGTCAAATAACATTTGCTTGAACTTGTTGGTCCCCCTTAAAATTGATATTAACTAAAGTGTGAAAAATCGGTTACCCGATTCCTACTGCAGCAACTTATGTTAATTCTTCTAATCATTAATTCGATTAAACAATTTACTTGATGTGTGCTACAACAAATGCCAAATTAAATACACTACAACCTACACAAATAAAATATGATGAAACTAAATACAACACATGAGAGAAATAATCATCACACACATCTACACATTTATTTTTGGACAAATGTCCCCGGAAAAACCCAGTGTGGGAAAACTGGTGCAACAACTAAGGGTTTGTATTATTAAGTAGTAGTTTTCTAAATAGAATCTCTAGACTCCTTGCTGGATATCTAGTACATAGAATATGACTGAAAAAATATTAATGAGAAATACCTCACACTATCACTGGCGATCCTAACTGATCCAGCCATAGAATGGCTAGTCCCTTGCTACCTTTGCGCAGTCATTGCATAGGCAAAACATAACAATGTCTAGGGACAATGCCACTATTTATGCTGATTGATTTTCCTCTTTGATTCTTCAATTCTATCCTCCCGGTCTCACACCCCAGCTTCCAGCTTCAGACCTCGACCTCTCCAACAAAAATACAGATCTCCTCAAGGCTCTGTGCTGCCTCTGCGTTAGCCTATGCTGCCCAACATAGCCTATGCGCTACCTCTCTTGGATCTCTCTCTGCCTCCTCTACTGAGTATTCCCATATCAGGAAAAAATCTCCAACTGAAACTATCCCTACCCCTCACTGCAAGAAATCAATTTCAAGTTCTCTCTGGCAATTGTTGTGTTGCTCTCTTCAGAAATTTGATCTCTGCCTGCCCACTTGATGTGTTTTCCAAATTCCCATCAAGTCTCCTCTTATAATTCTCCAATTGAGAACCAAGGACCCAGATTAGATTCTAATCAATGTATTAGATCATTTTGGCTTGATCCTCATCTTATTCTAGGAGTTTCACCCAAAATTTGATTAATACCCTTTAATTATTTTAATTTCCTAAGTTTAGACTTAGGCACCCATTAATAATAATTTATTTTAATAAAATTGTCTCCAAGTGGAATTTCTCAAAACGATTTCTGGGCATTGTGGAATTCATGTGTCCAAGCCTCCCTGCAACTTTGAGTCTTAGAGAACATTTGATGCTACCATAAATCAACACTCCCTCTTAGCGAGGAATGTGCTCTAGTAATGCAACCTGCTGAAGCATCACCCTTCTATGTAACATCTCCCCTTGCGCTGCTGATGTTTGACATCACTTCCAACTACTGTGCAAATAATGCATCTGTACTGCAACCTTCATAAGTTCTACATATGTGCTGCTATTGGCACTGTCACTACCAACGTTACATATGCACTGCAACCTTCTCCAACTACTGCCGCTACTGCATCATCAACGGAATTTTTGAACAAGTGTTCAACATGATGCATCTATTGTTGGATTTATGACTACTACTAGTCTCTACGCTGACCCTCTGAAGCCTCTGCGCTGCTCTTGACTCTACAATGTGCCAACTGCACTGCTGCCAATTCTACTCTGTGTTGCTTAGTCTTTGGTGCTCCTAGTCACTGTTGCTATCACTTTGGCACTTCTCTACACCAAATAACATTGTTCTATCCTGCTACTTCTGATTTGGGCTCTCACAACAAGGTATTGATCGAAGAGGTGGACTCCTCAAGAATCCTTCCCATTTGGAGTTCTTTTGAACTACAGTTCTAGATCACCCCACCTCTCCCATGGAGGTATCTGGGTAACCATGGAAAACTGCTACTCCTCGATCTTTGCAGTTCAGCCTTCGGATCATGCTTTTCATCTTTGTCCTTCTTCTTAAGAGGACACTGTGTAGCGTAGTGACCAAGTTCACCACACCAGAAGCACTTGATCTTCAAAACATCTTTCTTTTTCTTCCACTTCTCCTGTTGCCACTTAGATGTAAGGGATGCATTCTCTTCCTCCTCGTTTGGATTCATCCAATGGTTGTAGTTGATACTATCAATTTTGCTCTTGACTAAGTCTCTCCTCATCTCTTCCTGCTGTAGAGTGGCCCACATCCCTTCCCAATCTGGCGATCTCTCTCTCCCCAGGATGCTCTAGCCAAATACTTGGCATTCTTCTGAAACAAAATTCAGGGCTAGCCTCACCATCTCAGTAGGCTGAGGTTTTGATCCCACAGCTACCAATGAGTCTTGGATTTCCTGAAGCCTTGTCAAGAATTGGTCAATGCTTCCCCTCTTCTGCATTTGTGTGGATCTCATATTCTTCTCCAAGTACATCTTCAGCTCCTCGGAATATCCTTCGTATAGCGTGGACAATGATTCCCACATCTATCGGGCTATATCCTTGCCAACAATGTGACACACTACATGATCCCTCACCCCATCGAGGATCAATCATTTGGCCTTTGCCATCTTAGCCTTGTACTTCTTGAGCAGATTTGCATCCACGGGTACAACTACCACATTATCAACGTAGGTTTCTAGATAGTTCTCATCCAGAAGGCATGAGATCATTGCCTTCTAGATCACATAGTTGTATGCTCCCTCTAACTAATCTTGATCTTACAACCCATTAGCTGCCATATCTGCCAATGAACTGTCAAAATAACTCCTCTCTCCTCTACGCAACACTAGGCTAGCCTACACAGTCCCTACTGGAGCTAGTATATAAACTCCTCTCTACTGCTTCTCAACACTTAAGAAATTAGATTTATTGGTTGGAAGTTCTCTGAGGAAGAATTTCCTCAACAATGTCTCTCTCTATCCCACTGACGCTATTTTGCCAACAACTGCTACAAAATATCTACATCCCAGCTGAAGATCTGCTCTGCAAGGAAAAGTATGCTGCTCCCTTCTGCCTATGGAAAGCTTTGATCTGGAGATCGAATTTCTCTGTAGACTCACTCAGAGAAATCGATTTCTCCTCAAAACTTTGAACTTTTGGCCCAAGGCCTGCGTTTCCTGCTAGGGATTCGAATTGCTTCCTCTGCAGTAATTTCGAAGTCCTCTTCATTTCTACTTCTGAGCTCTTTTGCTCATGATTTGTGCTATGATACAATGTAAAAAATTGTTTACCTGATTCCTATTGCAACAACTAATGTGAATTCTTCCAATTGTTAATTCGATTAAAAAATTTAGTTGGTATGTGCTACAACAAATATTGAATTAAATACACTGCAACCTACACAAATAAAAACTATGGAAACTGAATACAACACAAGAGAGAAATAATCATCAAACACATCTACGCAGTTATTTTTGGACAAATGTCCTCGGAAAAACCAAGTGGGGGAAAACTGGTGCAACGGTTGAGGGTTTGTATTATTAAGCAGTTGTTTTCTGAATACAATCTCTGGATGCCTTGCTGGCTATCCAGTACAAAGAATATGACTGATAGAAGATTAGTGAGAAATACCTCACACTATCACTAGCGATCCTAATTGATCCAGCCACAAAATGGCTAGTCCCTTGCTGCCTCTGTGCAGTCACTGCGTAGGCACAACGCCACAACGTCACTCTTTCTGCTGAACGATTTTCCTCTCTGAGTCTTTGATTATGTCCTCCTGATCTCACACCCCGGCTTCTGGCTTTAGAACTTGACCTCTCCAGCAAAAATAAATATCTCCTCAAGGCTTTGTGTTGCCTCTGCGTTAACCTATGCTACCCAGTGTAGCCTCTGTGTTGCCTCTCCCGGATCTCTCTCTACCTCTTGTGTTAAGTATTCCTGGATCAGGAAAAAGTATCCAACCGAAAATATCCCTGCGCCTCACTGCAAGAAATCACTTCAATCTTCTCTATGGAAACTGCTGCATTGCTCTCTTCAGAAATTCTATCTTTGATCTCCCACTCGATGTGTTTTCCAAATGCCCATCAAGCCTCCTCTTATAATCCTCCAGTTGAGAACCAATGACCCAGATTAGATTCTAATCAATGGCTTAAATAATTTTTGATTGATCCTCATCTTCTTCTAGAAGTTTCACCCATATATTGATTAATACCATTTAATTATTTTAATTTCCTAAGCTTAGACTTAGGGACCCATTAAAAATAATTAATTATTTTAATAAAACTGTCTCGAGGTGGAATTTCCCAAAATGATTTCTACGTATTATGGAATACATGTGCCCAAGCCTCCCTACAATTTTTGAAGCTTAGAGCACATCCAATGCTACCAGAAATCAATAGAAAGTGCATAGGAAATTAAGGTCAAATTATATGATGCAATAGAAGCAATTTATCCTCTATAATTGGTGTATCCACCTACATATATTGTAGATTTTTTCGATGTAAAATTGTGATAAAAAATCCCGACAACTAGTGGAATAACCAAAGGATGAATGCATATTCTAAATCTAAATTGAGTATAAAGTTTGTTAAAATATCTTATGAAATTTCTTTATTTCAAAGCATGCACACTACACCTTATTTTAAAATTTATTGTATTTATAAAATGTCTTTGGGATCGATGGTTGACTATATTAAGGAAGTATGACTAGTGAACAAAAAATCAAGAAGAGAATTTGTGCTAAATACTTTGGCATCAAGTGTCATTTTTTTTTCCTAGAAAAAAAAGCCCATATTTTCATTCATATGCTGAAAAAATATATATTTTATATGCACTCGAAGTGCATTCCTTGGGATCTTCCTCAATCCCACATGAGGCTAAAAGTAAAAATGCATAAATTATACCAGATAATGGCCAAATGGCCCAAGAAAGATATATACAAACAACAAAAAAGTAAAAAATAAATTGTGGAAGATCAAGAAGCACCAATCTTCCCCTTCTTTCCTTTCTTTTCAGGACCTGTTGCTAAACGCCCATGTCGGTACATATTGGGACCAAAGCTAGAGTACCTTATGATAAATCGTGAGGATGTTCTTTATCCGAGTTTGAGCTTTCAGATACATGGATACATTTTTGCCCACCAAACCATCCTCTGTGTGTATCTCATTAGTCTGTTGTTCTAACACCATATGGGTTTTAGAATCTGTCATATTTTGTTTAGGAGGAGAATCATCAATGTTCACCACACTCCCATGTAAGCCATGATGTAATTGAGATTACTCTTATGCTTGGGTTAGTTTGTTTTCCGGAGTATCCTCCTCCTCCTATGATTGGTGAGGCTCAAGGTATTCCTAACATTTTAGTTTATTTGATGGTCTGCTCTTCTCTTTTGGGTTCTTTTTGGTATGAGGAAATGAGTTCTATAAATGGCTAGCTTGAAAAATTCTCATCATCTAAACGCCGTGTTCTCATAATCTAATACTTGTGTCCAACTGATATCCTTATGTTTCAATAGAATGTGGCTAGTAAGACCTTTACTGAGATCAATATCAACACTAATTTTGGAAAATGCAAAGATACCTTTCTTTATCCTTTCATTGTCCATTTTATTGAATTTACCAAGAGTGTTTCAAATGTCCTCTAAGACCTCGCGGTGCCAAAGAGGAAGGGGAAGATTTAGGAGTCTTACAAAACTGGCATGTTGGAGACTACCATAATTGTGGCATCAAATTTTGGGAACCATGGTGTAATGAAAAGGTCTGCATTGCCCTATAACCATGGGACTTCATTCAACACATTTTCCATTTCTTTTTTAGTGTCAAATTGGACAATGATTTTTTTTTTGGAACATAAGTAAAGGCCATAGTTTAGCATCCAAAGGGTTAATACCATTGGTGAAAATCTTGAGGTTTGGGCCAAAAACCATTAAATCTACATATGACAACCTTTGATCTGAGAGTAGAATATAGAGTATTTACCTCTGGAAAATTTACGTCTATGGCAAGGGCATTCTCCATTTGTTCAACAACCTAGGGGCCAAGACTATTTTGGATATGAGGTCCAATGTTATTTTGGGGATGACAAAAGGATGAGAATCCTTTCCCTTTGCCGTGTCCTTGTATAAAGATCCATTTTTTGTCTTGGATCTTGTAGCACCACCATGCGATCACATATTCAGAATAATAGACGAGTTCCTAGAGATGACATAATCCTTTATCTATGTACAATCTTGAAGTAATATCCCTACATAAATGAGGTTTTATTCCTCTATAGGAGTATACCACTTGTTCATTATACATTGTTTCAAGTTATAAATAGTATCAGATGAATTAATCCAAAACAATGTTGTCTTCCCTTTATTTTAATGAAAATCTAGATAGTTACAAGCTCCTCCTGACACAGAGGAATGACAAGCTCCTTCTAGTGAAGACAATATTCCATTTTTTGGCTCATTAATCTGGTAGGAGCAATATCCACCTACCTTGATTTGTTCTAACATGCCTAGATTATTGCCCACTATAAACAAAGAGAGATCTTTTGTGTCTTCTAAAATTAGGAAAAGGACACACTATGAACTTCCAGTCATTTGAAGTTGTGAACTTCCACATGTGATGAAAATGTACCCAAATCCCCACAGGCATAGCTGAGATGGGAAGCCCAAAATTCTGGGAGCGAGATCATAAAAGTGAATACCCAAGATAGTACGAAAAACTATGATCGAATGTGTACGCTCTCCTCGTAGGGAAAGCCTAGTCGTAGGCCACATACATAAGCCTCCTCTACCAAGTGAAGCCCCACTTAGGGAACCCAAAAATATAAGATATGACAAAGAAAAAACATAGAGAGAGAAATACCCTCACACAACTAGCCCATCCATCTCGAAACGACCACACTAACGGAGAGAAGTCCCCCTCATCCATGACCGCGAACCTCTGAGCAACAAATAGGGTGTCATATAAGATCTTTTGAAAATGCACCATGAATTATGCAACCACATATTCACACTCCCCTGTTCCAGTGGAAATCTTGAGAATATAGTCCCCCAGTGCCATATAGGTAACTAACACAAAAACAAAGCCATAGCCATGACCATGTGTGTTTTCGTGGTATATCTATGAGCCCTCTCACCCTAGGCCCCCATTATTACTGACCAAGGATCGATCCAAGACATCAGTGCCAAGATTCAATGAGGAGAGTTGCGAAACCCTAGTGCGAGCAAGAGCCATCCTTTTCCAATTTGATAAGGTTACCAAGACAATTCAATTCCATGGCATCAAATGTTGTTATTGCCAAAAAAGGGGAAATAGATAAGATAACTCTACTTACAATGAATTTGGAAACATTCAATGTCTATCAAAATGCATGATATAAGTAGGCTTACGCGATGAAAACAAGTATTATTGATGCGAAAATGGTGACATAAGGGAAATGAATGATAATAATGCACTAAAAATGTAGATCCAATACAATTGTAATAATGGATAGTCTTAATGATATTATGGAAAACATTTCAAGTAAGGTTCAACATATAATGCTCTTGATACTTCAATATGGATCAAGGGAATCTCTCATATTATTTCCTTCAAATATGACTTGGAATTCACTTGGAAAAATGGTTAATGAGGGCATGCAACTATTGGGTGTTTCTCCAATTTCATACTGTTATTTTCAACATAATAATGATAAATGAATTTGTAGAAGTGTTGATAAAAAAGAACAACTTCTTTGAAAGGTGTGATGATGAAGGCATACTTCACCATGGAATCCCTTTAGATCTGTTGACTATCAATCTCCTCATAACTAGTTGGCTTTGTTTTAACAACATCTGCCACATAGCCACCCAACCTCTCTAGTGGTATTCTCTCTCACACTAACCACTTGGGTTTACCCACTACCTTTTGTGCTTCATTTAGGGTATCATGAAGCCATTTTTTCTTCCTCTTCCATGTAGTAGCCTCCTCAACTGGTATGGTAAAATCCTCAACTGAAGCCTCTCCTCTTGACAAGGAAGCCCCTCATGTGGTTTGTGGTGAACCTAGAACCTATGTACCATTCACCCCAAAAGTCAGTGATCCTACTGACCCTTGTGAACCTGTACTTGTGGACCCTGGAACTTGTTGTGTGTTGCCTTACCCAAGAGCCTGTTGCACTATATGATCACCCTCTTGTGACCTCCTCATGGTACTGATAGGACGAAACATATTGTTTGATGGATAATTTCCTTATGCAGATAGAAGCAAACTCCCTATATCTATTGGCTTTATCTAGAAACAACAAAGAAAAAAGTGTTCGCATTGATGATGTAGCTATTAGTGCAGTTGTTGGTTGCAGTGATTGATTGTTGGCATTGATGTGAACCATGGCATGTATTGCAGATGATTATGTTTCTTGTGGTTATGTTGCTTGGCTTGTTAGTTGTAGGATGTTTACCATGGTATTGGCATTATAGGTATTGGTATTACTATGGTATCATTACCTTGGTATTGATTTGTGTGTGGTCCAAGTCAACACTTGGTATTGGCATGACATGTATTATTATTACCATGGTATCTGCCTATGGTACTTGCTTGGAGACTGCCATGGTATAGGGGTGCATGGTATTTTCCCGTGGTATTGACCTGGAGATTACCATGGCACATGGGTCCATGTTATTGACCTAGAATTTACTATGGTACATGTGTCTATGGTAATGAGATAACCATGGTATCTTCCCAAGGTATTGATTGAAAATTGTTGAGGATATTTTGACATATATTCTTGTGAGTATTTGGAGTGTGGTTGAGGTTTGATTGTGGTTGTGAGAAGGAAAGTTTTCTACAATGTTCTATCTATCATATTGTACACCTGTAGCGGTGTTGAGTAGTGTGTGTATCAACTTATCATTTTCAGATTGATGAAGCTACTGGGTTGCTCATGTTGAGCAGGTTTGAGAACCTAGTTTGAAAATGCATGAAACGTGGTTCACATGGGGGTGTTGAAGGTGCGAGGATTCATTATAGATAATGTGCAGACAAGGTGGGTGCCTTCTAGTAGAGAAATTAGAATGAGAAGTAGATTTCTATAGAGTCCAGTAGTGTTGGGCGAGGCTCGTTGGTTGTGGTGGATTCCAACAAATGGTTATTTTTGGATTCATGAGAGAAGAGACTTTATAATTGATATTGATAGGACAATGTCTTAGTATTCGAGTCTTATAGAAGGGGGTAGCTCCTCCATGTAATAATTTGTTCAACATAATAGAATATTTAAGCAACAAAAACAATGGGTGTTTTTTTTTCCTTGGAGAGGGTTTTCCACTAGAAATTTTTTGTGTTCTATTGTGTGCATGATTAATATTTTTCATGTTGCTTCCATATGATGATTTTATGATAATTGATTATGTTAGATGATGGGTTTATGCTTCTTTGTTGTTTTTGATAAAAATAAATAAAAGTTAATAAATCGTCACACTATTTATTCACCCCCTCTCTTAGTAGTGAGCTCAATTTCAACAATTGGTATCAGAGTGGGGTTCTCTTGGTGAAGCTTGATCACCCAAGAGAATATTGTGGGCCATGGCAAAGAATAAGAGGAAACAATCTGAAAATAAGAAGAGATGCAATCAAACCAAGTATGTAGCAAAACACAGAGAACCTCTTCAATTGGTAAAATGTATGGAAAACAATATTTTTAGTCATGGACATTTTCCTTGCGAGTCTAGTGATGATCATCTTGGAATCATTGAAGAAGATAATAATCAGTGTTTTGAAGTTCAATCCTCAAGAGATGAGGAAGGTGTATTTCCAGTGCAGGAGTCTAAAGATGAGGACATTAAGAAGTTGGTGATTCTTGAAGCCAAAAACAAAGCACAAGCAAGATTGATAGAGAAGCTCACATGGGAAAATAAAGATCTAAATAAATTTCCCCAAATTCTTGGGGAAAGAGAATATGCATTCAAGGAATAACTTTCTGACTTGAAAAATTAGTTAGAGAAGGCAAGATAGACTAAATATGAGATTGGTAATCAACTTAAGGATTAGATCATCATTGCAAGAAACTTGAAGTAGAAATAGAAGAGAGTAGATCGAATCTAAAAAGAGAAATTAAAGCAACAGTTGGAGAGCCAAAAGTAGAAAATTCCACCATAAATGAAGGAAATTGACATCAAAATCAAGAGATGAAGAATGTGCCAAAGAAAAATACGAGAAATGTAAGTTGTTTTAGTTGTGAGAATTTTAGACACACTTCAACAAATTGTAGAAGTAGAAAGACAAACTACTCCTAGCATAAGAAGTAGTTGAATGAGGATAATTTTCAATCAGCCCCATTGGTTTCCAAGTACAAAAATTTATTTTATGGCTATTGTTTTTCATGTAATGGCTTCGGGCATAAATTTATTGACTGTAGGTTTCATGGCACAAGTAGCAAAAGGTAGACCAACAAAATATCAGAGCTATTTCTGCCCTTTCTTGGACATATTAGATGTTATTTTTGTGATAATATGCGCCACATGGCCAAAAAATCTCAGGCACCCTTGGCCATCTTGCAATCTAGATGAAAGAAGAAGAAGGACCTTGGTGCAGGTACCTCCAACATGCATCAAAATAACCTTCATATGAAATTCAAGAGAGTATGGAAAAGAAAGGAGAAAAAAGAACACTGAGGCCAACCCGATATCAGGGGGAGCATGAAAGTAAAAATGCATAAATTCAAACAGAGCTCCTCAAAAGTTTTGAAAACACAACAAGAAAATCCTATTTTAATTTTTCCTTGATTAAATTAGGAGAAATTCGAATTTCAATTTCAATATGATACTTGGAGGTTGTTAACTAAGGTGACATGGGTCTTGTCACTTACTTAACTTAGTAAATTCGAGTTGGATACACTTGAGTTCAGTTCTACATGATTTATTGCTAATTCGTAGCAATCTATTTCAGTTAATTTGAGTTATTGTCAGTGTAACTAGTTCTCATTTCTAGTAGAACTAGTGGAGGTTCAATCAAGGGTGTGTAACTTCATTCACATTGAGTGATCATCTAGTTAAAATGATCAATCAACCTAAATTAACTCATGCATGCACAGAATTCAAGTTACCCAGTTAAGATTGGAGTTCAAGGCCAGTGTACTATAAGTTGTAAACTATTCCAAGTTGTATAGGTGGTGCATGCAGCCAAAGAAGGGCCTAAAGGAATTGCGCAATCCAAATTGGTGAATTTCCTAATTAATAGAGCCCTAATTTCCAAGGGAAAAACACAAGGAAATATGATCTTGGAAGGTTGATAAATTGGCTAAGTATTGGCTTGAGTCAGTCTCTGAGGAAGTGAGATAGATTACACTAGTGCAAAGGTTTCTCAGGCTAGCGCAAGCATTGTATTTCTTCTCTATTATTTGATTAATGCAATATAGATATTAAATGGATTTGAGAAGTTGATTTCCCTTAGATAAATCACTGTGTATGTGTGTTGAACCTTGATGAATGTTAATGATTTATGTTCTCGATCGTGATTTTATTTCTGCAAATGAGTAGAGCAGCTTCAAGTCTTGTGATCTAGTAAATTTCATGAGCAATTTTGAATCTACACATTAAGTTTCTACATGGTATTAGATCATGAATCACAATAGAGAAGAGAATTCAAAGTTGTCGTTGTAGGTGGATCGAATTTGCAAGATCAATTCTTTAGAGCTAGCAGGATGGATTTTTATGGAGTGAGACTCGAGTACGCCCTTGAGGGTAGCTCAAATTATGTTGCTTGGGAGGATGAGATGGAGGCAGTGTTGGAAGATAATGTGCTGAAGGAATTCATAGATAATGATATCCTGAAGCCTCCAACATTTGATGCTCAAGATCTAGCAGAATGGAATAAGTGTGTAGAAAAGGTGAGGAGGATCATATTGGAGGGAGTTTGAGACCATATTTTCTCGAATCTCCATGGGAAAGAGACTCAATATGCAATGTGGTAGTTCTTGATAGATTTTTTCGAGAGAAATAATGACCAAAGGACGTTGGCACCAAAGGACAAGCTTCGAAATATCAATATGCAGAAGGGTGAATCAATTCCATAGTACCTCAGCACATTCACACAATGTCGTGATGAATTGGCTCAAGTTGGTGTTACTGTAGCAGAGGATGATCTGGTAAGATTAACAATTCTAGGCCTTCGTAAGAGCTAGCACAACTACCAGGATTCGGTAAATGGAAGCTACTAAATCAGGAATGCCTTTGGTCCGATTTGGTATAGGAGGAGATAAGGCAGAACACCAAAGACAGAACCTCATCCAAGGGTGATGATGAGGAAAAATGTGCCTTGGACGGAAAGGAAAAGAAAGGGAAAGGGAAGAAATCCCAATCCAAAGTAGAATTGGGTCAAGGGGGCAAGAAGAAAGACTTGTCCAAAATCAAGTGCTTTCACTGTCATGAACTGGGACACTATGCCATGAAATGTACACACAAGAAAGTAGGCAAGAAGACCGTAGGAGGAGCAGTGGGTGAAGCCTTGGCTTCATAGTTTGAACTTGATTTTACCCTCATTGCATGCATGGCAATCATAGTGATGGGTAGTGTGTGGTATCTTGACAATGGTGCCTCATTTCACATGACATGCAACAAATATTTTTTTAGTGACTTGGAGGAGAAGGATATCCTGATGCACATTGATACGAAAGATGATGGAAGGTATAGCACAACCGCCATCGGTACAATTAATCTTTAGATGGAGTTTGACTCCCCTCTTAGGCTCAAGGATGTGATGTATGTACCGAGTCTGAAGAAGAATCGAGTTTCCATCATGGTGTTGGAAGACCGTGGCTATGATGTGATATTCAACAAAAGAAAGGCTTTCTTAAGATAGATTTCCATGAGACGAGTGAAGCAGATTAGGGTTAGAATGAAGAACCTCTACAAATTAGATGTAGAAGACCGGGCAACATTGAGCACAAAAGAAAAGAAGGTGCAGAGATGAGATGTCAGCAAATTATGGCATATAAGACTTGGCCATTTGCATCATGAAGTTTTGAAGATCATGCAACAATTTCAATAGGCCTCCCCAATGGAGCACTAAAGTAGTGGGATACATGCAAAGGGTGTACATTAAGGAAGTACACAAAAGGCACCTTTAGTGATCGTGAAAACAGGGTGCGTGCAATCCTTGAAAGGATCGAATCTAATGTATGTGGATCTTTCTTGACAGCCTCCATCGCCAAGCATAGGTATTATGTTATATTTGTGGATGATTTCTCACAAAAGTGCTAGATCTACTTCATGCAGAAGAAAGACCAGGCATTCTCCAAATTTTTTGAATTTAAAGCACTTCTTGAGAAAGGGACAAGGAAAGTGAAGGCTCTTAGGAGTGAAAACAGTGGTGAGTACGTGTCGAATGAGTTTAAAAATTCTGTACAAAGGAAGGCATACGAAGGGAGTTAACAACACTTCATAACCCACAATAGAATGGGGTAGTTGAGAGGAAGAACAAAAGTATTGTGGGAGAAACACATGCGATGTTGCATGACCAAAACCTAGTTTCCCCTTCAAGGAAACATTCTCCTGCAAAGAACTCTCACTATAAGCATCATGACAACTTACAGTCAGTCATGAAGCCATCAATAATAAAAGATGTCTCCTACAAAGACCTAGTACTCCATCTGAAAATGAGCATACAAGTACTTCAATTCCACATTGAGGTACAAAAAAAAAGCTTTCCTCAATAAGACATAGTGAGAAAAGACAAAATGAGTTGCACCCTACAAGTCACAACTGTTGCAGTAAACTTTTGAAGGTAAGAAAACCCATACAAGGCCTTCTCCATGCTCAAACACCTTCAAGAATTGCTCCAAAACACTTATTGATCCATACACCCATGAAATTGAACCTGCAAAAGGTCTCTTCAGATGTGCTCTAATCAACAAATAGAGGTCACCATTAGATCCATAATGTCCAAAAACCCCCATCTGGACTCTTCTTGAGCTCTGAAGGGCCAAAAAATCACTAAGTTATGGCCCTAACAAGCTCTGAAAACTCCTTCTTTGTTATCCATCCTACAAACTAGATAAACAGTTTAACAATGCTACAATTTTTCCTGCCAATGGTGCAATTTGTTGGATACTTAAATTTCCCAATAACCCCGTGAGCAGAAGAATATGGTAACCTCGGTGCCATAAGGCCGAGGGCTGGAACTAAACACTCGCCCTTGTCAGCTTAGGCCCTTAACCATCGGGCCAATGGTCATGTTGGCACCCATCGGGTCGAGGGCTGGGCCAACGACTTGCGCTTACCTCTAATCCCCCTCCACACTATGCTGGGGTCATATGGGAAATCATACACCCTGTGCCCAATGTTACCTCCACTCCCTTCACTGGTTAGCACCTAGTCTTTGGCATTGACGACCCCGTGCATGCACCTGTGACCAAATCGTAGGGCTAGTGGTAAGCCCCCTCTCCACTAGTGCCTTCTAGTTAGTGTTGATGTCCCATGGGAGATATGGTGACCAAGGTTTGGGGCTATTCCCTAGGCCTCAAAGTCTTTGCACCAAGGTTATATGCGTTGCGTTGATTGGGGGTTGAGGTTGACAGCTCAACCCCTCCTCCATATATATGTGCCATTTAAACTTTAAATAGGGCCAAAGCACTTAGAGGTTAAGAAAAAACCCCGTGTCCTGGTGGTAAGATGCTTGGCTATTGGATGTGAGGTTGAATGTTCGAATCTGACCCATCTTGTTCAATATTTAACCAATTTTCACTAACTGTGGGGTTCCACGTGGCACATCCTAATTGGTCCATGACAACAAACATGACCCAATAAAAAATAAGCAAATTGACCAATGCAAGGCTTCCTTGGCATGCTCTCATTGGTCTATACCTTCCAAGTAAAATTGATGATGTCAACAGTACAACAACGGAGTCAGCTGCCTAGTCAACAAACCTACTAATTTTTTAGTTGTCGGGCCAAATGATCAAAATGCGATAACTTGAGCATACGATATTGGATTGAGGTGAAATGAATGTCATTGGGTTCATAACGAGTAACACTTCGATGTGAGATTGGTCTTAAAACATTATGGTGACTTTTATTTTTTGAGCTAAAATTTGATCATTGGATCATACCTCCCCACTAGGAACTTTTAGAATCCAAAAGTTTTCTTCTCCTAGTAAATAAAATGAGGCTGAAACTCAAAAATTTCAGAAAATTCAATCCATAATTCTCTATTTTCAATTGGTGCCCTTCAATCTCCAATAAAGGTACTTCACCTATCTTCGTCGTGATGACCTCCCATCCTTGTTAAGAATCGAGCCAAAATTTTTTATTGCTGATGCAGGAACAAAAACACTAATGATTAGAATCTAAACATTCTCTTTAACCCCATTTTTCACGGCTCAAACAACTTCATCTTGAAGTTTCTTTGTTGAAGACAAACTTGAATTTCCATCTTGGAACTCATAAGCAATGCAATGCCTATCAAGCACTGATTCAAACTTGCTTTAATGTCCTTAAACTGAGCTTGTACACGAGAGTACGTTGCTGCAAAAATTCAATGACATAATTGGGTTTTCCTACAAAAACATAGTCATCTTGTACAATATTAAACAAATATTCTATTCACAACAGGTTTCATCTTGAACACTTGCATCGGTGAGTACATGAAAAACTGTAGACAAACTTGGACCACAGACACTGTACATCCCAAAAGTCCTTAAACATTGGACTCATAAGCAAGCCAATAAAATAACATGTTAATGAAAAAAATACTTGTTTCTCATAGTGATTATTCTTGTTTACTTTACAAAAGTAGCCAAAACAGGTAAACAAAAACAAGTATTTACAACTTACAAAGAAAAAACAAATTATACAAACAATCTACCAAATCTCTGCCTCTCCTAGGATTATGGGTTCTCTTTTTACATCTACTTTACTTTGAAGGTTTCCTTAGGAATGCTATGAGTCCTCTTTGCTTTTGCTTCCTTTGCATTGATTTGCACAATCTCTTTATCCTTCTTGGAATGAAGCTCTCGATTTAGTTTCCAACATTGATCATTCCCATGCCCATGCATCTTGGGTACAAAATTCTTACTTTCTCTTGCTTCCTGAAAAGAAATTCCTCAAATGTGAAGGAGATTCATCATGCTTGATGCCAAGATTCGGATCCATTCTTTTGATCATTACCATGCATTTCTCACAAACAACCACACAATGGTCAACCTCATCACAGAAAGTGAAAGGATACATGTTCCACAAATAGTCAAAATTACCAATACTTGGAAAACACCGATGAGATTTATACCTGTCCCTTGGGCTACAACTTTGCCGATGTGGAGTGGATGATGACATGCAAGGTCCTTTAAAGCATTCATCTCCCTTAGGAGACAAATGAACATTGCCACCCCCATCTTGGTGTGACATATCATCCTATGATGAATGATTGCCTCAAACCGTTTAGAGCACTCTCCAAACTCTCTTTTACCATATCCCAATCCTTGATATTTTAGTCTCTCTTGTACCATGATCAAATTAGTGATCCCTTGGCCATTGATGCTGAGACCTCCTCCTTCGAAACCCATTTTAGATAGTAGCTTCGTAGCAATGCCTCTAGTATGTTGTTCAAATGCTACAAAAGAGTTCTTATGAACATAAATAGAATGATTTGAACTTGAGATTCTTATTACCTCCTTGAACTTGCCATCCACCTTTTCTTCTTTAGATGTTGAGATGACTTTGTAGATGACTCAAGCCACCAACTTTTACCAACCGACATATGATGAGAATCTATGAGATGCTTACAAAACGCACATGCATCATTTTCCTCATAAGGTCCATAACTTCTGTTTGAACCATGCCCACACATTGGCTTCACTTTGGAGGCTTCCTTTGCTGTCACTAGAGTAGAACTTTCATCAACTTGTTCCTTAAGCACTTGCTGCAATTGAAGGCGCATATGCCTCTCTCCTCTTCAACAATTTCAAGCATTATACTCAATTCAATGTTCTCCATTTGAAGAGACAATTTCATCTCCTTAAGCTATTGGAAAGTCTTCTTTCCCATTCTTGCAACTTGGTCAACCCTTGCTCTGATACCAGTTGATCTGAAATTGGAGGAGAACTTCTCCTTCCTAAAAAGTGATCGTTCTTTAATGCTTTGCAAGGAAAAATGGGTCTTATGACCAAACGGGTTTTCAAAGGTCTCTTCAAGGACTGTGAGTTAGCTTTTTATGTAAACTTAAAACATAAGCAACATCTCATCATTTAAATCATACAATCATCCATGAAGAGCAACAACAAAGAATTTGGTGACAGATTTCACCCCTCCTGGGCTACATCTTTGGGCATGCCAACATAGCTAGACTACTCCATATATTTAGTGAAAACAAGTACATAAAGTTTGCTGATAAAAAAAGTGGCTAGTTTCCCCTTCAAGGAAATGTTCTCCTGCAAAGAAATCTCACTATAAAAACAATGACAACCTACAATCAGTCATGAAACCATCAACAATAAAATGTGTCTCCTACAAATAATAGTACTCTATTTGAAAATGAGCATATATGAGCACACGTGAGCATACAAGTACTTTAATTCCACATTGAGGTACAAAAAGAAAGATTTCCTCAATAAGACATAGTGAGAAAAGACAAAATGAGTTGCACCCTACAAGTCATAGCTGTTGCAGTAAACTTCTGAAGGTAAGAAAACCCCTACAAGATCTTCTCCATGATCAAACACCTTCAAGAACTACTCCAAAACACTGATTGATCCATACACCCATGGACTTGAACCTGCAAAAAAATCTCTTCATATGTGCTCGAATTAGAAAATAGAGGTCACCATTGGATCCATAATGTCCAAAAACCCCTATTTGGACTCTTCTTGAACTCCAAAAGGCAAAAAAATCACAAAGTTATGGTCCTAACAAGCTTTGAAAACTCGTTCTCTGTTATCTATCTTACAAACTACAATTTCGCCCTATTTTCCGCCGCAGAGGTGACAATTTCACCTGCCGAATGTGCAATTTTTTGGATAATTAAATTGTCCAATATCCCCATGAGTGGAAATTTTTTGTCATGTCGGCACCGTAAGCGCCAGGGCTGGGCCTAACCACCCACCCTCGCCGGCCTAGGCCCTTACCACCAGGTCGATGGTCATGTTGACACCCATGGGGCTGAGGGTTGGGCCAACAACCCACCCTTACCACCGAGACCCCTCCACATTATGCCTAGGCCATATGGGCGCTCGTAGGCTACCTCTGATTCCTCTACCTATTAACACCCAATCTTTGGCACCAACAGTCTGCTGCATGCTCTCGTGACTAGAGCGTAGGGCTAGTGGTAAGCCCCCTCTCCATTGGCGCCTTCTGGTTAGTGTCGAGGTCCTGTGGGAGATATTGTGACAAGGGGTCGGGGCTGGTCCCTAGGCCCCAACTCCTTTTCACCGAGGTTATATGTGTTGCGGTGACTGAGGTCTGAGTCTAACAACCCGACCCCTCCTCCATATATATGCGGCATTTAAACTTTAAATATGGCTAAAGCCCTTGGCAGTTAAGTTCCAACCTCATGGTATAGTGTAAAGGCGCTTAGATGTTGGATGTGAGGTCGCATGTTTGAATCCGACCCAACCTGTTTGATCTTTAACCAAATTTTGGCCAACCGTGGGGTGCCATGTGGCGGCCTTTGGTTGGGCCATGTGGCACACCCTAATTGGTCCACCAAAACAAACATGAACCAATAAAAAATGAGCAACTCGACCAATATGAGGCTTCCACTTAACATGCTCTCATTGGTTCGTACCTACCAAGTCAAACTGATGATGTCAGCAGTATGACAATGTAGTCAGTTGCCCAAGCAACAAACCCGAGAATTTTTTAACTGTTGGGCCAAACAATTAGAACACGATAACTTGACAATACAATATCGGATTGAGGTGAAAAAAATATCATTGGATTCAAAATGACAAATACTTCAACATGACACCAATTTCAAAATATTTTTGGTACTTTCATTTTTGATCTAAAATTTGATCATCGGATCAACTTAGACTAGGCTAGGGAAGCCCTAATTTTTAATGGAAGAACTATCTACCCACTAGTGGGATTCTATCACCAGGATTGTACAAATCTTGGTCGAGCTTGGACACCCCTTGGGATAGTTTAATTCTTCCAATGGTGGCTCCCATCCTCAACCCCTCCCCATGATATTTGAACCACTGGCCTGGTGGGGACTAAACCCCACACAAACCAATTTCTCTACACCTCATGGGTAATAGATATTATTATTATTATTAAAAATAATTAATATACAAGTTTAACATACATACATACATACATACATACATACAGATATATCTATATATATATATATGTATAT
>CM062807.1:793258958-793391458 GCA_031772625.1 Pinus tabuliformis | reverse complement strand
TTGGATAAGGAATCAAATTATGCATCCAACGAGTGTTTCTACTTGAAATTTGAGTAAATCCATAGGAAGATAAGTTGAAAATACGAGTTGAAAATATATTTTTTTCTTTTTTCCCTCTAAATTTTGATGAGGTAATCTAATCTAATTTTATTATTTCCACTATTATTTATAATTTCCTTAGGAGGCCTATTTTAGACCTCAAAATTCCCCTAATATCTTGAGTTAGAATAGTTAGATGTTAAAACAATCTTTCTACATAGTGATTTGAATGAAGAGATTTATATGGAGCAACCAGAGGGTTTTGTACAAGGTCACAGCAAAATATTAGTTTGCAAGCTCAGAAAATCATTGTATGGCCTGAGGAAGTCTCCTAGGCAATGGTACAAGAAGTTTGAATCCTTCATGGTGAGCTAGAACTTTACTAGAAGTGAGTATGATCATTGTGTATACTTCAAGAGTTTCAGTGGCATATTCATTATCTTGGTTTTGTATGTTGAAGATATTCTTATTGCAAGAAAAAACATGGAAGAGATCAACAGGTTAAAGGCTCAACTCTCTAGGGTAATTGATATGAAGGATCTTGGAGTGACAAAACATATCTTGGGCATGGAGATACACAGAGACAGAAAAAAATGGAAATATTTGGTTATCACAATAGAAGTATGTGGAAAGAGTACTTGAAAAGTTCAGTATGAAAAATGTGAAACCTGTTAATGTTCCATTAGCTTCCCATTTTAGACTTTCTTTGGTTTTGAGTCTTAGAACTAATGAAGAAAAGAAGTATATGTCTTGTGTACCATATGCAAATGCAGTAGGCAACTTAATGTATGCGATGTTATCTACAAGGCATGAAATTTCACATGCAGTTGGAGTTGTCAGAAAGTTCATGGAAAATCCAAGAGAAGAACATTAGCAAGCAATGAAATGGGTGCTTCGGTATTTGAGAGGCACAAGTGACCATTGCATCATCTTTAATGGTAGTGAAAAATCAGTCTACGGATATGTGGATGTTGATTATGCAGATGATTTGGACAAAAGGAGATCTACTACAGGTTATGTCTTTAGTCTTACAAGTGGAGCAATTAGCTGGATGTCAAAACTTCAAGAAACAGTTACTTTTTCCACTACATAAGCAGAGTATATAGCTGCTTCAGATGCCAGTAAAGAAGAAATTTGGTTGAAAGGTCTACTTGATGAGATTGGAAGGACGCAAGAGAAAGTGAATGTATTCTGTGACAGTCAGAGTGTTATTAATTTGGATACAAATCCAACTTATCATAGCAAGACGAAGCACATTGATGTAAGGTATCATTTTGTGAGGCATGTGATCAATGTCGATAAAGTAGCTCTCAAGAAGGTCAATGCACAGGAGAATCATGCAAACATATTCACGAATCTAGTTACATTAGAGAAGCTCTAATGGTGTTTGGCTTCTCTTGTCTTGCAGAAGAGATGATGAATGGGCATGGGCAAGGGATTAGGAAAATTGTTGTCAAGGTGGAGATTGTTGAAATGTGACAAAAAAGTAATGTAAATAATGTAATTATAGGTAAATTTGGTTTATTACTAGTCAGTCAGTTGTATAACGAGAAGGATTTATGTAGTGAAGTAAGCCCATATTAATTGGGATTGCTCGAAAGGCTTGTATCATGGAGACACATCTTTGATTAATAAATATTTCCAATCCCTTGCCCCGTGGAAGTTTCCTTGATACACTGTCAAGGTTTTACCACGTAAAATCACTTGTGTAAATGTGTGATTCAATTTTATGTTTTATGCCTTTTCTAGTTTAGTTATTGAATGTGTAATACTCCTGAAAGCCATCAAATTAAGGAGGTAAAGTTAGAAAAAAAAAATAAGGAAAAAAAGAGAAATGAAAAAGTTCAAACAAAAGAAACTTCAATCAAAATAAAATGAGATCAAACTAAAGTTAAAAAGAAAAAGATGAGAAAAGTGGACCCATGTAGGAAATCATTGAAAATTTAAAAAATAAGCCATTTCCATATGAATTGAAAGAAACTAAGGTACACAATGAGGCGATTAGATTAATATAAATCCCCCAAAAAAAGGGGGCTTCCAATTTTTTCTTAACAAATAGTTAGGTTGTTGAGGACACAACAAAATCTAAGAATTAAAGTGCAAGGCATAGTCCTTATTTCTTGCACTATTTTTATCTCTCACATCTTTCTCTAATGTACATCTTATGTTTAATGTGTTTATAGTGTGATTTTTCACTACTATTATTTTATTATTAGTTTTATTATTATCTTCTCAATAATTTTTTCATTTGTAAAGTAATATTATTATAATGTTATCACTCGATATAAGTAATCATGGCACAATATAGTATAAGTTTGATGTATTTGCAATGGAAATGTATGAACTTTTGTGACATGTTATATTATAGGATATCTATATCAATTTATAGATTAGCCGTAACTCTACGATATACCATAGTTGGGTGTTGAAATTTGTTATTGGTCCATTCCATCCTTTTATGCCATTTTCTTTGGTTAAAATTTGGTTTTCTCAATAATTATATTGACATGTCCCTTTAAATTTATAGATTTAAGTTTAATCATTACCTCTAGTAAAAATATGGGCTAAAGTTATTTATAAAATACTCATGAGCTACATGACCATGAATATGGAATTTTTGCTATGTTAGAAATAAATTTGTTTGGAATCTATTGTTTGGATCGATTTTTTATTTTAATATTCCTTAATTGGTGATTTGGATAAAAGGAAAAAAAAAAAAAAAAAATTAAGCCTATGCAACTTAAAATTGGATTTTGATGGTGTTATAACTCAATAAAACTCCCAGATGAGTTTCTTATAAATTCTAGAAAATTTTCATGACTAAATTCAATTAGAAAAAAGTTAGAAAAGAGTATACATATCTGTAATGTCACATTAATAAAATATTACTTGACTAAATCAAATAGCTCAAACTTATAACACACATTAAATCTCATTGATCAAATAAAAAATAATGTCGCTTCAAGTATTTTCTCTATATTCTCATTTTAAAGATGATAATGATTAATTCTCTCATACATAGAAGTAGGTTGCAATATAATTTGATTATTCAAATTACTAAAATCCACTTATCTAGGGGTTTCTTTAATGTTTGATAACTAAAAAGGATGGAAAGTTGAGGCATATGTTTTGGGTTGTTTAAATTTTTGATGACCAAAAAAGATAACAAGTTAAGGCATGGTTTTTTTTAAATCATAGAGCAAGGTCTAGACTCATACACAACATGTTCCTTCCACAAGTATGGTTGCCTTAACAATATATCACAAACTTTAAGAGGAGAAACGTCACACAATACCTCATCAGTGAAGGGTTTGACATTGTAGGGAAGGCTACACTGCTGGCTGACGCGAAGATCTCGTCCTTGGTGAAACCAACCAATGGCGTATGGTTGTGGATGTGTTGTAATCTTTAGGCCCAGTCGCTTCATGACCTCTGCTGAAATGAGGTTCTTTTGGCTCTCGTTGTCGACAATGAAATGCAGCGGACAACCCTTCACCCATATGTGTGAGTGGAAGAGGTGTTCCCCCTCCTCTCGATCTTCAGGCTCAATATTCTGGATCTTGGTGGTGGCCATGGTGGCACTGGGCTTTGCATCAATGATATGCTTCCCTTTTTCAGTTCCCTTATCAGGTTTTGATTCAGAGTCAGAACCTGCATCTGATTCAGAAGCCTTCAGCTCAACCACCAATGATTTCTTGGCCCGACACTCACTTGTATTGTGAGTGGATCTCTTATGGAACTCACACCATTTTCCCATGTCCTTCTTCATCTTCGTGGTGTTGTTCTTTTCTTGCAGCTTCAGCAGGCTATCCTAGGTAGCCTCGCCTTGGCTTGGTCCTTTGTTCTGTGGTTTGGGGGTGCCTTTTCCTTGCTTTGGATTTGTAGATCCAAAGTCCCGCTTCTTCTGTTTAAACTTCTTCTCAATCTTAACAGCATACCGATATGTCGTGTCGAGCGAGGAAATGTTCAGGAACTCCATCTCATCCTGGATGTACTTGTGTAGAAATTTGCAGTACTTGAGTACCAAATACTCCTCATTATCCTTTGTACCCATCTTCATGCGAAGAGTATGGAAAATATTTGTGAACTCTGGCACATCTTGGTCCCTTTCCTGTTGTAGCTTGGTCCACTTTATGTAATTGTCTTCATAGCTCCCGATAGGGTAATATTGTTCCTTGATGGCATCTCAGAATCCAAGTGGGTGCGGCTAAAAATAGTGAGGGTTCACTCTCATCCTTTTGTTCAAAGTAGGTTTCCCACAAGTCCTTGACATGTGGGGTGGCTTTGAGAAGTGCAAACGTAATATTTTCCCGATTGGAGAAGTCATGAACTGAAAAATATACAAAAAATATCATTTGAATATGGGAATATCAAAGTTAACTTGCACCTTAAAAGGAGTGGCACCTCTAGAGTGGCTATTGGATGAAGATGCATTGCCTGTGGGTAGTTGTCGAAGGATCTCGGCAATTTATCCATCATCGCACCCCTCTGTTGCTCGAGGGCTTCCTCGAGCAACATTTTGAAAGGATCTCCTACCCCCTAGTCTTTCTTTTCTTCCGCCATGGGAGTTCGTTGGGTTTTGTGAGGTTGATCTTGCAATGGTTCAACCAGATCAACCCTAACTCCTTATACCTTGACCTAGTTGGGGACATGCAAAGAAACACAGAAAAAGAGCAGACCGTTATGATACCATTGATCTAAAATTAAATAGGAATGCAACAACTTACAGGTATATTCATAAGCACAAAGATGCACTAGAAAAACACTTCATTTCATTAATAGAAAAATATTGAACTATGCTTACAAATAGAATGGAAATAAGATAGCTCGAGCGATAGTAGCTAATCTTTGAGAAGAGATGTGGCGACTACATGCCTCTAAACTGTAAGGGCCTATTTATTATTGAAAAACATGAGAAAACCCTAAAAAACCAAAACCCTAACCCAAGAGATGTAACACCAAGAGTTTGTGGGCCCCGTTGGGGTTAGTTAGGCAGCCAACTTCCCTGGGTTGTAACTTCATCATATTATGTCCATTTGGCGCATATGATAACTTGTTGGAAAGGTCTCACCAAGTACTACAGTTTTCACTGCAAGCCCTTACTTATAGCTACAGGCTTGCCGTTGACCCCAAAAAAGCGTCGTTTAATGGGTCAAAAATGCTCCGGAAGTTCAGACCTGAAAAACTGCTAAAAGTAGTAAATGCCGAAATGAACAAGGAAACATATGAAACTGGCTGGGGGGTCTAGGTGGAATAGGCAGGTGACCATCAATATCCACCTAGATCATCTACAGAACTCAAATCGTCTCCATCGCAAATCAGCCTTGTGTGTGTGTGTGTGTGTGTGTGTGTGTGTGTGTGTGTGTGTGTGTGTGTGTGTGTGTGTGTGTGTGTGTGTGTGTGTGTGTGTGTGTGTGTGTGTGTCTATATATATGTGTGTGTGTGTGTGTGTGTGTATATATATATATATTAACAATAAATTAAGATCCATTTTAACATATAAATTAAGATAATCATTTTTTTTTGTAAACTAAAGAATTATATTACTCAAAATATGATGTACATGGAGTTACAAAGATTCCCAAAGTAATCATGGAGGAAACATGTATCCTCAACAAACCACATGATTCAACTTAGCCAAAGGAGTCTCAAATCCCACTAAGACTATAGAAACTAGTCCTGAGAATTCATTAAAACCACAACCATAATCTGGCCTGCAAAAAACCCCACATGCCCACACAGAGACAACATACATATTTACATAAAAACAAACAATATCCAAAACCTTAATGCTGCAAAGGGACAACCAAAATCATACATAGCTATTGAACCCCATATGCAAAAAAAACAAGAACAAAGACTTCATCAAAAACATAAGTGTCGTAATTGGGCCATAAACATACCGCACACAAACCAAGAAAATTTTGACATGCCCACCATATTGGACCAGGACCAATCTTGCAGGCCACCATGTAACCGAGAGGTGGAAAGAAGTGCCACACACCCAACCAAACAAGCCAGGGGCCGAGGCAAAGAACCATCACACAACACCTCACCCCATTGTGTTCTCTAATCATTATTAGAAGAAGATATGTTTGTCAGAGCCCGCGCACCAGAGTTAGGAGGATCCATTAGTCCCATACATTAGATTCACATGCAATGTGGCTTTCCATATGAGCCAGATGAGAGTCAATTCAATCTAGAAAAACCTTTGGTTCATGAGCATTCTCTTGAAGTCTTCCAAGGATGCGAAAATAGTATACTTCTCCACTTGTTTATACCTCAAGACCAAGCCTAGATGGGTCTTAATTTTCCAATGAAGAGACATACAATTGAGGTATTGTTTCTTCCTACCCTTAGTGTGGCAAGGGTCAGGGACCCAAGTCGTCATATCCTCCATGACTTTTGAATCTGAGAGTGATTGTCTCTCGATCCCCACCTGTCTCTCAAGCTTCTAGATTTCTACACGTTTCTGGTGGAACAACATTGAAAAAGGTGGGGGGCAAATTGTGGGAAAAAATACAAGCACTGTGTTTCCCATACCAGGCAGGACCACCACCCCCCCCTCACCATCTACTCCTCTCCCATTGTCTTGGTGGCATGGATAAATCAAGATAAAAGTCCGAACATATGCGATGAGAGCCTTTACCTGCAAAAGAACATAATGCCAGACTAGACATAAAACCAACACAACCAGGAAACCAATAGGCTAAGTCATCATAGTAACTCCAAGCACTTAACCTTGACTCAACATAAAGCCTGACAATTTAAATAAAAGGAACACTTATCTCCTCCATCGATATTACCCCATTAACCATTGAACCCAATAACGATGAATCATGACTAACACAATACAAAACCTTAAGGAGCACAACCACCCACCAACTTTAATACACCAAAGTTTACCCCATAAGGACCAGAGAAAACCATCCATAACACCAAAGGATTTATTATAACAAGACTCCAAACCTTACTCTTATAACTTGCACACAAACAATTGACTGAAATTTGAAATCAAATTGACACTGGACCTCGAACTAAGTCTACTACCCAAGAGTTAATAAGACCCATAGCTTCAAAACCTAATTCTCTCAGACCAAACACCAATGACCGCCATAAGAAATATACTAGGATAAACTTATATAACACCTAAGAATTCACTCTGTGAAAAAGGCTGAGCACAAATCACAATCCTCCTACAAAGAAATCCTCAATCAACCATGCATAAGAATGAACATCCAAGGATTCTGGCACCTTCCGACGAGGCTTGTGTAAACAAGCATGCCTTCCTCTTGGGATTCCAAAACCATACATCCACCAAATTTCAAATAGGATTACACTCACAATTGATATCGAAAAGAAAAATCAAGAGGTTGAGGGTCGTTCCAAGACTCCTCTCCTTTCTTCAGCAACTAATGTACCACTCATCCACACCATTAAATAGACACACTTAATCATATGTTATCTGCATGAACATTCATGCGAAGAGAGGTTGCGACCAACCTCCATAAATTCATGATGGAACTATGGTGTGGTGGGCATAGCCTATGAGGGTCCCATTAAATTATTTATATTCCTAACCATTATATTTGAAAACTCCATATTTAAACTTAATTAATAAGCTCTCTCTCTCTCTCTCTCTCTCTCTCTCTCTCTCTCTCTCTCTATATATATATATATATATATATATATATATATATATATATATATATCAGAAATGTGAAAGGAAAATGCAATGCAAAAGATATTGTACTTCTCCACTTGTTTATCCCTCAGGACCAGGCCTAGAAGAGTTCATTTTCCAACGAAAAGTCAAATAATTGAGGTAATGTTTCTCCCTTCCCCTATTGTTCCTAGGCTTAGGGAGCCAAGTAGACATATCCTCCATGAGCTCTGAATCTAAGAGTGATTTTCTCTCAACCCTCGCTTGTGTCTCTAGCTTTCGTATTTATCTACGTGTTTTCAACGGAATAGCATTGAAAAAGGTGGCAACCAAACCGTGGGAAAAAAGGCAATCACCACATTGCATATGATGGGCATGCCCCCCCCCCCCCCCCCCCCCACTGTTTACTCCTCCCTCTCTGTCTCGATGGCATGGCTGAACTAGGATGGAATCCCAATAATTGTGATGTTAGGTCCGTATAATACTAGTGTAGCCCCATTATTGTTATTGTTGTGCCCATGTAGCCCCCATATTGTTATTGTTGTGCCCCATAGAAGCCCATTATTGTTATTGTTGTGCCCTTACATTATTATTGTTATGTACGCATTGTTTATATTGTGACCCCTTAGACTCTTATATATACAAAGGAGGTCTTGTTATTTGTATCATCCAATAATTGTTCATTTATGCAATGTAAAGGAGGTTTTTCCCTCGAAGAGGATACTTTTTAAGTCATTGAGTTGGTTGCATAACATTTGGTATCAGAGCTTTGGATTCTAGATTTTCGCTGCTTCAAACAAGACATCTTGGAATTTTTGCTATAACTTGTTTTCTATGAAGCTTCAAAAGCTGAAATTACGACCATGTGGATCCAAAATCATGATGCACTTCATGCCAGAATTTTAGATCTTGGTTCTCTATATTTTCTGAGATATGGTTTGAAGAAGTTAGGGTTTTTTCATGCTCTAGAATTCAGTGTCAAACAAGTGACCGAGGGAAATTTGTCATAACTTTCTCTTCAAGCACCGGATTGGAATTTTGTAAAAAGTGACAGAAAGAGAATAAAATGTAGTTTCTTTTGGATCAATTTCAGGGATGAAGGATGAAACAATGACACATGACATTACGTACAAGTTATCTCTACTGAACCAGTGAATAATCAGGTCATATCTTGAAGAATCCAATTATGGTCTAACTTATAGCATTAGAAATAAGACTCATAAGGATACCATAGGAAGGAATTTTAGACCTTGGAGATCCAATATTACATAGTTACATCTGTTTAAAGATTGAGCTCCCAAAAGCAATAAAAATGTATGTATTTGTTTTACAAATTGCATAACTTTTGTTTGAAAAATGAATTTGAAGTGACTGAATCATATATATATGAATATTGGGTTTTAAAATTCCTCCAAAATAAAAACATTCTACACCCATTAAGCCCTAAGAAAGCTCTTCTATGACGCAAGAAGAGGAAGAATTGCAACATGATATATCAAAATTACAGGACCAAGTGCAAAAAAAATTTCTCTCACAAAGAGAAACCAAAGATGAACTAAAAGGTGACATGGATGATATAAAAGGAAACATGGAGGTTTTTAAAGTAGACATGGATGTTATGAATGTCAAGTTGGAAGGGTTGAAAAAGTTGTTGCAAGAAAGGCTTCCCGATGGTGACAAGGTAATCCATGAAAATCATGATGAGGACAAAAGGAATATGAATTATGATTTTAGAGACTCCCATGTGGGGTTTAAAAACCACCACATTCCAAATATAGATATTAGGAAGTTTGATGGCAAGGATACGATAACATGGAATCTACAGATGGAGCAATATTTTGATCTACGGGATATGTAACATTCACAAAAGGTACATATTGCATCTTTATATTTAGAACCCAATCAGTTTGTATGGTATAGATGAATTTGTTCTCGTAAACCACTTTTCACCTGGTCATTTTTTATGGAGGAAATGATAGCACATTATGAAGATACAAAGAGAAACACCTTATCTAGCCAATTGATAAATCTCAAACCAAAGAGTTCAATGGCAGAGCACATTGAAGACTTCCAAAAATTGAATATTAGGGTAACCAATATTCCAGTGGAGAATAGGATTGATTTCTTCATAGGGACTTTAAAAGATAACAGCAAACATGAGGTTCACCTTTGGGAACTTGATTCATTGGAGAAAGCATTCAGGGTGGCAAGAAAAGTTGAAAGAAAAATTATGGCAACAAGGAAGTCTACCACTGACAACTATAAAGAAGGAAGTGTTGTTGCTCCTAGTCTTGCATAACCTACAAGGTTGACACCACAAAAATTGGAGGAAAAAATAACAAGAGGGATTCGTTACAGTTGTGATAGAAAATACACTAAAGGTCATAAGTGTGATGAGAATAAATTATTCTACATAGATTGTGAAGAGGAGGAAGAAAAAGAACAAGAAACATAAAAAGAAGAGGATATACACCAGGAACCAACCCCAAAGAAAGAAGAAATGAATCCAAACATATCTTGTAATGCATTGGCAAGAATTACCACTCCTCAAACTCTCAAGATAGAAGGATATATCAAGAAGAAAAAGGTAATAGTGTTGATTGATTCGGGTAGTGTCTAGTCAATTTAGTGTCCTAAATTTCTTTACATAAATTATCAATCCGGGTATCGTAAATTGATGAAGTGTGGTGCACTATATGTGCTTAGTTAACCTTTCTCTTACTTCGTTGTTTTATATTTTATGTTGTTTCTGGGGGTTTTGTATCTCATGCTTAAGGAAATTAATCTAAGAAAGAAAAGTTATGCTTCTAAATGAAATCTCTAAATGTTAATGGACAACTAAATCTCTTTTAATGTTAAAATCTAATTTCTAAAGAAGGGAGAAAAGGAAATGAACATTAGATAAAAACAAATCAAAACTTTGAATAGTTAGATTAATCTAAGCCGGCAAAATGTCTATGAAATGAAAGAAAAAATGATAACAGCTAAATGAAGTGTTTTATCACTTTGCTATACAATTTTGGAAGAAATACCTCCTTGTGATAGCATTTTGAGGGACTCCATACTTCATTGTTCTAAAACTGAAAATGAAATTTAAATGAAAGACTAAGACTGAAAGTGAAATTGCAACTAATCTACTATAACAGCTAAATGAAGTGTTTTATCACTCCACTATACAATTTTGGGAGAACTACCTCCTTGTGATATCATTTGGAGGGATTCAATACTTCATTGTTCTAAAACTGAAAATGAAATTGCAACAAAATTAAATACAAAACATGTAAAGGAAAACTAATATACTATGTGCTCTAATGCTCCAAACACCAATTGGAAAATACTTTCTTGGACTATTTTGCTAAGCATAGATTGCACAGTTAGATAAATCTACAATCAACCAGTTGAACACACTTGCATGAATTAAACTTGCATGAATGGAAAATATAAACTATTAAACTTGAAAACAATAAAATTACATATTTGAATGAAATCAAAGCAAAACTACAAAATAAAATCTACTCTACCTTACATTCTAATATGCTCCATGACATCTACTTCACATCTCCTTCTATGTTGGGAACCTCAAAGCTTTATTCAAATTCTTCAAAATTACAAAGTACAACAAGTTGAGCTAACAAATTTTTCAAAGCTTCCAAAGCTTTCAAAAGCTACCAAATGAAGGAGAGAGATCTCCTATTTATACAAAAAGATAAGAAGTCATCTCATTAATGAGAGTCCATGAATCTCTCTCTATACCTTTAGAGTTCTAATCAAAATAGGAAATGATAAGACACATGTCTTCTTAGAGTTTCAATACAAATAGGAAATGTG
Source organism: Pinus tabuliformis (assembly GCA_031772625.1). NCBI lineage: Eukaryota > Viridiplantae > Streptophyta > Pinopsida > Pinales > Pinaceae > Pinus > Pinus tabuliformis. The sequence continues at coordinate 793,379,928 of CM062807.1, read as the reverse complement.
ACACATATCCTCATGATCCCATGATCCTCTCCACTCAAAGTCGAATTTGGCCTTAGGATGTCACATAAAGGTCTTCTAGAAGCTTCCTTTTGACCTACACATGTCAACAATCTCATCCCACTTGTTAGGTATAAGCATATGCACATTATTTTTTAATTTTTAACCACAAATTCACTTAAAAATGCTAAGAATTAATAAAGTTTGGAAAAACATAAATGTGACCCAATGATAATGAAAGTGAGATGAATGTAGTGACATGGTAGTAAAATGAAGGTAAAATGGAGGTGCTATAATGGACATAATAGTGAAAGTGTAATGGAAATGAATGACACTTTCAAGACCCAACAGGTAGTATCCATAATTTTATTCATTGTAAGATAGCCAAGGAATTGAATTTCTTCCTATATCTAGCACCAGCATGTCAAGTGATGGTTGCAAATGGAGGAACAATAAATTAATTGGGAACATTCCATAATATCAAGCTAACCATGGGGGAATATGTATTGAATAGTCCAATGTTTTCCATTCAAATGGGTGGTGTTGATGGTGTACTAGGAGTCAAATGGTTACAATCTTTGGGGATGATAACTTTCAATTTTCAAGAAATTTTCTTGAAATTTTTTTAGGAAGGAAAGGAAGTTGACTTAAGAGGTATCGTAGGGAAAACAAGAAAGATACTCATCTCTAATGGCATAAAAATCTACTGAATAAATAACAACAAGGCGTAATTACACAATTATGCTCACTAGAGGTTCAAACATCAAAATCATCTATTTCTCGAGATGTCCAAAAAGTATTGGAAAATCATTCCAAGGTGTTTGAGACTCCTAAAGGCCTCCCACCTATTTGTGATCATGATGATCATGCTATTCATTTTATTCCAGAAAGTGCTTCTCCAAATATCAGGCCTTACAAATATCCTTATGCCCAAAAAAGTGAAATTGAATGTATGGTTACAAAAATGCTAGAGGCTGGTATAATTCAACCTAGTCAAATTTATTTCTCTACTCCAGTAGTATTGGTGCACAATAAGGATGGGTCATGGCGTATCTGTGCAGATTATAGGGAGTCCAACAAGCTCACTATTAAATATAAATTTCCCATTCCTGTCATTGATGAATTATTGGATGAATTGCATATAGTAATTTACTTCACCAAGTTGGATCTTCATTCAGGATATCATCAAATTAGAATGAAGACTGAATACATTCTGAAAACAACATTAAGAACTCATGAGGGTCATTATGAATTTTTGGTCATGCCTTTTGGCCTTACTAATGCACCTTCCACATTTCAAGTTTTGATGAATTCCATTTTCAAACCCTTCCTTAGAAAAATTGTGTTGGTATTTTTTGATGATATACTAATATACAACCAGTCTTGGAAGGATCATGTTCAACATGTTGGCAAGGTTCTCAAACTATTGGTGGAGAAACAATTATATGCAAAAACCTCAAAATATTTCTTTGGAGTACAGGAGGTGGAATATTTGGGTCATATTGTATCTCATGAGGGTGTTAAGGTAGACCCTAACAAAATTAAAGCCATTAAGGAATGGAAAATCCCCACAACCATAAAGCATCTTCGAGGATTTCTTGGGTTGACAAGGTATTATCACAAGTTTGTTAAGAATTATGGGAGAATAGTGGCACCTCTAACATCATTACTGAAGAAAGATGCATTTTCTTGGACTCTAGAAGCAACTAAGGCCTTTGAACATCTTAAAGAGGAAATGTGCCAAGCACCGGTCTTAGCTATGCCAGACTTCACAAAAACATTTATTGTGTAATGTGATGCCTCAGGAAATGGAATTGGTGTTGTTTTAATGCAAGAAGGAAGGCCCATTGCTTTTGAAGGTCGTCCAATCAAAGGAAAGTATTTACATAAACCTATTTATGAGAAGGAAATGTTGGCAATACTACATGCACTAAAGCAATGGCAACCATACCTAATGGGAAGACACTTCAACATAAAAATGTATCATGATAGCCTTAAATAAATTTTGGAACAAACATTATCTTCAGAAGAGCAATAAAAATGGGTGACAAATATGTTGGGTTATGACTTTGAAATCATCTACAAAAAAGGAAAGAGAAATGTTGTTGCAAATGCACTCTCAAGAAATGATGAGGATGTGGAAGCATTTCTTTGTGTCATTTCTATTATCCAACTTGAGTTGACAGGTGAAGCAAGGGATGAATGGAAGAATTATGAAGAGGTGTGGACACTCATTCAAAAGTTGCAGCAAAATCTCAATACATATGATACATTTAGCTAGAAAAATGATTCATTATGGTACAAAAATCGCTTATATCTTTGTAAGAATTCACAACTCAAACAAAATATTCTTTTGGAATTGCACACCTCTCCCTTAGGAGGGCACTCAAGATTTTTAAAAAATTACCATAGGGTCAAGAAGGATTTTTTTTGGGATGACCTTAAATTTGATATTAAGAATTTTGTTGTAGAATCTTTGGTTTTCCAAAAAAATAAAGTTGAGACAATTAAGACCCTAGGTCTGTTACAACCTTTGGCCATTCCAAGTCAGCATTGGGAGGAGGTCTCAATGGATTTTATCATGGGTTTGCCCTAGTCTGAAAGAAAGAGTGTCATCATGGTGGTAGTTGATAGACTCACCAAGTATGCACACTTTTGTGCATTATCTCATTCTTTTAAAGTCATTATAGATGCTACTGCATTTATGGAAACAATTCAAAAGATTCATGGAAACCCAAAAATTATAGTAAGTGACAGAGATCCCATTTTCACTAGAAATTTTTGGATAGAATTATTTTCTTGTATTGGTACTCAATTAGCTCATAGTGCATCTTATCATCCTAAATCTGATGGGAAAACTAAGATAGTGAATGAATGTTTGGAAGGATATCTTCGTTGCTTTGTATATGATAAAAAAACACAATGGGTCAAGTGGTTACCTCTACCATAATGGTGGTATAACACTTCCTTCCATACTATAGCAAAAATGACCCCATTTATGGAACTTTATGGATATCATCCACCATCCATCACATCATCTTTAAGAGAAAATTCTAAGGTTCAAGCAGTGGAAGATCACATCGAGTATCAACGACAAGTTCTCCAACTCTTAAAGGATAACCTCACTCTAACGCATAATCAAATGAAACAATAGGTAGATCAACATCACAGTGAAAGAAGTTTTGATGTAGGTCACTGGGTATTCTTACGAATACAACCATAAAAACAATTGTCTCTCAAGCAAGCTAAGAAGGATAAATTATCACCCAAGTACTACGGTCCTTACCAGGTGTTGCAAAATATTAGTACTATGGCATACAAATTGGAGTTGCCTACATCTTCCCGAGTACACTCAGTTTTCCATTTTTCATGCTTAAAGAAGGTTATTGGTGACAAGCTTCCAATTCAAACAGTGTTTCCAGAACTTGACAGAAAGAAGGAAAAATCATATTTGAGCCCGAAGCAGTCACAGAAACAAGAACCTAACAGCTACGAAATTGATCAATTTCAGAGTATCTCATTAAGTGGAAGAACTTACCTGCTGAATATTCCACATGGGAGGATGATAATTTTATACAAAAGCATCTAGAACTACTCAAGCGTTGAGGAGAACTCTGTTTTGAAGGAGAGGGGCATTTCAGGTCCCTATAATACTAGTGTAGCCCCCTTATTTTTATTGTTAGTGTAGCCCCATTATTGTTATTTGTGTGCCCATGTAGCCCCTATATTTTTATTTTTGTGCCCCATAGAAGCCCACTATTGTTATTGTTGTGCCCTTACATTATTATTGTTATGGAGGATCTAATTATATTCTGACCCCTTAGATTCATATATATACAAAGGAGGTCATGTCATTTGTATCATCAAATAATTGTTCATTTATATAATGTAAAGGAGGTTTCCCCCTCGAAGAGGATACTTTTTAAGTCATTGATATATATTTTTGTGATTTGGTTGCATAACATGCGATGAGAGCCTCTACTTGCAAAAGAATAGAATACTAGACTAGACCCAAAACGAACACAACCAGGAAACCAACAGGATAAGTCATCATAGTAAATCCAAGCACTTAACCCCAAATCAAAATACAACCCGACAATTGAAATAGAAGGGGCACTTACCTCCTCCATTGAATTTACCCCATTAACCATTGAACCCAAAAACAACGAAGCAAGGAATAACACAATATAAAACCTCAAGGAGAACAACCACCCACCAACTTTAATGCACCAAAGTTTATACCCTCAAGGACTAGACCAAACCCTACAAAGCACCAGAGAATTTCTTCTAAGAACACTTCCAACCCTAGTCTTCTATTGTAGCGCTCTCATATGCAGTATTGGTTCGATAGGTGAACTGTGATATGATGGGTGTTCATCTAGGGTGTGTGGGATGGTTCGTGAGGTGGGTCGTGTAGGTCGTTGAGGAATAGAGAAGATATCAAGAGAGAGAGATCAGAGAGTCGGGCAGCAAGAGAGATAGAGATACGGGCTAGAGAGACAGAAAGGTATCAATCGATAGAGGGCAGGCTAGGCAGAGATAGAGATAAGTTCGAAGGCAAGCAGAAGAGATAAGATATCAATCAACATTTCTTCTAGTAGACCAGGCAGATTTCACTGTGGATGTGGAGAATGGTAGGTGGATAATTGCAATGAATGTCGGTTTTGATCTATCCTCAGGTAAGGCAGGGTTTGTCAGTGTTGCTAGTTCGATGGGAAGGCCTATTCTGTCATATTAGAGAGATCTTTCATTATCCAAAAATTGCTCTATTCCTATTCTTATCTTATTAGATATTTTCTTTCTTTTAAGAATGGAGAGGAACTTGAGTTGCTCGACCATAAGGGAGAGGGAGGGGGAGAGGAATGAGATATATTATATATGTAATTACGGTATCCAATCCAATCTGCTATTATATATGTCATTATGCATTTATGTCGTCATTACGCTTTTCCTTGAAATCTCTCTAGTTATGACTTACACTCAAACCATTGACTGAAATTTGAAAATAAATTGGCACTTGACCTCAAACTAAGACTATCACCCAAGAGCTAATAAGACCCAAAGCTTCAAAACCTAAATCTCTCATACCAAACACCAATGACCACCATAAGAAATATATCGAGATGGACTTACATAACACCAAATAATTTGCTCCACAAAAAAGGTTGAGCGCCAACCACGACCTTCCTGTAAAGTAAGCCTTGACCGACCAAGCACAATAATGAAAATCCAATGATTTTGTCACCTTTTGATGAGGCTTGCACAGAAGATCCCTCCTACCTCCCGAGATTCTAAAACCATACACCCGCCATATTTCAAAGAGGATTACACTCAAAATTGATATTGAAAAGCAGAACCAGGAGGTCGAGGACCATTCCCCGACTCCTCTTCTTTCTTCCTCAGCTAATGTCCCGCTCATCCACTTCATTAAATAGAAAAACTTCACTTTGTTACTTGTATATGCATGCTTAAAAAGAGAAGTTGTGACGTGCCTCCATAAATGCATGATGGAACTATGGAGTGGTGGGCGTAGCCTCTGAGGGCCCCATTAAATCATTTATATTCATAACCATTATATTTCAAAACTTCATATTTAAATTTAATTAATACTCTCTCTCTATATGTGTGTGTGTGTGTGTGAAAGAAAATAATTATAAACATAGTTACTGATCAAAAGAGAAATTTTACCTCAAAACGGGTACTCTAGCCCAAAAATCCCAAGAAAGCATGAAAAAACAACCCAAAAACGAAAATTGTGTATGTCAGAACGATGTTTTTTTAGGGTAAATTTTCAACTTTTTTTTTAAATGGAAGTAAAAACCATTTTTTTTGCAAAATGGATGAAAAAAACACCCTCAAAAAAATAAGTGTTGATGCTAGAACAAAAAAAAAATTGGGTTACAATTTTGACACTTTTTATCAATGGAATTAAAGATAAAATATCAGGACTTTGAAAAACTGTAAAATTCCAACAATTTTTGAACATTTTGTTAAAGATAAAATATCATGTCTCAAATCCTGATAATTCCAACAATTTCCATCCATGTTATTAAAGATAAAATATCTTGACTCTAAAAGCCCCTAAAATTTTAATTGTTTTCAACAATAACATTAAAGATAAAATATCATAACTCAGAAAAACCTTAAGATTTTGACAAATTTTCAACCATGGAATTAAAAACCTTAAGTTTTTAACATATTTCAACCATGAAATTATGGACAAATTATATGACTAAAACAATTTTTAAAAATGAACAAGTAAATGAAAGATTCATTATTCCAAGAGTAATTTTTATTTTAAAGGCTAAAACTATAATTCTTTTCAAATCTTAGCCTAAGACAACTTATCCTATTGCAACAAAAACCTAAAAATCAACCATCAAAATGAAGTGTCCCTTTTAATGAGGCATTAAAATTTCAACATTTTTAAAACTATCTTATACCAAATGATAACAATAAATAATATCATGGCAATATCAGTGTATAATTTTAAAAATCAACATTAATTTCTAATATTTCTTTACTTTTACTCAAAATATCGACTTTGGTAGATTGAATATCACATAGAATATTTTTGTAATTGATTATTGCATTCACTGGGGATTCACTTAGTGAACCTCTAACATATCACGTGTATTTGTGGCATATTAAACAATACCCTTAATTTGACTACATATTAGAAAATCCTTCTAAAAATCACATTATTTAACCCCTTACCAATATGAACCCAATATAGCTTCTCAATTTAAAAAACCCCTACTTTCACTAGATATTGTAGCTATCCATTTTTTCATTAACATTTTTTATACCCCTTTATATTTTCTCATTAACTTTAAGCTCCATTTTTTATATTTTCCAATATGAAAATCCTTTACCCCTTATATATCCTCCAATATATTATGTCATTTTTTCTTCAATATATATCCCCCAATATGAACCCACGTGGTATGATATTGCTCCCCCAATGAAGCCCCCTGATTGCATTGTGGATATTCTAAAGAGATGAATTCTTCATAATTAAAACATATAATCCAACAAACATAGAAATGACCCATAACTTCATGTAAGATCATATGGAAGTCAAAATATTTATTTCAAGTTACCATGCAAACATCTCTAAAGATATGAATTCTTCATAATTGAAACATATAATCAAACAAACATAGAAATGACTCATAACTTCATGTAATATCATATGGAAGTCAAAATATTTATTTCAAGTTACCATGCAAACATCTCTAAAGATATGAATTCTTCATAATTAAAACATATAATCCAACAAACATAGAAATGACTCATAACTTCATGTAAGATCATATGGAAATTAAAATATGTATTTCAAGTTACCATGCAAACATCTCTAAAGAGATGAATTCTTCATAATTAAAACATATAATCCAACAAACATAGAAATGACTCATAACTTCATGTAAGATCATATGAAAGTCAAAATATTTATTTCAAGTTACCATGCAAACATCATTTACATAAAATGTCTTAGACATTTATTCAAAATCACCCATAGGTTCTGGCACACCATCATAATCTACATCTTTGGATAAATCACTGGATGTAGATGAAGATGACCCATATTCTTCTCTTTCATCAACTAGAGCCCCATCTGAGCCAACATGCATGCCCACTATTTCATGTTTCAAAATTCTTCTAGATCTACGACTAGGTTCAACAGACTCCCATCTCAACATTGTTTCTTCTGGTAGCAACTTCTTCAAAATCTATATGGTCTTGAAGCGAAGAGTTCCTCTCTTTGTTAAATTGAAGTCATAGACAAGTATGTCAACATCCTCCAATTTTAAGAGGTTTGTTCGGCGACGATTTATATTTGTACCCTTTATTTTTCTCTTTCTGCCAATTCTTTTATCAACTACCATCTCTCGCTTGTACACACCATTGAATGGGTGGGTATTTATGGCATACCAATGTACTTCAACAACTGTAATATCTTCATTTTATTTAATGACCTTTATAACCTTAGAAACCCATAATGGATAGCCAAGTGGATCTCCATCTCCTAATATTGATATCATGCAATTCTCCTTAACATCATGCACAAAACCCCTATAAAGGTCTTCCATGGCTTCACGTTGTGCACGTGATTTTCTAGAACCAATATATATTTCTCTTTCCTCTACCTATTGAGAATTAATAATGCCTTGAGATTGTTTTTGTTAAAAAATGTTTCTTTCCTCCTGTTCATTTGGCATATTTTGCGGCCAAATAAATGTAGTCTTCAAAAGCGTATCTCCATTTCCTAATATTGAAATGATATCACTTTGACTATTGAAAAAAGACTCCCACCAAACTGAATCAGCAACATCAAAGTACTCATATGTTTCTTTAATACATCTTTTTATTTCTTCCAAGCATTCAGAATAATTTATCTCTCTCTTCTACGTTCGTGCATTCTAGAGTTCAGCAACTGATTGTAATAATATTATCTTTGATGCAAATATTGGATGATCTGGAATGAACTTAAAAAATGCTAAGCCTAATGATGGCCCCCATTCTGCAATGTTGAATACTTCTTGTCTGATATAAGTGTTTTGCCATCAATTTTTTTTTATACGAACTTGATGTTGGAAGCTAATGCCATTAATTTGTTCAATGCATTTCTCCTCACCATGCAATCCCAGAATAAACTTTTGCATGTCAATATTTTCTTCCAACACATGAAAAACATGCTCTGGAATATATGATTTCTCAATACATTCAATCAATGATGGCGGGCTCCCAACATCCTTCCTCCTGAATGTTACTGAAAAACGACTAAACATCTTATAAATATGGTCATTAGTGTGCCCAACAAGAAGGAAACCAACCTTTACCTTTTTAAAAATTACCAATTCAAGAAGCATGTTTAGATAACCAAAAAGAACTTGATTTTTGTTTTCAAGACTTGTGTTGTTTAGTTGCAGATACAAAATTTCAGGAAGAATACCAAACCAATGAGAAAGCACATCATGGATTATAGTTATGGTAATATTTGCATCATTATGAATATTTGGAGCTCTAAAATAAACCCTTGGAAACATCTTCCCATTAAATACCATACAACCAACCAAGTGAAATTGAATAAAATTTTCCTCCTGTAAATATTTTGGTGTGCAGACAAAATGTGGCAGAAGTGTTTTCTTTTGGTCCATACCATCAATTATCAAACCCAAATATTTATTTGGATTATCATAACACTTCTTTCGATGCTTATACAATTTTTTTCTTTCACTTGTTTGTTGATTGTGATGCTCTTGAAGTGATTTTAAAATGGAATCTGGACATAAAAAAAAAAAATCTATTAATAAATATATTTTCACAATTGATAACTATCCAATTTTTAAAAATAATGTTATGAATGCATACCTCTTTCTGCCCCTTAACATTTATCCCTTTTTTATTTAAGAGAAGCACGTGTACTGCAAACCCCCATCCTTGTCTTCTTAGGAATACGAACATTTTTTAATTTGTTCTTCCATATCCTTGTAAAATATGAATATGTAATAAAATTACCATCTCCTTCAGCACCTTCTACATATTCTATATATAAGTTGTAGATTTCTCGCCTTGAGAAATTATCTAGAATATGTATTGTGTCTTTATTTCGCATCCATTTTCCATGCTTTGAAAAGAAGTCTTTCATCCATGAAATTGCAATAATTGTTGATGGTCCAACCTCTCTTTTATAATGTACTTCTGAATAATATGTAGGATCTTTTTCTAATTTTTCTTGGATTCTTGACAAACGAAAATTACCAATTGAATGCAACATTTTGAAAGCCTTTCTACAGATCAATACATTCCCAATATAATAATCACAACCCGCTAGTGTAGATTGCATGCAACCCACAAAAGATGAATTTTGCATGCTTTTATTCATTGACATATATCTCTTCCTTTGCTCCAAAGAAAACTTGAAATCCATATGTCTCACGCAATCCTTTTGACAACATTCACTTGAAATCAGATCACCGATAGAACTTCTACTTGTGAGATATTTTTTCCTAAACCTTGTATAACTGGAATATTTTGGATTGATATGAAAAGATATACTCCTACTCCTAGATACAATATTTTCTTGCAACATCTCCATCATTTCATTATTCTCTGTAGAAGTATTTTCATCATCATTAGGAGGAATATTATACTTACTATGAACATAGTTAGAAAATACCATCCTCACTTGAAGGCTTCACTACCAACATCTACGCTTTTCAAATCCTGACTCGAACGAAATTCTTAACCATCTTCATCAGTGCTTTTGAAATCCTCCATTAGAGGATTCAATTCGTCATCACCATGAATGCCTTTGAAACACTCACTTAGAGAAAATGCATTATTCACATTTGTGCCTCTAAAATTATCATTTGCAAGAAACTCTTCATCCTCCCCTTCATAACTGGTGCTCGCATAATCCTTAGGATTATGACTAAGTGGAAAATATGACTCTCTATTCATAGTCAAATTATCATTTGCAGGAAATTCTTCATCCTCCCCTTCATCAGTGGTGGTCTCATAATCCTTGGGATTAGGACTAAGTGGAAACTTTGAATTTCTATTTAATGGAAATTCTTCATCCTCCCCTTCATTAGTGGTGCTCTCATAATCCTTAGGATTAGGACTAAGTGGAAACTTTGAATCTCTATTTACTGGAAATTGTTCATCCTCACCCTCCCCTTCCTCAGTGGTGCTCTCATAATCCTTAGGATTAAGACTATGTGGAAACTTTGACTCTAGAAATTCTTTATCCCCACCTTCATCAGTGGTGCTCTCATAATCCTTAGGATTAGGACTAAGTGGAAAATTTGACTCTGGAAATTCTTCATCCCCCCCTTGATCAATGGTTCTCTCATAATCCTTGGGATTAGGAATAAGTGGAAATTTTGACTCTCTATTTACTGGAAATTCTTCATCCTTCCCTTCGTCAGTGGTACTCTCATAATCCTTAGGATTAGGACTAAGTGGAAAAATTGACTCTCTATTCACAAGAAATTATTTTTGTTATCCTTCATCAATGCTACTCTCATCATCCTTAGGATTAAGACCAACTGGAATTTTTTTCTCTATTAATAGTGAAAGAATTCATGTTACATTCATCAAAATGAATAGAGTTGTTGCATGACGAAGATGTCGATGCTACAAAAGGAAAAACTTCATTATCAGAAGAATCCATGACCTTCAACCAGAAGATGTCGAATGATGAAAATGCACTCTCTCCCAATGACAATATATAGCTTAGAAATTGAAATTTTCCCTCTAAAGTCCCCCCCCCCCCCGACAAATTTTTCGCCGAAAATTTTCATCTAAAATTTACTAGAAAACATATTACTAAACTTTTGGTCTTGAAAAATTTCACCTTAGTTTTTATTCAAAATATCCATGGAAATTTTCGTTTAATGCATTTCTTCGAAATTATAATAATTTTTCTGTTTAAATTATTTAACATTGACTACGTAACTAAATTATTTTTTTATAATTAATATTTTATTTTTTATCCCACAATGAATAAAAACTAATCTAAACCTATAATATTAACTATAAATTAATTTTTTTAATTTTAAGTTTAATCCCATATTCAAGAAACGCTAAAGAAATCCCACAATCATCGCTATAAAATAACATTCATTGTTTCTATTCGTCACATCACATCAAGTCTTTTAGGTCTTGTTAAAAAGTTTGGAGCAATTTTGTGAAGGAGCTGCATTGTCATCGATAACACATTCAATGGGAGTTTTTTGCACTTGAAAGGTTAGTTTTCCTTCTATTTTGACCACTTAAAGAAGAATTTTGGAAAAAAAAAATGTTTTATAGGAAAAACCACATAAAAAAAGACTATTTTTTTATATTTTTATAGCGAAGAAGACGAAAAAAAAACTCAAATTTGTAGGATTTTTAGGAGAAAAATTAAGATTTTTTTAATTTTTAGGTCTTTGAAATGAAAAAACAAGTGTTATTTTTTTCCCCGTTTGGGGAGCATTTCAATTTTTGCACGAAGAAAAAAACACAAAAACAAAAACAAAAACAAAAACAAACAAACAAACAAACATTTATTGTTTTTTTTCTTTCCAAACATGCAAAACAAAAAAATTAATTATATTGGTTTCTAAAAAAATATATATTTTTAATTGAATTTTTTTTTATTACGCTATATTAATATAGGTTTTTTTTAAAGCAAATTTTTTTTAGAGAGTTTTTTTTTAATGTTTATAATAGTTAATTTTGTTTTTATTTATTTATTTATTTAGGGTCCTGGGTGGGGGGTTGCATGTGTCCCCCCTTCCTACCCCCAAGCCCACCTAGTGGCCAGCAGGCTGCAGGTCGATTTCGGGGATCGGACTACAGCCCGTTGGCCACTGGTCAATGGGGTGCACACGGCCCCCCCACCACTGCCCGCCTAGGCCCTCGGCCAACGGCCAACAAGACGCAAACCGATTCTAACCTATTATAAACATTATAAAAAATAAAATGTTGAACACATATTGTCATTGATGTCAATATGGCAATATTCGAGGAGCAAATGGAGCCATGAGGAGCAGACGGAGCCAAGAGAAGCAAACGGAGCCAAGAGGAGCCAAGAGGAGCAGACAGAGCCACCAGAGGAACTAATAGAGCACAAAGTAGACAGAGCCACCAGAGGAGCTAACAGAGCACGAAGCAAACAGAGCCATCAGGAGGATTACAGTGTATATGCAGGCGGAATACACCATCGGGAGCAGAACTCAGATATATATATATATATATATATATATATATATATATATATATATATATATATATATATATATATATATATGTATATATATATATATATATATATATATATATATATATATGCATGCATTTAAATAGCCTTCGGGGGCCATATATGCCAAAGGAATACACTATCGAGAGTACATATCATATATATGCCACAACCTCATGTATCAGAGGCAAAAACATACATATACATGCATTTACACTATCAGAGGTGGAAAGAAGACTTGAAAACTTTATGCACGGGAGCGTTGAGTCGTATTGGGTCCAGCACATAATATTATATCACATCGGCACTTCGAGAGCAGAGTTACAATGTGTGAAGCAGCCCATTGCGATCGTCGATAGCGATTAGCGGTGTCGCATCATACCTCCACCAAGGGCAACCCCCAATTGCAATTCATATACACGCGGACCCGATGCAACATTGTAGATGGAGTTAATATAATATCGCGTCCAGTGGAGGATCGGCCATCGGCGGTGCCATGGTCTCATTGTATAAAGGACCCCTGGAAGCTTTGAGCACCGATTGCGATTATACTGTGGAACCAATACAGTATAGATGTGGGTGTTATATTTTTTGAAGTCTGCCCTTTAGTCTTTTTTGCCTGTTTTACTCCTATTTCCTGTGTAATTGAATTTTTGGCTTGCACAGCATTTGGAGGCAAAAATATACTAAGGGATGCTCCTGATGGTTCAGGAAGCCTGAATGATAGCCCAGAAGGCTAGAATCAAGCCGATTTCGATTGCGATAGGACGTGGCATGTCCGTTAAACAATGGATGCCTATTACCATTGAAAAAACGGGCCTGTGTTACAGTTTTAACACTCGATGACTGTAAAGCCAGGAAGCGGCATGGAAAGCCAGTACAGAGGAAGCCACAATGACCAAGGAGGGAAGCTGAATAATCAAGCGAGTCAGAGGAAACGACAGCGATGGAGGAGGAAGCCAAAGAGGCGGTGGAAGGTGGAAACGAATAGTCAGAGGTGTCTGAAATACATAAAAACAAGGAGAAGTGTTGTAGATGAATGCATAATCTATGAGAGAGGAAGCCGAAGAACAGGCAAGAGGCAGGAGAGGCCAGAGAAGCAAGAGAACAGGAGAAAAGCAGAAGCTCAGCAGGCTTGGGAGCAGAGAACGACAGCAGAACAGTTTATTTCAGGTTTGGGTTGGAGCCCAAGAGGTTGGAGCCTCAGAACTAAACATGATTGAAATCCTTGGGAGTTGGTGCTCCTAAGTGCAGAACTATTGCAAGACAGAGTTGGTGCTCTGGAGGTTGGAGCCTCACTGAAGTCCAAGTTGGAGCTTGGCAACTAATTGCAACCAATTATATATATTGTATTTATTTCATTGCACTGTTTTGTGTTAATAAAAGCATTAATTCCAGCTATCTATTTCTGTGTTCCATATATATATATGTGTGTGTGTGTGTGTGTGTGTGTGTGTGCTTTTGGTAACAACAAGAACAACAAAAAAAGAAATACTGATTCACCCCCCCTCCCAGTATTTCCAACATAAAAAACAATTTAAAAAAAGAAAAGAAAAGAGAACAATAATATATTTTAAAAAATCTATATTAATATAGTTTTTAAGAACCATATCTCAATTTTAAAAATAATAAAATTCAATTGAAAGGAATTTTTTTTTTTCTAAAACCATATTAACATAGTGTAATTAGAAAAATTCAATTTAATTTTTTTTTTAAACCAATATAAATGGTTTTAAAAGAAGAATTAATTCTCTTTTTTTTGGCATGTTTGGAAAGAAAAAAATAATAATAAATGGATTTTTTTTTCATAATGGAACGGTTATTTATTTATTTTTATTTTTTTCATATAAGAATTGAAATGCTCCCGAAATGAAATTATAAAAATATATATATATATATATATATATATATATATATATATATATATATATATATATATAAATTAATTAATTAATTAACACCTGATTTTTCACTTCAAAGGCCTAAAAATAAAAAAATAAAACTTATTTTTTCTCCTAAAAATCCTACAAATTTGAGTTTTGTTTCGACTTTTTCGCTATAAACGCAGAACATATTTTTATTAAATTAAGTTAAAAAAAAAATAATAATAATAATAGTTATTTAATTAAAATTTTAAATATAATTTTTTTTATATAATAAAACTTATATAATACAATAAAAAAATTTATATATATATATATATATATATATATATATATATATATATATTTTTATATAATAACTTTTTTTAATTTCATATATATATGTGTGTGTGTGGAATTAGGAAAAAAATATTTAATATATATATATATAATCACATTTGTTTTAATAATTTTAAAATTATATATATAATAACTTTTTTTATAAATTTATATATGTGTTTGTTATATATATATATATATATATATATATATATATATATATATATATATATATATTTGGGAAGATGGCATCAAGGAAGGTCTCTGTGAATATTTCTGGAACAAGGATAGCAATTCCATCATCTAAAGTTGTAGTTGGACGCTCTATGAATATTGTTGAACATACCCGAACTGAGAAACATCGTAAAATTCAAGCAACTGGCCCGCCAAGTACATTAAAAATTATTTCTAAATGGAGGAATTCATGAGAAATAAATAAAACAAATTTTACATGGCATGTTAAAGATGTTAAAACCGATTTTAGTACATGTTATCACTCCTCCGGATCTCCAAGGTTGAGGAAGAGTCCAGCTGAGGTAACCACAGACCAACCTTTTGACTCGGTAGCTAGCCCTACCAAGCCGAAGAGGGCTCTCTCCAAATAATCACAGCCAAAAGGGCTGGATGGATTAGGGTTTTAGGCTAGGTATAAAGTGCAGAGGTTGTTTTGATTTGATTTGGTGGGGTTATGCTAGATGAGGATATTAGGTCAAAGAGGCTAGGTCAGGGCAATTGAGATATGATTGCAGACATTCAAAGGGGCAAGATAGGTAGAAGGCTTAACACTTAAAAGGTGATTTGGTGAGATGATTTAAGACTGGTGAGGAGTTAGGAAGAGCATAGGAGATGTATTCTTCCTAAACTGAAGAAAAATAGACAAATTGTCATAACTTTCCCAAAACAGAGCATAAGCAAACATGTATTCTACCTATCAGCTTGAAAATTACCATATAACAGACATGAAATGGTTTGTGAACTTACAAAACATTCATACAAATGATAAAAAATAAGAAACGATGTTAAACACCCATACCACATGTATCACAAAGAAATAGTTGCAACTCATCTATTAAAGTTGGCCAAATTACGATACAATAGTGTCTCTGATCAATACTACAACATCCAACTGAGTCCAACCTCTGAAAAGAGTGAAGAAAGGGAAGATATAGACATAAAAACAACCTTCTCTCATCCTCAAGGGTCGAATCCCTGAGTTGAGGAAGAGATCCACAAAAATTTAAACTGATACCTAGAGTGTAGGGAGCTCTAAGTGACTCCTCCCTAATTACATTGAAATTGATTCATTTGACTTGATGATAACTTTTACCTGATGAATCTACCCCTAGCTAACTTATCCACATCATTATTACATTTACAATATCAATTACATCATTAGAAAGGTGATTTCCAAGGATGAAAATCAAATTTGGAGAAAAATAGTGAAAAATCAGGCAAATGGTCAAGTGCACCATCTTTCTGTCAAGTGCGCCCTCACAGTGTCAAGTGCGTCCTCCATCTTGCAAGTTGCTTTGGACTGCCTTACTAGTGTCCAAATTGAGCCCAGGATAGCTCATTGGAAATCCTGTCCTGTCTAGTTTCCAAATATTCCTTCCATTTCCAAAATGGACTTCATTTGATGCTCCAAAAGTTGATTCTACCAAGACTGGTCTATGCGCAGCGCCTGAAAGAAGTGCACAACGCCGACTTCAAATCAACTTTTGTGTGCCTTCCCGAAGTCCAAATTGAGCTCATGATAGCACATTGGAAATATCTCTCTTGTGGCTACACAATCAACCTATCAAGAACTACAAATGATCAAGTATAGCCCCTCCAAAATAAATTATCTCAAGATTGGTCAAAAAGTGCAGAATGAGGGTAAAAAAATGAAGTGCGCTCTTGCAGGCAACTCTTTGAGGCCTTCCTCAACTCCCAATTGATCTCATGATAGCTCATTGGAAATCTATTTCTGTCTAGTTATCATTTGACTCATCAAGAAAGTCATTTGGACAATCCAGCTAGGAGAAAAATTGATTTCCCAAGGTCACTCTAGAAATGTAGAAAACCTCTTGTAGCAACTGTATTTTTGACATTTCTCCAAAACCATGACACCTGTGTAAAACGTGAAGGAGATTTTTCATCCTTGGCCTATGATGGACAAAAACCTCTCTCACTTTTGTCAAATTCATCTATGTTTGGTCTGAAACATAGTTTGAAGAAAAATTGGCCCTATGTGTGGCAAATGATTTGTCCCTTGGAATGATTTCTTGAAAAATGATGGAGACATGATGTTTATGAGTTGGAATGGCCTCATACTTGCTGAAATGACCTCCCTTATGCCTCCTTTGCTCATATGTCTCTGATTCCATAGCCAACCCTAGCTTAGTGGGAGAGGAAATTAGGGTTTAGTGCTTGTGGAAAATGATGATTTAGGCACCCTTGGGAAAAGACAACTCCCTTTGGCATTCACTTAACTTTTGAAACTTTACCCTTTCACTTGACTATTTCCTTTGACAAATTGATCTTTTGATGGCATCTTTGGAACACTGAGTTAACAGCTTGGGATGGTGAAATTATTACATTTGAAAGACATAAAATTACATAATGAAAATATAAAAACTTACATTTGAACTCAAAATTACATGATGAAATAAGCATTTCTCTTTACAAATCATCTTCATATGGTGAAGAGATGTTATTTGATCACCCTTTACTTGTTGGTCTTATGCAATGGAATGGAGTTTTATTGGAACCTTGGAAACCCTAATGACCTAATGAAACCTTGAAAAACCCTAAAAGACCTAATGAGACCTTGAAGGACTGAATTTCAAGATGACATGATGACCTCATGACTGATACAAATGGCATGATAAAATTAACTTTATGGATGATGCACAGTCAACAAGATATGAAACTATGCCAGCAAGTAATTACATTTAGGGAAGAGTGATGTTTTTTGGACTAGGATTACTATCAGCGACTAATTTTTTGCATGACCTAGTGGAATGATAAAAAAATTATGTGTGGAACCCTTAAAATGAATATGAAAAGAGGAGTTTTGATCACTGATGGCAGTATGCAAATGCTGACACTAACAGTATGCATATCTATCTATATTGTGATATGATTAACTTTGGTGAACCATATGAGGTGATGGGTAGGGTACGAGACATATGTTTGGTGTCGAATGCACACTGTTTATGTTCTTGAAAAATTACCCAAGTCACATGAAAAGGTCAGATATTATCTCCCAAAGGTCAAGTATGACACATATGAAGAATCAAAACCATTGTGTGAAGAAATCGCAGCAAAAATTTCAAATAACATTGTCAGTGTGCTTATTTATATTTATGTGGTATGCATTATTGTAAGGACCATTCATTTTTTTATAAATGATTGATCATTTACATATTGTATTTTCTTTGATAGGATTTTTCTAAGATCCTTTCAACGATGTTGGAGGGTATTTATTATCTAGAGCCAAATATTATGAATGTGATCAGCAGTTTCCATACAGAGACAGAAGAAGAAAGGATAAGGAAGCAAAGAGAGACAATCCATGACACTTCAATAGTACATACAGGGGATCATCAAAGAATCCCTAAGGTGGGTCAATCTAGCAAAGGTAAGCATGTTTATTTTGAAGCTGAAGTTGAAGCTGGAGCTCAAAAATATGTTACCATTAGTGAGGAGGAGGTTAGAACTATTGTTGAAAAGGAGAAAAGAAATAAAACACCAAAACGAAAAATGGCCACAAATGTCTCTCTTCCAGTTGATGATGAGAAGATTTTTTATGTAGAAGAAAATATGTTAACTAGTAAGAAGAAGAAATCAAAAGTTGGTCAATCTGTTAAAATCATAGGCAATAGTGAAGATCAAAGTGAAATTTCTAAAGACAGCAAAGAAATCATAACACGAGGTGCTTATTTAGAGGATGACATTATTAAAACAAAACAAAATGTCATTCGAGATCATTTGAGGAAGAATAAATTAATTAATGGTGGCAAAACATTTCAGCTTAATGTCACTCAATTCTATAGGTCAGATGAAGGAGAATCTCAATATCAAATTAGAAAGGAACATCACCTACGTGACCATAATTTGAAAACATTGTTTAGGTACAATCCATATGCACATGTGGTGGATTTTGTGGTTCTTTTCGATCCAAATCAAGTTCCCAACAAAGAGGCATTTGATAGGACACAATGTTTTGAATACAAATATTATGTAATTGGAGGGAATCATTCAGCAGAGGCCAAATCACAATTGATCGAGAAATATCCCATTAACTCTCTTTTTGAAACAATGAAATGCATCATTTATGTTGGTTTAACATAAACAAAGGCAAAGTTATTGGCATGGGATCATAATGCAGATAATGAGTATAGAATTTCTATGACTTTCACCCAAAGGGTTATATTTATTCCTAATGAATTTGTAGAAAAATGTCTTGGGGATAAGGCAAAAGTCAGTTTAAGATTTCGAAAGGAATGTTGTATGGAAACACGTTATCAAATTGAGGATAAAATCAATTCGAAAGGTGGCAAAGTAAATTCAGAATTATTCAGAGGTATTTTCCAGTTGGCATTTAGAATAGGGGAGATTTGGGAATTGATTAATGACATTTTCGACATGTGGAAGAATATTTCCATAAAAAAACAAAAGGTTAAGAAGTCTAAACCCATAATATGTACCTACAATAAGACATGTCCTGAAATGAAGCAACTACCAGATGATATGCCAATCACACCTTGCAGAACATTGCAAGGAGTGAAGGATGACAAACTAGTCAAATCAATATTATGCCATGTGAAGTTAGGGGAATTGTCATTGAACGAAATGTGCTCAAAATTTCAACAGTAAGTTTGTTGAATAATTTTTATTTTTCTTGGATTATAATTTTCTTTTAAATATAACATATTGTTGTTGGTAGTGTTTGTTATACATATCACTATATTAACATTTTTTACTTTGTTTATTCAGTCATAAGATTTATATGAAAATACAAGAACATATGGTTAGAAGGTTGAATGAAGAGAGTTGGAATGATGTTGTACACAACTACCCATAATCAAGTTCTACAGTAACACTTAAAGATTTATATCTAGCATTCAAAAATATTTTTACATTCGTTTTATTCATATGTAATTTTTTTATTACTTATATTTATATTTGTTTATTTCATTAAAGATGTCAAAGAAGGATGCGAGTGGAGTACCAAATACTTTCAAAATATTTATTGAAAAAATTAAGTTGGAAAGGTTGAGAAAGCAGTGTCTTAGGAATGTTGAACTTGATCCTACTCTTACTCATTTCATTTGGAATGGGCTCGACACTATCCAATATTAAATAATACAAGGTGATTGTGAAGACATTGCAAAAATCATACCTAAAAGGAATATGCCCTGGTTATTGCAGACATTCCTCATGGTTTCAATTTCCCAGACATTGGATATGATAGTGAGCTTTATACTTATCAAGATTTTAATAAAGTGGTTACGGGCTTTCAAGAAGTCACAACATCACCAATTTGGAGATTTGTGGCATTTCATTTAGACACACAGTTTGCAACGTTATTAACAAACTTCAAGGGAAAAGCAAACTCAAGGATGCAGCTTACATGGTAAGACATTGAACTTGTATGTTGAATTAATATGAAAAAAAAAAAATATATATATATATATATATATATATATATATATATATATATATGTATGTATGTATGTATGTATGTACAAGTTAATTGAATTTTTACTATGTCATGTTATAGGCAAAAGTCAAATCTTGTTTCTTCCGGAGATCAGCCAATTATAAGTGATTGTGAGTTTATCCATGTTGAATTTTTTATAAAAGATGATAGCTATAAGTCTATTCTTTTGAATCAAGTAAATGGAAAGAGGCATAGCCAAGCACTGGTTCATGATGTTGTCGTAAGAAAGTTAACATATGAGGATAAAGATGCAAAAGGAGAGATAGTTAACATTTATAAAAAAACGCAAGCATTGATTAACTATCTTATAGATTTATGTTCAAATGAAAGAGATTGGGTTTTGGATTTATTTTCAGGTTCAGGTAAGTTTTATTATATAAAATTCAATTTTAATAAAAAAAAATCATTTTTATGTGTTTATACTAATTTACTTACTTTTTTTTTGCTTGATGATTAGGTACAACACTAGCATGTTGCCTACAAAAAGGAAGAAATTGCATTGCGATTGAAAAAGACCCACTACAATGCAATTTTATTTAACAAATAATTAATCATCTTCAATTTCTTCCAGATGCAATGCAAGAAGTTAGTTTGAGGAAAGGAGATTTTAATGAATCACGTGTGGCAAAAAAAGAAAATGAACCTCAACCACTATTATATGGAATGATTGGAAAATGACACTTTGGGAGATTTGCAGACATGAAAGAACCATTAGAAAAGGAAAATGAGGACACTGAAGCATAAAATAATGTGGAAGAAGAAAATAATGAAGTTGCAGAAGATGATGAACATGGATTATATGATATTGTTGATGACATTTAAGTTATGCTTCCAAATCAAGCTCAATTTTGAGAGATGTTCATTAGTTTTACTTGTAATGTTTTGACCTTGAGATTTTATGAGAAGAATCGGCATTTTATTATTTTTGTTATATGTTCAATATTTGTATTATCTAATTTTCACTTTAATTTTTATGTGAATCATTTTTTTTGTAAAAAAACTGTGATTACTATTAATTTTTAACATAAAATTCATAAAAAAATGTTATTTTTTAAGGTTTTTTGGTTAAGATTTCCCCATAAAAATCATTTATTTGACATGTCATTTTTGACAAAAAGTCTCAAAATGTGTATTTTTTTCACTATATTTATATTGAAAATGTGTATTTTTTTTTAAATGTTTAAAATTATTGTTTTTTTTGTGACAATTATTTCATTTGCATTGAAATATTAATTAACATTACATAAACATATAGAAAATACTAACTTAAAAATATTGGTCATTTTTTTATTGTTTTAACTACGCGAAAAATTAAGATTTCATTACAAAAAAAATTGGAAAGAAAACTAAAAACACACAAATACATAAATACGCTTAAAATAAATATCTTAGAGAAGAAGAAGACATTAGAAAATTTAAAGTGTTAAAAATCAACCCTCTAAAAAAAGGGGTTGATGCAACACTTTTCAAAATTAGCATGAAAATCACTAACATTTTTGAAACAATGTTCATACTCGATACATAAGAAAATTTAAAATGCCAAAAATATGCTCAAAAAATAAAAGGTGTATTTTGAATCACCACTTTTCAAAATCCGGTGATTTTTTGCTATCTCAAAAAAACAGGTACTAGGTAATTTTCTCATTTGATCGGTATATATATATATATATATATAACCTTGAAAGTAAGCTCAATTGGTCGAGTTCCTGTTGCTAAAAGCACCTCACTAATGAGAAGTCATAGGTTCAATTCTCCTCAATGCCCTTGGGGTTAGACTGTACTAATAAATCAACAAGATGTGATCCCTTCGAATAAATCTACCTAGATATTTTTGCAACATATATATAATTTTAATTTTAATAACATTAAAAATATGAATAGAATCTCTTAACATATAAACTTTCTTTTTAATTTACTCAAAAAAATTGTATTATAAAATCTAAAATAAATATAAATCTTTACCCAATGACATCATATAATATTAAAAAAACAAAAACAACTGGCCAATAGCTTATATTTATAAATAATTTGAATTCAAAATTACATAAATAATATAATAATAGTAAGAATAATTTAATTAATTCTCATCATCTTAAAAGTTTGTAAAATCTTTCCCCATCCCCATTTGATGACTTCAAAAACTAGGAAATGACGCACGAGCTTTTTAGTCAGATTAAAGTAATGAGGTGGCAGATGATACCGTCGCACCAAACTGGATTGACGTGGACGTCCTTGCCGGGTGACGGGTCAAACTAGTGAGCCAATATATGGAATAAAGTGATGTGGCTTTCGTGGAAACAACTTCACCGCATGATATTTGACGCAACAACCACCACGTCAGTCGTTCGAATTAGTTTACTCACTAAAAATACATTTTAAAACACAAACGTTTCAAACTTGAACATTCATTTCATTGGCTTCGATTGTGTATGTGAATTATATTATTTTAATTAAAAGTATAAATAATTATATTTTTTTAATTAATAAATAAAATTTAAAAATATTTTTAAATATTGTGAATGCTTTTCTTGCAATTGGTTTTATATAGTATTAATTTTTTTAATTAGATTATATAAAATTGTAATTTATTATTATTTAAAATATGGGCCCTCAAAAATCTTTCAAATATTGAATGAGCACGTCAATTCAAATTAAAATGTCAAAACAGAGTCCTAATATAAGACTCTTTGCCCCTCGCGGATGAGCACGTCAACCCAAATTAAAATGTCAAAACATATTCTTAATATTTTTCAAGAACATAGTTTAATGAGTTGTCATTTTTGTCTTGTCATTTTTTTGTCTCGAAAATTATGGAAATTTTGATAAAATTTATGGAAATCCAAGTTATTGTTATTAAGTTTCAAGATTTTGGGTGTCCCATGAATTTTTGATGGTGTTGAATTTATTTCCACAATCAAAGACATGATTCAAACTCTTACTTTCAAATTTTTTGAAAATAAAAAAGTCAAATTACAATGATTTTTTGCGGTCAAGGCATAATTGACGCCTCCATAGAGAACGTCTTTCCCAAATCAATCCAATAATCTCACTTAATACATTTCCCCTGGAAGTATCAATCCAATAATACCACATGCCATTCATGGTAAAAGAAATTTCATATCTCATGACAATGATTCAATAAAGGTAAATTTATTATATTATATATGTTGAGATGGTAGTTTGGTAGGTGATTTTGGGTTGGTTAAGTGCCATGGCATGCAATGAATCACCAATTCTCTTACAACAAAATTATTTAATTATTTCTTAAGTTTTGACTTTCGGCATAAAGTCATTAATTAAATTTTTAACTTTATTGTCCAACTTTTATTAAGTTAAAAAGGTCAATGAAAGATTATATGGTGATTGCAAATCTCAAGTGTGGAGATGCATTCTTAGCCCTCTATTGCTTTGGAGATAATTTAAGTTTGAAATTATAAAGAGGAAGCAAAAGTGCATGGCCTTTCAACTGAGAAACAAGAGGTTGAATTGACATCAAGGGAGGACAACAAACAAATCAAGTTTTAGGGACAATAAACAGGCCAAGTTTGGACAGCGAGCATACTAATTTTATTAGGGTCGTATGGGTTGAAATTCTTAGGGTCGTACAGGATGAAATCCTTAGGTCGTACAGGTCATATTTCTTGAAGCTATACAATAGTGTTTTTTTGGGTCGAATAGGTCGCACAAGGTAGGTCATGATAGGGAAATTGCTAATTATTTTTGCTATTGTAATTTTATGAAGTGTACATTGTTGTAATAGAAATTTCCAAGTTGAATAAAAGCCCAAACTTTGTTTTTTCCCCACATTAGGGTTTCCAAGGTAAAATTGCGTCAAAATATTTTTATGTGCTTGGTTTTATGGTTATTTTATTTCTATTGAGCATGTCGAGTTAGGAACCTAGCATATTTGGTATCATAAAATTTAAATCTGGAAGTTAATTTTTATTTATATCTCAATATAATTTTATTGGAATAAAATTTGACCTAGCTTCAAGAAATCTAACATGGTATCAGAGCAATAGCCTATGAGTACAAAACCAAGGGCATTTCACACATGTACTATCTCAAAAGAGTTCATGCTTTCTAAAAGCAAGTGATTCAAGGGTTTAATCTATCATAGCTAACCGTGTTCGATATCAAGACAAACTAGAAGGGTCCTCGAACAATCTTTAGTGGAGGTTTCAAATCATAGTCGTTCTCAAGGATAATAAACTATAGAACTTTGTCAACGCCACAATAGTTCCTCATCAGAAAACAACTTTTTGTTGAAGATTTATAATTGGTTGCAAAAGTTCAATAACTAGCTATAACAGTTTTTAGTTGAGCATTATTAATGCAACAATGTTATTATAGGTTTTAGTAGACATAGATCATTTTTGGTATTTGATTCACTTTGATGATGACCTCTTCTCACCAATATATGAGATTGTGAATTTGTTGATATTTTTGAGATTACCAAGTAGAGATAGTTGTCCATAGAAATTTTGTGAGACCTGGAGTATTGACAAATGGTTTTTTCACTGTCAAGCATGTTTAAGTCAAACTGGGTTGCAAAACTTAAGGAGAAAGAAAAAACAATTGTTAGTAGTTGTGAATCGCTATATCCATTAAATGATTCTCAACCATGTTATTTGTGCTACAAGTCTAATTCTCAAGACAAAATTAAGATTTTTGATCAATTACAAAGAGCATATAACTAGAATAATATCAACCATGGAAACTATTTGTATTTTCCATTAACTATTCAGTATATCATGTGTGAAAATCTTTAACATTTTAAAAAATAATGGATATAAGAGGTGAGCTTGTAAATATACAAAATGTTTGGATGATACATCCAAGACAGAGTTGGCTTCATCAATGTGCTCAAGATCTACCTTGGATTAGAAACCCTAGGTTTTGGAAATGTGCAAAAAAATAATTTGATCTATCATTAAAGATGGTCTATGTATGGTAACCTTTTATGACCAATGATTTTTTTTCCTCCTCCTTCTCATATATATATATATATATATATATCAGAAACCAGGGAAGATATGGTGATAATACTCATTAGAAAACAACCTATGATAGTGGTGGTGATGGTGAAGATGACGACGATGACAATGACAATGAGGATGATGATTAAATGATGATGATGACGACAACAATAAAATGATAGGGACCCCATGCCATCATGAATTCCCTATATGGGGAAAATATTACCTACATGTGGGAAAGTTATCATTGATTAAAAAAATGAATAAACTCATTAGACAATTTGAATTCACCTTCATTACCCATCCAAAGATCCTCAACAATTCAAATTTTTGTTGTAGTGTAGTTTAATATATTTGTGTTAATTAATTCCTTAATTCAACTTCACAAGTTATATTTGTGTGTATGCACAATATATGACAATTTATACACACATAAATTATTTTAATTGTGTCTCAGCCAATAACTTCATATCACTTCTAACCATTTTCAACCAATAGATGAAACTAACCATGGTAACTCTTATCCAACTAATTGAGCTTGTTATTTCCAACCAACAAATCATATTAACTAACATACATTTTAATGACATTAATTGCATCAAGTAATGAGTATATCTATAAGAATATTTAAAACACCAATTTAGATCATGAGTTCTAAATATAGTAATTAAATGACTAGTACAACCAAATAAAAACAAACCATTTCAAAATGGGACATAAAAAATTTCCTTATTTAAATATTTAGAAGTCTTTATTTATTTTGCATCTATGTCTTCCAATGCTTCCTTGTCAATGTTCATATGTTCTTGCAGGAAATTAATATTACTCTTCCTAAACCATTATGCTAAATTCATATTGTGATCATCCTCATCTTCACCTTCATCATATTTTGTATCAATAAAATTTGTTTCTAGATAGAAAATATCAATGTTACTAGATCTATTAATTTGATCTTCATTTTGTATATCATCAATATTGTCTTCTTTTATAAGATCATTTTACTTTGCAAACTGTTGATTGTCGTGGTTAATTGCCTCATCTAATTTATCATTTTGTGAAGATACACTTCTAGCCCCACTTCTCCATACTACTAAAGGAATGTTATCATTATCATATAGTTCATAGTCTTTTGGATGAACATCTTCATCTTGAACATCATCATTGATGCCAATTTGTTCTATGTTCCCTGATTCCTGAACTATATTTGGTTGGTGATCATTACTTATTTGGAATGTATCAATACATGTAAGTATCTGTTGATGGTACTGGATCCCTCCAACATATAGGGGGTCTCCTTGATATGAAGTCCCAATTAGACCTCACATTGTTTGGTATAGGAGCCCCATCTAGAATTTTGGCCCGACTGCCATATTCTTAAAGATTTTCATTGGTTGTAGTCGTTAGCATGAGAGAACAACACACATGAACTTTCAAATGGGCAAGTAAGTATGCCTTGTGCAATGTTAAATTGTAATGTGTATTTAGGTTCTTTTATCAGAAGAGAAGAGAAAGTGGGCCTTTAGAATAAAAGTATTGGTACTATTCAAATAAAGATGCACACACATACATATGAAAAAATTGATAACTATCTAGCGAAGTAGTTCACATGGACATAACAATCATCAAAACCATTACAACACACATTCAACAAGATGAGCACCAAAGTCGATGAAATAGTTCAATTTCCTTAGTACATATGAACAAAACATACACTGCAAACATATAAAGAATATTCTTATTACATTTACGATATATTCATGAAAGTGTGTTGGCTCGATGAGTGTCAAATATTAAGCGAAAGTTCCAAGATACATTGATACAATGAGGCACCACTAGCTCCAATATTGGAGCATTAAGCGACTACTTGCTCTCTAAAAGAACGATATTTCTCTCTAATGCCTAGGTGGAGAAGTCAAGGTGAAAATTCCTTTGCTTGAGTAATGAGGCTTCTTTTATAACTAATGGTGTAGAACACCAAGTAAATTCAATACCCTTGTGAGAGATCCACTAGAATATTCTAGCTTTAAATTCTTCTAATTGAGGTCCTCCAAGGGAACCTCTTTTTCCCTTCCATAATACTCAACGACTTGTAGCCAATTATCTTTCTCTAGTTTATAGGCACCCCTATTCTCTTCCATTCTTCCTCAGAAAAATTCTAATTGAGACTTGCATCAAGAGGAAAGGCGTGAAGAATAATTGAAACTCCCTAAATGTTTTTAAGATTTTGGACGGTGCTACTAAGGGATTATTTTAGATCTCGAACCTCCTTAATTAACATACAAAAATAGTAGTGGCACCAATACACATAAATGGTAGCAATCATTGGCCAGATTGAGTGGATGAAGGGAGGGTAGGATAAAGGCAAAGGAAGGTGGAAGATATAGTGTAGGAGTCAAGGGTCTGAGGGGAAGTGAAGGAAGAGGAGAAGGTGATTGCATTGAAGGAGAGGAAAATTCATAAGGCAGGAGGGATGGTGTTGTCCATTAACAATGTGGATGAGGGAAGAAAGGCACGAGTTCAAGGAGCGTGATGAAGACCCTTCTTAACCCTTGAACCATGTCAAATACAATTATCATGTTATGGATTATTAAGTGCATAGTTTAAACAAGTCATGGATATGAATTATGGAATTTCTTAGGACCTTATGTGTGTCTTAGGATGATCTTTAGATAAGGGGTTCTATTATTTTTAAAGTATAGTTGATGCAAGAACAGGATAATTGAGCCCCATTTCTAGAGGATGAGATGATGATATGGAATTCTCCAAGGATGAATATATAAGGTAAGGTTAGGTATCGTAAAAGTGTGATTCTTTGGAAGGCCACAAGGGATTTCTTCTTTATTATTGGTTGCTTCTCTAATTCCCTAAATGAAAGAGAGTATTGCTTATCCATCAAGGCCATAACTGACCCCCACTCTCGGAGCCACTACCACCTTAGTCTTAACTTTGAATATACTAATCATTGACATGATTTCAAAAATGTTAGATAGAAATATTTAACACTTAATAATGTTACATAGATCTATGGTAGTTTTTTTCTTAATGTTAATTTTTTCCATTTTTCTTTTTTTTCTTTTTTGATACAGTCATTTTTTACTACATTATATTTTGATCTTAATTTTTCCTATCCAAAACTTGAATATGTGAACACTAAATAATTTAAACTAATATTATGTACATTTTTTACATACAAACAAGGTATCATCTTAGTGAATGACCTCTTTAAGAGTAATTTAAGGGACTAGCTTTTGTATCTTGAGTTCAAGACAAATTTAATCTTAATTAACTTTACAATTTCATCCTTGAAAAAATTTAGGATTAATACCAAACAACCTTTTTCTCAAGATAGTATTGTGGTCTCCTCATGTTTAGTGGCATGATTGTAATTGGCACAAGTCTAAAACCTTTATGAAATGCAAGCCTTATGATGATCATAATTGACTTTATTCTCCCTAATTCTTAATAATTATCTATAAAAAATATTTTTCCTTAGATCCAAGTAAAAGATTATGTTGTTTACACTTCAAACACTTTGGAAGCCAAAGTTTTAACCTAATAATTTTTTTTTTGTTTTTTGTTTTTAGACATGTTAGGTCTAGATAATATTCTTCCTTACTTAGGCATTAGGCTTTTAGAGTTCCATATTTCCTAGTGTGGGTGTGTGAAAATCCTTGAGCATCATATTTAGTTATGTCCCCTTGCCAGACATACTTAATCATAAACTTGTGTCAAGTCTCTATGTGGTCAATATCTTTTAACCACCATTTCATGGATATCAACCCTATAAACAAACCATCTACCTCAGGCATTGGAATTTTATTACACATAGATGCTTGTCTATTTTGGTATACTTTTATTTCCATGAAAGAAACAAAATGAAGTTGTGTTTAGTAAGAATGAATACAACCTCATGTTGTGTCTTCTTATGGTTTGAGACTTGAAACTATAAGTAACCTTGCATATATCGATTGGTATATAGATAAATAAAATTTAGGTAAAAATGAATTCCCTATAATAAGTTTTTCAATTTTGGGAATGGGGTTGTTTGCAATATAAGTAGGAAGCCACTTCATACCTCCCTTAGTCAACATAATTCTAAGAATCACAACACGTCAAAGATAAATCTTGCAATAACTTGCCAAACATAATAATGATCATTGAGATCATCGTGAATGAGAATGAGTTGTTTATTACAATGTAAAACTAAGTCTGAACGTTTATATATTTAAGTAAATATATTATAGTTTCATAACACATTTTTATCCTCAAATTGAAACTATTATTTAAACTTATATTTGTGAGTAGTGGTTAATATAATAAATGTTTGATAAAAAAAAACTAATTTTAAGTTTTTGATAATTATGTTAGTAAGCATGTTTATTTTGAAATAGGGTTTCCATAATTTCAATTTAATTATTAATAATTATTAGTTGGATGGTAGGGATTTAACCTCCACAGAATATCCACCAAATATTCTTGATAGTAATTAAGGATAGAGGATTGAGATTGAGATTTATTTTAAAAGTAGTTATACTTTTTTTCTTATCAATTTAATTAAAAAATATCATGTCCACAAAGGTCAGATTTATTTTGATTTTGATTTATATTTATAAAATTGAACCTTTATAACTTATTATTACTAAACTATATTTTTCTTATTACATGTGTTATAATATATATAAACTTAAATATTAATATTTTTTATTATTAATAATGATAAATTATAATTATAATTATAATTTAATTAATTTTTATAATTTATTTTAATTTTAAGAACATAAAACCTATTCTAAAATAAATATTTTAATTTATAATATAAACAGATAATTATAAACCATTATAAATTATTTAATTTATACCATACAATAACTTTTATATATATATATATATATATATATATAAAACAACATAATCATTTATTAATAATTAAAAATACCTTTCCTATTATATATACACTTGTGTTTACACATACTTTTTATTTTTTAATAGGTTGATGGTACGTGAAACGAACTCGTGTCTCTAGTGCTTCTCTAACTATGTCCAAATTTTAAAAAGTTCTCTTGTTGTATAAATATACACACATGTGCAGCCAAATTTAGAGGCTTTCTTGTCAAAATTAAGTTAATTGTTAATACATAAAAAGTTGCTCTACAGTATGAAAATCTTTATATCTAACTTCCTGAGATCATAAGAACTCTTTTTTTTTGTTTTTTTAAATTTGTCACACATGTCATTTGTCTTATTTAGAAACCCCTCATGCAAATAAGTGGTTTAGAACTTTAGATATTTTCATTATTAAATGCGCATTATCTATTTATTTATTTTTTCAAAAAATCTTCTTTTGACTAAAGTTACATAATAAAATCATAAAGCAGGTAAAATTGGTTATTAATTCCACCGAAATTTCGATTTTTATGTCTTGCCATTCGCTTTGTTTCACAAGGAGGTATCGAGGAAACAATGGCCATAATATATATAATATGGTAACCCGCTTGATGGGTAATTTGCATAAGTTCAGTGTCTTTTAATTGTGGTGTTTAAGGTGATGTCATTTTGATTTCATAATTTTAATGCCCGATATTCAACTAAATTGAATAGATGAATATTGGGCATCTATTTAGGTGTTTTTAAAATTTTAATCGATATTATTAAAAAAATTATTTTAGAGCTTAAATTTTTATAATTAATATAATATAGTAATAGTGGCACTGAACTCTGTCTATGGTAGCAACAATAATTTTATGAAGATAAAGTTAAGGAGAGGAAGGTGAAAGATATGGTGCAAGAGTTAAGGGTATAGGGGAAGTGAGGGAGAACAAGAAGGTAATGGCATGTAAGGAGAGGGAGCCATATGATAAAGGAAAGGTGGTATTTTTTAATGCCATGGATGAGGGAAGGAAAGGAACAAATTCAAGGAGAGTGATGTCGCCCCTCTTTAAATTGCGTTGAAGATCTTTATTAAACAATGGAGTGTTAAGTGTATAGCTTAAGCTAGGCATGGGATATGGATTATGGGAGTTTTGGGATTTCTGATGTGTCTTTAGAATGATCTCGCCTACTCCTAATACCACCTCTAGGTTGAGCATTACATTTGTTTCTCTATTTTGTAGCTTCGTGACATGGAAAATGTTAACTTTGATGAATATTTATAGAGGTGTTTTATTATTTGTAGATTGTAACTAATGTAAAAGCAAGATGATTGGGATATATTTCTGAAGGTTGAGAGGATAATATGAGAATGTCCAAGGATGAAGATTGAAACACTTTGCCATCAGAATTAAAGATTTAGATATGCTAAACACCAAGAGGACTTAAAAAATGTTAGATGCAAAACTCTAATACTTTAAAAATGCTATATAAAAGTGTAGTCTAAATTTAGACATTTTCTAAACACATTTTTCTAGTCATTTTACCCAAAATCTAGCTAAAATTTTAAAAGACTCGTTGGAAATGTAGATATCAACTATTGAGATTGCACAAATTAGGTGTAATATGGGTTTTCGAAGATGTTGAACCTTATCTTTTCAAAAAAGAAATTTGACGAAAAATTATATAGCGATATTTTAGTGATGATTTCCCAAAAAATACAAATTTTATAATATTTAAACATCGTCTTAAATAAATTTATGCAAGTTTCTTTTATCTATATTAATTTTTTAAGGTGTAGTCTAATAAGGTAAGTTTTTAGTCTTTTTCATCATAAACTATATATCGGTGAGTTTTTAGTCTTTTTCATCATAAACTATTGATATGATTCTTGGCAAAATCCCAATGTTTCATTATTTAAATTACATTTTTTATTGCAAAAATGGATTGAACACCTTGGAAAACCCTTGGGACACATGAATTTTAGAGACTCGACAACTTAAAACCAATATTTTACCAATTTCTCATCAAATTTGAGGCAAAATCCATTGAAAAGTCTACTTGGAAAAGAAGTAAAAAAAAATTGTCCAAATAAATTATTACATTTTACACTTTTATCACCTTAAACATTAAATACAATTTTGTTTATTTAATTAACTAATTAACTACAATTTTTTTTTTTTTTAATTTGATTTATTATTGTAATATATTTTATGCTCCTTGTCAATTGATTTAATAATAATAATAATTCAATTTTAAAAGGTTACCACCAGACGCCAAATTGATGTATGAGACTCTCTTCTTTATGGAACAAGGGATCCACCTCCTTGTAGCAATTTGATTGCTAATGTCTACAAAGACATACATATTCTATCCCCTATGGATTTGAACCTATAACTTCTAAGGAGGAAACACATGCTCTTTCTTATCTTCTCCACCGAATTTTAATTCCTATAAATGACATAATAAGCTTAAAAAAATAAAAAATAAAAACATTTTCCAAATTTATAAATATAATTATTAAATAATTCAAATAATGATGAGTAAACATGATCTCATAATTCAAAGAATGAAATGTAAACATAATCCCAACGCAAGGGAGTAGAAATAATTAACACTTTGACTAAAATATTTATAATAGGTGATTATGTAAAACATGGGCTAAATACACTGTGGTTTTGATCACCCATATTAAAATATGTAATGAGAAAGTAGTTCAAATCATTGGAATTAAACATGATTAATGTCAAAATGTATGAAATAACTTCTCCATATTATATATATATATATATATATATATATATATAGTCTAACTAATATGCGAAATGACTTTTTCATTGAAATCGACAATACTATGTGAGTGTGTGTTAGAATTTACATGAACCCGATATCTGGCTTTTAATTCCCAACAATTAATTACTGAACAAATACACCACTAAGTTCCAAACACATAAAATTTAGTAGAAGAATGTTACGATCTGAATCAACGAATTACTAACAAAGTTCTACCCAACAAATTAAATCTTTATTAATAAAATCAGAACTTACTTGGGCTCTCATCTTGGGATAATGGCCCAACTAAGAAAATACATTACACAACTCTAGATCTGATCCAATAGATCTTCTCTCTCACATATCTAGATCTCCAACCCCTCTGCACTCTTTTAGAGTAAACACATGCTCACTGAAATGTCATTCTCAAATGTGTGGTGGTGTTATGTCTTAGTCTCAACACAGGTTCAATTTGTAATTTTCCTAAGCTAAGATTTACGGCCAAAATAAGCTCATTAAATTAACTGAATATAAGTGTCTTAACTTTAGTTAACTTTCTTATCTTTAACTTTTTTTACTTTAACTCAAGTACAAGTCATAAATTTAACTTTCTTTACATGTACATCTCATGTAACTCACATTTATGCCTTTCATGTCGCATGCAATCTACATGGAAACTCCACATGTCGCATGCAATCAACATGAAACTTTGCATGTTGCATGCAATTCACATGCATGCATTACATGTCACATGCAATCTCCTAAAGAGGAAAATGAAGGTCCTTCTAGTCAAGACATAAGACTAGAAGTACTTTCCCAAGCTATAAAACTCAACACTCCCTCTTAGTGATGGAGGTACTTCTAGAAGAGTCTCCTCCACTGGGATTTATCTCTAAGCCCATCTCAGTATTTGTAGTTTCTCCCTATGACCCTGAAGCTTGTCTTGCTACTTGAGATGAGAACCTGTCATAATCAGCCATTGCTTCGAGGAGTACTATCACACTCCTAAGCATATATCAATGTCATATCATACCAACTAAGTCTCTTGGCAGCACCTAAAAAATCACTCTTCCTAGTCACTTGTCCCCTCTTAGTAACTAACACTAATCTTGTATCCAAGATCCCCTCAAATACAACCACAGGTTGTCCCAACAATCTGTATGACTACCCTTCTCTGATGCCAAGCACTATTGTTGCATCCAAGGTTGCTCCGTCTGAATATAGAAGCACATATCCATCGCGGAACAAAACTCTATATCCATCATCCTCCAAGGCTGATATTGAGAGCACGTCTATCATCAACCTTAGAACTAATACCACATTAGAACTAATACCATCCCTGTTACCTCCAAAAATCCTCGTGACTCTAGCTAGAATCTAACACATCCAACCCCTTCACTGCATGAGTGGTACTATCTCCACAACTCACATGGAAATTTGAGTCTACTTCTGAAATACTCCAGAACACTGACCTCATCCCTGTTATGTGATTGGATGCTCTATTGTCCACTAGCTTGATCACAAACATCGTAGCTCAGTAGGGCATCCTTATGTCGATTTTTGATTCCCTGAATATTCAGAAATCAGATGGACATGGGTGCAGTCAATTATTTGACCGCACCCATGTCTGTCTGATTCTGGAACATTCGGGGAATCAACAATCGACATAAGCTCAGAGGGCTCAGTATTATGGTTGTTTGACAACGAGTTGCTTAGTAGTTAACCTTTGTCGACTGCCCCTCGACAACTACTATGAAAATTGGTTGACCCCGAGCTTTAGTCCCTATGTTCTACTACCTGCTCGGCCCTGACCACTATTGGCACAGATGTATTCGTCGAGCCCGTGGTCGACCACCTTGTTGCTACAGGCCACCTCACACACCTCCTGTCCATTGCAAGTTGACTCGCTCACAGCTTGTTCATTCCTCAGTTGGTTTTCGGTCTCATCTAGCACCATAAATTTGTTTTGTAGTAGTTTCTTGGTGGAAGTAGCCCGTTGGCTACGCCTAACCTGGAAGTTGTGGTCTGCGTTCTATCCACTACTCACAAAAAAATGTGTGCTTCATGTAGACTCTCTTGCAATTCCCTATCTGTGGTCTTCACGCTTAAATATGTGCATGCAACATCTAACACCTCCTCGAGGGCTTGACGACTGCTTATTGGTGGTTGTGTCGTCAATCGTTTCCTTTGCAACTCCTGATTGACTACGCATATACTACAACAAATCCTTTCACTGATCGGACCAAGCGTTGTTTGTCCAAACACTCTTTGTCACGGCTACAAGCCTTATCGAAAACCAATTTTTTGTGCACTTTGTCGCATGGAATTGCCATGGTCTTGTCTCTGCCACAATCGACATGACTTGGGGCCTAGTCGGCTTGTTGTTTATGGTGGTTGTGCCCGTTTCCCTTGTACACCCATGCGTGCTTGACTTTTCCATAGCACGATTCGTTGGTGGATGTGCCATTGCTAGCTTGGGGCCTCGTGGTTTCCCTGGCGGTTAGTTGGCTCATGCCTATCGACTACAAGCATGACCCCGCCTCTTTTTTTCTTCTAAAAAAAATAGTGCTAATCAAAAGAGATTTGGCCTAAAAAAAAAAAAAAAACTTATGTTGCCTTTTAAAAATAAATTCTAGTTCATACGATCTGTTGACAGTGCTTGACCCATCAACATCAAGGGATCTCCCCAATATGAAGTCTCAACTAGACCTCACAATGTTTGGTGTAGGAGTCCCATCCGGTATGATGGCCCGTCGTCATTATCTTAAAGATATGCCCTAACTCTTGCTTTTAGCATGTGAGAGTGGTCAACTTTATCTGAGAACAACGAGGTTCATGTGCTTGGTGAGTGCTAGTGTTACTTGTGTCAAGGCTCTTTCACCGTAGAGAGAGAGGGCGGAAGTGAGTCTCCAGTCGAAAGGGAAGAATCCCAACTCTGTCAGAGACACACAACACAACAGGACATGCACAACTTCCAAAGGAGTAGTCCACACAGATGCGGCAGTCACAACACACAAGAGAAGGTAGCATGTACAACACCCAACGGAGCAGTCTGTGCGAGTGTGACGATCGTTATAACAAGTTTATGGGGAAGGTTTTGTCTAATGTCCGGTGAGGCAACCCACATGGGCAAGACAACGTTAACAACTCATACAACACATTTTCATAAATAGATGTATTAGAGCAACCAAAAGAGTTCAATTGTTTTAACACAGGTTAAAGCAACATGCATTACAAGTGTTCAAGATTAGTCTTACAAACAGTTACAATACATGTGTGAAAACGTGTTGGCCTGTTAACAGGCTTCTGAATTAAGCGAAAGTTCCAAGACACATCGGTACACCATTACATCACTAACCCCATGGGTGGGGTGTTGGAGCCACTACTCACTCCTCAAAGAAAAGATTACAGACTCTCAAGGCTATGTGGGAGGAGCCAAGGTGAAAAGTCTTTTGCATGTACAAATGAGGGTTATTTATAGCCAAGGGTAAAATTGGCCCTTGTGACTGTTCAACTTCCCTCATGACTGTTTGAATTTCATGACTCTTCAGATTACAAGTGGGTCTCTTGGACTTCCACGTTACATTACATTGATTTACATAGTATGGCCCACAGTAGTGATGTGGCCTGACATGACTCATGACACGACTTGACATGACAGCACTGGTATGTTCATGCTGCTACTGGTGTGCATGTTGAGTTGCAGTGCTGCTGAGTGATGGATGTCCTCTCGGTGTATCACAGCTTCACCTCTACATGGCAAGGTGTGTGGATTCCTCTATGGTCATTGGGTTCACTTGATGTTGCATGTGCATGTTGCTCCTTGCCTGTGCTTTGGCATACTTGACATGTTCGTCCATTCACGAAAATCCAATGTTCGTCTGTTCGTTTGTCCGCGAACGCATCTTCACATGTTCGTTCGTTCGTCCGTCTGTAAACACATCTTCACATGTTTGTCTGTCCATCCGTCCGCAAACACCTCTTCGCATGGTCATCTGTTTGCAAGCACATATCTTCACATGCATCGTTTGTTCGTCTGTTTGCTAACATGTCCTTTTGCATGTACTCCCTTTGTTCATCCCATCTATCGTCGCGTCATGTTCCTTCATGTACCTATATCTGCAGTCACTCATGACGAGACGACATCAAATCCAAAAATCTCCTAGTCTACCATGATGCATGATCGTTTTTGGATGCAGGTGACCGGGAGAGCGGATAAGGTTGCGAAACCACGTGAGGCAAGTTTCGAGCTGGGATGCGGGCTCTAGGCACTGCTGATGAAAAATGCGTAGAAGTCACTGGGAGATGGATATGGGCAATCTGGATTAGCAGTGACTGCTCATGGGGTTTGGCTTAGCTGGAGGACAGATCTGCTCAATTTTTGGAGGGAAGCAGTGTAGGCTACAAGAAGGCTTGGGATATAAATCTGCGTAGTTTTTGGAGGGAGTTGGCAGTGGGTTGCGAGAGCTTGGCAGCAAAAACTGCGCAGTTTCTGGAGGGAACTGGCAGCGAGCTGCTGGCGAGAAAAATTGCATAGTTGTTGGGAGGTTGATCTGCTAACAACCTCTGCACAATTTCTAAGCTGAGCGGTCTGTTGGGCTGTAGGTGGCTTGCTCAGGAAATCTGCACAATTTTCTGGGTCAGTAGCCGACCGACTGACTGAGTGACTACCTGGGAAAAATGCGCAGTTTTTTGAGGGAGATAGGGACGAGCATTGGGTGTCTATCTGGCCTGTCTGCGCAATTTTCTCAGTCAGCGAAGCAGGCAAGGTCTGTAGCCTCTACGCAATTTTTGAGTGGAGTTAGTCCTGGGGTGACTGCTCGGTCAAATGCTCTGGTTGACCTGCGGGAGGGTTTATTGATCAGCTTGTGGGTAGCACAAATTGGAATGGCTTATTGGATGCTTCTGCGCTGTTCTGGTGACAGTCGGTCAAGTCAATGGCGGGGTGAAAGTACGCTGTTAGAGGGGGATCTGGTTGTTAGAACTTCAACAAAGTGGCTAAGTGTGTGAGTGAGCGAATTTGTGTATACGCGACCTTGCAAACACACACTCACGTGACTTGTCGACAAGACACCTCAAACCATTAAGACACACATGCTCATCATGACTGACCGACGGTGCGAGCGACAAGCGCGACACTTGCGATAGATTGTTTGACGACCGCGACAATGCTTGCGTGACAGTGCATACAACTTCGTGTGTGATTGCGACGAATGTTTACATAGTGAACACATGTGCACACGAAGCGAAGACCTTCAAGATCACCAGAACGAAGCCACAAGCATGACATAGCAATCAACATGCGGAAGATGACAGTTGGTCGAATAAGTGAAAAAGAAGCACGGCATGTAGAAGAAACACATAAAGTGACTTTTCGTGTTTGTGCACATGCATGTTACTGAGGACAAGATGATATGGCAATGACAAGAAGTCATGCAAACTCAACTAAGAGGTGTACTTCGAAAGATGTTCCATACTTACCCTCAAGATGATCATGCATCTGACAAAGTTTGCATGCGGTCCTGATCTTTTCCATTACTTGGTTCCTTGGTCCTTCTCCTTAACTCCTTGGAGGCAATTTCAGCATGTCACCTTTTCCTGTAGTCACTGAGAGGTAGCTCTGTGCAATTTCAGTGGAAAGTGACTCCTGCTGGAACAAGGCCCTAGGAGGCCCGTCTGCACAGTTTTTGCATGCAAGAACGATAGGACAACTTGGACAACACTGCACAGTTTTGAGGCTCAAAGCATTGCTGGGGGACAGGGCTCCCGGGAGGACACCTCTACGTAATTTTTGAGTGCAGTGGAGCTAGACTGCTCTGTGCATTTATGGAGAGGAGTGCTAGCTGGGGCCTCCATGGGCTGCGGGGTTTCATCTGGCAAGGGAGGTTGGTGTCTCTGTGCACTGCGGGGTTTCAATAGGCAAGGGAGGTTGGTTGATGGTTGCAGAAACAAAGTGCATAGTTCCGGGAAGCTGGATGAGGCTAGGTTGCTTGGGAAAATGGCTAAGTGTGAGATCAGTGAAACATATGCAAACATTGATAGGACTCAACTGTGATCGCACACAGACACTTAGTGACACAATGTAGACCATCCAGAATACATAAGACATACTTTTCTTGATGCAACAACCTTCGTGACATGAGTGCGTGAGGTGAGTGTGAAACATGTCTATGTGATGACAACCACTCATACACACACAAATCCCTTGAAGCAAGACAACATTCCCTTTGTATGACAAACAACAACCCCTGTGCCCAAATATGACACATGTTGCATGAAGATGAGAACACGAACAACTCTTAAGATCAAGGAGGGGAGCTTGAAATCGTCAGCTTACCAACAAGCAACCAAGGATAATCGATCGCAGGATCTGAGGTAGGCTCCGAAATTTGCATGTGAGCCAAAATTTTGGAGGGTGGTTGTAGCCACTACAACATGATCCTAACCAAATTTTGAAGTGAATCTAACACTTGTAATTCCAAGATCGATTCAGAGTTAGAGCTCTAACATCATGTTATATTTTGTCGAAACTCAACACCCGATATTTAATTCTTAGCGATTAATCACTGAACAAATACACATTTAAGTTTCTTACACATAAAATTTAGTTAACCAAATTATAATATGAATCACATGAATTACAAACATATTTCTATGCAACAAATCAATTCTTCATTAATTAAAATCGGAACTTACTTAGGCTCTCGTCTTGGGAAAATGGGCCAACTAAGAAAATACAATACAAAACTTTGGATCTGATCCAATAGATCTACTCTTTCTCATAGATCTGGATCTCCAACCCCTTTGCATTCTCTAAGACCCAACACACACGCATTGAGATGCCGCTCCCAAACTTGTGTTGCTGTTGTGTCTTAGCCTCAACACTTAAGCTCAATTTATAACTTTCTTAAAGTAACATTGATGACCAAAATTAACTTGTCAAGTTAACTGAAGATAAGTGACTTAACTTTATTTAACTTTCCTATCTTTAACTTTCTTTACTTTATCTCAAGTACAAGTTATAAATTTAGCTTACATATACATCTTGTACAACTCAAATACATATCTTACATGTCCCATACAATCAATATACAAACTCTATATATAACATGCAACTCGCGTGCATACCTTATATGTCGCATGCAATCTCCTAAAAAGATAAAACAAAACCCTTTCAAAACTATTACTGTTGGTTCTATTTTGAATTAATTATACTCCACCATGAAACCTTTTGAATTTTGACTTGGACTCGATGTAACCTCAGAGTTTTCATTTCTGCGTAATGACGACCAATGACATCATCAGATTCGAGTTTTTAATTTTTGGTTTATTTCATGGAATCGTGATTAAATTAAAAAAAAAAAAAATTGCTAAAATATTACTTATAAAAAGTCAAAATATTCGGCCTGGAGTATGCCGTAAAACTGCTTCTTCTTGGCTAAGAGCTCGTCTTCCTCGGACGTAAGGAAACAGGTTAACGGCCCAAGACCCAGAGGCATCTGGCAGGAGTGAAAGCCTGCTCCCTTACGGACCACCAACGGGTTATTACAGGTGGCGTGGTTTTCCTTGATAACGGTGATGAGTCAAACCGACATTCGCGGATAGCAGCCAGAGATGGCTGTCCTCACTGTTGGTTTGACACCTGAGTTTGATAGGTTTTGCCACCTTCGGAAAAAAAAAAAAAAGAAGTCAAAATATCTATTGCTTAAATTATACTAATAATAAAAAAATTCTTGATGACACAGATTTTTATTTGTTCTCTACTCTAATATTGAGGGTCATTATTTGTGATGAAAGGAGTAATTTCCATTGATGGTAAAACATTTAATATTTTGTAACTCGGTTATATATTATTGAATTTAAATGAAAAATATGATATAAATTTTATTTTATGACCATTGATATTAAGTATTTTGTTACATAGTATAATTAAAGATATACAAACATTAGTAAGATGTTTATTGTTCTTTTTTATAAATAAAAAGTATATATCATTTTTCTCATTAAATTTAAAATAATTTTCAAATTTAATCATGTAAAATTTATATTAAAAAATATCAAATATTTTATAGTTAATTGTTTATTATTTTTTTCTATTGGTTTATTATTATATTTGAAATATATTTATGAATCAATAAACATATTGAGTCGACAAATCTTCAAAGTTCTAGACTTATATAAATTTACAAATTCAATTTCATCAATTCAACATTCTAAAAAAAATTATAATTAAGAAAAATACAAAAAAAATAAAACTTTTAGAATATAATTTTGAAAAAGTATAATTAATTTTTTATTTTCTTACCAATCATAATTTTTTTTAATAAATAGTGAGAAAAATTATTATAGCTTAATTGTCAAATCAATACTTTGACAATCATCACTAGTTGTTATCTGTTAATGTAGATTGATTCATCCTATTATTCAAAAAAACCACATCAATACTTGGACAATCATCACTAATTACTATTGGCTAATATAGATTGATTCATCCCCATTATTCAAAGAAACCATACCACTTACAGTAATTAGCTAGTTTTTTTTACTTTCATTTTATCTAAATATATTTAAATCTTGAAATGCCTAAAAAGAGAAATTCTAAACTAAATAAAAGAAGTTTTTAATGGAGTCGGAGGTGGAGGAATTGTCCGGACGGCTAAAAATGGTTGGAATCTAAGCAAAAAAATATCAAAAAATCTTGTAGATGAGTGTTTGAATCATGTTTTTGATGGTGAAAATAGATTCAGCACCATCAAAAACCACTAAGACACCTAAAATTATAAAGTTTGATAGCTTTTACTTGGATTTACAAAAATCCATACTAATTTTTTTTCAAAATATAACTAAAATTTCCTTAACTTTTAGAGAAAAAACATGATCATCACACTACTACATTTTTAATCAATCAATACTCATGTACCAAAAACATAAAATCATAAAATCTTTTATCATCCTAGTTAACTCAACTCGAAAAAAAAATAATTATAAATTTTAAGTGCAATGAACACAATGTATTAATTAATTATTTATTAATATTTTAATTGTCAATTTGTTATAATAATAAAAATTATAAATTTGAGTGGAATGTAAACATTATTATCCATATATCATCTGCCAAGGCCACATCCTGTTGCTGTAACTCTCACTCCAACGGGGAAATAGCTTTTAAAAGACAGGTAATATGTCTTTCAGACAGCGTGGGAAGTGATGTAAGAAGATCTGAGAGGACCCCTCCGGCTGCTCCAGCGAACTTTTGATGTTGGGACGGATTCGAAAACGGGGAAATAGCTTTTAAAAGACAAGTAATATGTCTTTCAGACAGCGTGGGAAGTGATGTAAGAAGATCTGAGAGGACCCCTCCGGCTGCTCCAGCGAACTTCTAGTGAAGGCTTATTATTGTTTCAGCGAATTTTACACGGCTTATGGGGGGTATGAAAGGTCAGGACTAGGGGAGAAATGAAGTATAAAGACATAGGCAGAGCAAGCTGAATGCACAGCCAGAACCTCAGGAACAATAGTTTTGAGGCGTCGAGGGCAGGAAGTTAGTAGTGGTGGTATGCATTAGGTGCAATGGAAGGACCCGAGTGTG
Source organism: Pinus tabuliformis (assembly GCA_031772625.1). NCBI lineage: Eukaryota > Viridiplantae > Streptophyta > Pinopsida > Pinales > Pinaceae > Pinus > Pinus tabuliformis. Next base: position 793,337,063 of record CM062807.1, on the reverse strand, counting down.
GAAGGAATGATGCAGAGATGGACATGGTGACAGTTCACTGCGTCAATGTTCCGCCTAGCGAAGGCATCGTGCAGGAAGTGAAACACGCAGTGAAAGAAACTCTGTTCCCCGATGACCCATTTCGGCAATTCAAGAACCAGCCCAGGTCGAGAAAATGTGTTCTTGGGCTACAGTATGTGTTTCCCATCTTACAATGGGCACCCAAATATTCCCTCAACTTGTTGAAATCTGATGTCCTGTCTGGCATCACTATTGCTACTCTTGCCATTCCACAGGTAATATGATAGGTTGAGTGTTTGCATTTATGTCAATTGCAGATTCCAGAAATATTCTGTTATGCTGAATTATCTGGTTTTGAGTTTTTGTTTCTGTTTTTGCTATCCTCTGTTTAATTTAGCATTTGATGTTTATATAACTTGGTGGAATCCTAATCCTTACAGGGAATAAGCTACGCGAAGTTGGCTAACCTGCCTCCTGTGATGGGGCTCTGTGAGTATTCATGCTCAATGTTGGTTTCAGTTTTCAGTTTTCATCAGAGTTCAAGCTTCTTAATGACATCTTTTCAGCTCTTGCTTTTGGGGTTTGTGCCTCTCATTGCAATTGAAACTTGGTGGAATTGCTTGTGTTGGGGTTTGCACTGTGCACTTGTCAATTGTGATTGGCAATCAAGAAGATTTAGGAGACTTTGGTTGTTTCATTTATGGATTACATCCTTGCTTGCTGCTAGACACTTTGAATTGTGTTCTTGATTGGCTTTGGTTTTGGTTTTGATTTTTATTTTTATTTTTTTCCACAGATGCCAGCTTTGTTCCTCCCCTGATATATGCAATGCTGGGGAGTTCAAAGGATCTCGCAGTGGGTACAATCGCTGTTGTATCGCTTCTTCTTGGTTCGGTAATTGGTGACGAGGTCTCGCCAACAGAAAAGCCTGAACTTTATATATCATTGGCCATAACTGCCACATTTTTTGCTGGTGTCTTCCAAGCAGCTTTGGGTATTTTCAGGTATAAGTTATAACCAGTACAATCACATTAAAAGTAAAAGGTATATGACAAATTTTGTAGTTTAATTGACTATCTCTGTGTTATGGAATATTGTGTAAATCATAAAACTCAAATTTCCAATTTCCAGTGAGTCAAATGATAGCTTTAGTTTGTTGTTAGATTAGTCCTGGTTAAAATGAAGTGAATTGAATTGGGTTTGAATTCATTATTCAATGCCATTTACTGTATATACTTAATGTTGTATGTTGCAGGCTAGGTTTCATCATAGACCTCCTTTCCCATGCAACTATTGAAGGGTACATGACGGGTTCAGCGATTATTGTGTCCCTCCAACAGCTCAAAGGAATCCTTGGACTGGAGAAATTTACCACAGAGACCGACATAATTTCTGTCATCACCTCAGCAACCAAACAAGTGCACGAGGTTTCCCACTGCCATTCAATTTCCTTTTTGACAAAGTTGCCACAGGGCAAGCAGGCCTCTTGATGTGGAACTCTCTCTTGTTTGTTTATGTGCAGTGGAGATGGCAAAGCATTATACTCGGTCTGGGTGCTCTGATTTTCCTCTTCACTGCCCGTTACATCGTGAGTATTGGCAGTTGAAGCCCTGGAGTATTAGATCATGTTTTTGTTTGATTTTTTCCCAGAAATCATCCTACTTTTTCTTTCCTAACTGGATTTAAACTCTTGGGTAGAGTCCACAAAGATTAGGTTTTCCTCTGAACAGGGCTCATAGCTGTAGGTTTGTGCTGTGACAGAGCAAGAGAAGGAAACGGTTATTCTGGGTCTCTGCTGCTGCTCCACTGGCATCTGTGATTCTGGGTAGCTTGCTGGTCTTCGCAACGCGTGCAGATAAGCATGGAGTGCAAATTGTATGTCATAAAGCTGGATCCTTATGGTGATTATGATGAATATGCCAAGTTTTTTTCTCTGATTATATTTTTACTGTTTTCTTGATGCAACAGGTGGGTACCTTGAAAAAGGGCATAAACCCGTTGTCTGTTGGCAAGTTAGTCTTTCATGGAGAGTATTTGGGGACCAGTTTGAAGGCAGGGCTGATAATGGGTCTCATTTCCCTAGCTGTAAGAGGACTAGCTTTTTCATAACTCATAATGTTTTAGAATTTTTAAAAGTCATCTTGATGGGGATAGCAGATTTTTGGAATATAATCCCATCTAACCAGGGGATAGCAGATTTTTGGAATATCTTGGAATCCCATCTAACCAGGGGATAGCAGATTTTTGGAATATCTTGAAATCAGAATATCTGGAAATCGGACAGTGAAATCAAACAATTAACTCTGCAGAAATATAAATATTTAGGATAAGAATGGCACTTACAACCTTCCATATTACAGGAAGGATTAGCAGTGGGAAGAACATTTGCTCTCTTCAAGAATTATCAAATTGATGGCAATAAGGAGATGGTTGCGATTGGAATAATGAATGTAGTCGGTTCCTGCACTTCCTGTTATGTTTCAACAGGTTTTACTTTCCCCCCTTTTCACATTTCATCTGTCCGTTGAAGCCAGAACGTACGATTGCTCTAGAACTGTAGCTAATGAATGGCTGGCTGGTGTTTTGCAGGTGCTTTTTCCAGGACAGCAGTGAATTTCAATGCTGGATGCAAAACGGCAGCCTCAAATATAGTAATGGCCATTGCTATTATGTTCACTCTTCTGTTTCTAACTCCTCTCTTCCACTACACCCCCAATGCTGTGCTGTCGGCCATTATCGCCTCGGCAATGCTGGGTCTAATCGACATCCATTCCCCTATTCATCTGTGGAAGTTGGACAAGATCGACTTCTTCGTCTTCTTGGGAGGCTTATTGGGCGTTGTTTTTGGCACCGTTGAAATCGGTTTGATCATAGCGGTAAGGTTGCACATTAACTCTTATCCATAGATACGCATCGATTCATTCTGTTCAGAGGTTTAATTAAGCAGGGTGAACAGTATCCATTGAACAGTGAAATTATAGAACGGTTGAACAGTATCTATGGACCACACTATTTCTTATTTTGAAGTTTTCAGATTTATTTTAAAATTTTAAGATTTTTTAATGTCTTTTAAAATCTGGTCGGAATTCATTGAAATTATAAATTTGATGAGACATAATGAAAGTACACTATGAGTTTTTAAATTTTGAGGTTGTTGAATCTATATATAATAAAAAAATAATTTAAACAACACAAATCGAGATTAGACCACAGTTTTTCAGGTCACTGAATCTACATATACAGTTAAAAAATAATAAAAAATTATTAAATTATAATTTAAAATTATCAAGATTATTTTTTTAACTTTTAAATTTTTTTTGATTGCCTTGCTTACCCAACTATAACCAACTCATTCAAAAGGCTATTTTCTACACACTTTATATAAAAGTCCATGTCTTAGAAGTTGGGTCAACCTCACTGATCCTGATGAAAAAAATAATTAATCAATTTGTTTTAAGAATTTGGATGAGTACCTAACTTAATTCAATTATAAATTTAGAAATATTTTAAAATTTAAAGTGAAATCAATTGCTTGACTTTATCTGTTAAATTTCAAAATATTGTTATATTGCAGGTTTCCATCTCACTTGTAAGATTATTGATGCATGTCATGAGGCCTCATACTGCAGTACTGGGCAACATTCCTGGAACGTGTGTGTATAGAAGTAGAGAGCAATATCCAGATGCCACCAGAGTTCCAGGCATTCTCATACTGCGCATAGATTCTCCAATTCTTTTTGCCAACTCCAGCTATCTGCAAGAAAGGTTTGCTTTGGATCAATATCTAATCCAGTGTAGATGAATGAGTAATTGGGTTTTATTAGTTATCATTATAATTTAGTTAATTAATTGAACTATCCTAAAACTACAATGATGAATTTAGTTAATTAATTTATTCTCTCTTGGTTTTGATGATGACAGGATAATTAGATGGATAGAAGATGAAAAGGAAAACCCTGATCAAACTCTGCACTACGTAATCCTGGACATGGGTCGTGAGTATTTTCTCAACTGCTCTACATTTTGATTATGGTTAACTCATGAAATGAAATGAAATGATTACCCATTTCCTAACATGGCGCCATTAATAATGCCTCCCCAGCTGTGACGAGCATCGACACAAGCGGAATCAGCGCCCTTGAGGAGCTCAAGAAGAAATTGGATCTGCGAAGACTTCAGGTAAGAGGCAGCTTGCAGTCCTCGAGTATCATTTAATGTTTATACTCATCGATCCTTGAGTTGTATTAAATCTTATTTCCTGCAGCTTGTAATGGCGAACCCCGGGAGGCAGACGATAGAGAAGCTGAACAATTCAAAATTTATGGAAATTCTTGGGAAGAAATGGCTGTTTTTGACAGTGGACGAGGCCGTTGTTACATGCAAAACTCTATTTCACCGTGAACTGCTCGATAACGCCGATCAGGTGACCCACTAGAAAGCTTCTCAGTTCATTCTTATATCGGCTCTGCCTGCGAATCGCCGAAACTAAAAATGGGGCGGATTCAATTTTTTGTAATACGAAAAAAAGCTTACAGAATACAGGAGGCTAATTTGTCCAATAAGGGCCGATCCAAGCTTGAGCTGGAGCTCGTTATGATATATAATTTTTTACATTTAATTCATATTTATTTATCAGGTTGCTTTTAGTGTGATTTTTTTGAAGATTTTTGGGTGGATTTTCTTCGTTTAATTTTTCTAAAATTTAAAAAAAATTATTGAAATCACAAGTTTAATGGGTAACTTTGCACATCGAAATGCCCTGAAAGTTTTTAAGAGAGCTGAATCTATATAAACAATTAAAAAAACCAATATAAATAACACAAATCAAAATTTCACCTTAATTTTTCATGCGGATTCGACACTGAAAGTCCAAAAAATCACACTGAAAACAACTCCGTTATTTCTTAATAATACCAAATTCATGTGTTTTTTTTGGTGATAAACATCTATAAATTATATTTATAATAGTAAATACATATAATACACCCCAGCCAAAGTGGTTGGCATCTATCAGTTATATTTATAAAAGCTTTAGTCAAGTGGTGGGCATCTCTAAATTCAATTTACAAATGTCTACCATTTTGACTTGGGTGTATTATATATTCAATAATTTAAAGTATTTTAATAATTAAAATATAATAATTTTGATTGTAAATGTTAAGTATTACTAGTCAATTATTAGCTTGCTCCATTTATATTTTGTCTATGAAATAAGAATGATAAGAATAAAGTGATGTTTAATGAATAAAATATAAAGTTAATAATAGGCATAATTCATGTATTTTATTTACATTTTGTCTATTGGATGAGAATAAAATGATGTTTAATAGATAAGATGTAAAGTCAATAGCTAATGATTGGTATATTGCATGGTGCTTAATATTTGTCATGAATTAATAGCTAAGAACAAAAACAATATTAAATTGAAAAACAAGAAGTGATCCTTCAAACCCTATTAAAAATGCTTCAAAATATATGATTTGTTAATAAAAATTAAAATTTCAAGACATTGAATTTAGATTAATGTTAAAAATTGGGTAGAAATTATATAAATTATGTAAAATGGAGAAAAGAGTGAATAAAGATGGTTTGGGCTTAAAAATTGACTATAGAGATTCCAAAAAGTATATGGAAAAAGAAAAACAAATGGATAAATATGATTCATGGGAAGGTATCATTTGGAGTAAAATTTTGGATTCTAAAGAAAGACCCCTATCCATAAAAAGAGATAAGAACATATAATTGGAGAAATTCAAGATTTAGCATGAATTTTATAAATATTTTAAGCTATTTTTTAATTTATTTAAAGCGATCTAATGTGTAATAATAATATTAATATAATAAAATAGAAAAGACTTTTAAAATGTTCATTTCTAATTAAATAATTATAGAATAATTGTGATGATTATTTTTAATTACTCATTCAATAAAATATAATAATTGTATAAACAGAGAAATATTTTTTTATAACTCATAAGATAATATATTTGGAGAAATTCAAGATTTATCATGAATTTTATAAAAATTTTAAGTAAATTTTTTTATTTAAAGTGATCGAATTTGCAATAATAATATTAACAAGAGCTACATAGTAGCTAGTACACTTGCCTCTTAGTTTAAATAACACTTAATTAAACCAAAAAACAATAAAGACAAAGATTTCATCACAAAATAAAATCAAGTAATAAAATATTATACTGTTGAAAGGCATCACAAAAAATTAGAAATATGATTAACTAATATTGTCTATATTAACATATATACACTTTAATTAATTAATATATGTGTCTGTGTTTTTTTATTTTTTATTAATATATAATTTTTTATAATTAAAATTATTAAAATATGTTTTTAATATAATAACGAGTTATCTTAAATTAAAATATTGAGAAAAAAATAAAAGTAAAGAAAATGGAAATAATAGAAAAAAAATCAAAATGTTAAATAAAAAAGAAATAAAACTAAAAACTAATGATGATGATTAACGTCCACTAAGACCAATGTGGTCTATCAGACCTCAAGAAAAGAGAGTTTAATTGTCATTCTTCAAAATCTTGTTTCTGTGATCAAGGAGCAGGGAAAGAAGCGTTCCAACATTGTTATAGTTGGGTTGGCTTAACAAATCAAGAAGATTGGAGGTGTGGTTGATCATAGGGAATTGAGAGCAGATATGGGCAAGAGTCGGGCAGTGTAAAAGGAAGTGCTTTTCATCTTCCACCTTCTTAGTATAATAAATCTAACAAATTCTATCATCCCAGGGAGGCTTGGGAGTAGACCACCACCCGATATCACTCCGAAGCTCATGAGAGTTAGTTCTAATCCTAGATATGTTCATTTTCTTCTTAGTGCTAGTCAACATAGAGAGATAATTTTGGTTATCAAGGGTGGGGTTGATCACCTCCTTATAGTACCTTAGCTTCCTTTTACCCTCCAACTCCTTAGCATCCCACATCTTGTCCTTAAAATGAGAGGTAATAGTATCTTTGATACTATCCTTGCTTCCCATGATGATCTCCTCCTTAATCCCCCAAAGGTTGAGCCAAGACTGAGCATCCTAATGCCACCCGTGCTTGAGGTGCAAGTGGGGGTTTTGACTAAAGTTAGAAGCAATTTTTGGGAGCCTCTTGGATTCCATATTGTGAAGCTTCTTCTTATACATCAGATATCTAAACATAGCCGCACTTTCAATCAGGAACAAACCAGCTTCAATCAAGAGGATAGGATAGGGAGTGTTTCCCTTGATCTTGAGGTTATAGGTTATGAATTGATTTTGGATAATCTCAATCTTTCTCCACGGCTCCCTAGATATACTCCACCCCCAAACTTCACATCCATATAAGATAACAGGGGTGATGAGAGTCTCAAAGAGGAACATTTTTTTACTCCAAATGTAAAGATTGGCTTACTTACAATTGTTTTCAAGCTCATAATGAGCTTTCCAATCTCCAATAATTATTTTCTCGATGTTGTAATTCCATTTGAGCTACTGAGGAAAGTAAATACTCAAATATTTATAAGAAGAAACCTGCTCAAGACAATGGTTATCATAGACGAAACTACCATGGGTGATCTTTTTGATTTAATGATCACGACTTTAGTCTTGTCGGTATTAACAACCATACCCATCTTGGAGAAGTAGACATGACGAGTCTTAAGTTGTTCATCTAGGTCATCATGTCTCCTTGCAAGAAGAACGATATCATAAGCATAAATAAGAAGAGTAATGATAAGACTAGCGAGCTCGGTGCCTTTGCAGCCTGCAATTTCTAGACACTCCTCTAATTTATAGATGTAAATACCAAAAAGGTAGGGGAAAGGGGACAACCTTACTTAAAGCCGATATTACATTTAATATCTCTAGACCATCCTTCATTGGTCTTAATATTGGAAATGACAGTCTCGTATAGGTAGAACACAACAATCCTCAGTTCAGGAGGAACCATGATCTCTTGAAGCCTCTCCCAGAGCTTATCTCAGGGGACAGTGTCAAAAGCTTTTCTAAAATCCACAAAACAACATAAGAGATCGGTTTTACTATTGCGACATTCCTCTACGATGATCCTAAGGGTGACAAGGTGGTCGATGCTCGAGTGATTTCTCTTAAAACCAACTTGCCCTTTAGCACTTTTACCCTAGTTCTCAAGCCAAAGGGTAACCTTTTTTTCAAAAATGAGCCCATAAAGCTTGGCTAGGATGTGGCTAATCATAATGGTCTTGTAGTTGGAGGGAATACTTTGGTCCCCATTTTTGAAGATAGGCACAATAAGGATTTTAGTCCAAAGCTTAGGGAAGCCATGCTTCACAGCCAAATTGAGAAGCTTGTAAAGATGAGAAATGAGGATAGAATTTCCCATTTTAAAGATCTCAACTTAATTACCTTCAATATCTTTGGCTTTCCCATTAGCGAGCTTATTAATCCTCGACTCAATGTCTTCCAGAGAAAAAATATCATCCTTAATAGGAGTGTTTAAGATAGTGCCCATGGTGAGTCATACAAATTTTTAAGATAGTTATCCCAATTTTCTATGGAGATAGAATGATTATCTTTAGTTTTACGAACAAGCACATTCCGCCAAAAATTTCTGGGCGCAACTTTAGAAAGGTGGAGAAGATGCTCTTGTCTCTTATTAATATATGACCTCTTCTTCCCCTTAATGAGAGCTTTGTATATACTTATATTCAGGAGCTTAATGATTTCATTAGGGGTGTCTCTGATTGTTTTCCTAGCAATTTAGCAGTCTTTGTCATACCAAGGATTGGAAGTTCTATTATTTTTCTTATATGAAGTCTTAGTAGAGAATTTGCTAATGGTGGTGTAAAGGGTAGTAGTAAAATGGTAATAGATTTGATCAATGTTGTTATTATAAGTCAGGGAGCCTAAATCTCTTTCCAAATCCCTTAAGGAAAGGCCAACATTACTTTTATCGAAGTGAATGTGACTTTTTCTTTCATTGTTCTCCTACATGTGGGTGGTATGCATAGCAAGATTGAGGGATAAAGACAAAGGTCTGTTGTCAGATTTAGGCTCGTACCCATTAAGACGCTCAAAGTTTGTAATATGGTTGAGCACATGGATGTCAGAAATCGCATAATCCACGACGCTACTACCCAACCCATGGAAACAGGTCATCTGATTGGAGAGAGGCCATTTATTGATACCATTACAAATTATTAGGTCTTGGGAACTACAAAGTTTGAGGAGCTCGGTGCCGAATAAGTTCTTGATTATGTCTTCATATTTTCTCTTGAATATGTTATCTAAGTTACCATCCTCAGCAAGCCATAAGGGCTCAGGGTTAGAGTTGGTACTTAACATAATAGATTTTTTAGTAGCAGTTCAAGCATTAAAGTCCCCAAAAAGAAGGATATTGCCTTCATTCCTTAGGTTGTAGATGTCTTTTTCTAAGGTATTGAATGGAAAATTCTTATCTAGGTTGTTTTTCTTATAGGAAGTAGAGTTCATAGGGGCGAAATAACAGATTGTAAGAAAGATCCTATTGGTTGTAGAATTAGAGATCTCGATCCAAATGTACTGATTGAAGGGGTCACTTCTATGAAGTCGTATGTGAGAGGAAACAATATCCCTAATATAACAGGCTATACCGCCAAAACCTTTCTTGGAGAATTTCTTATTCTAGGCATACCAAAGAGTGAACCCATCAAGGTGAGGGGCCCTAGATTCGTCATGCTTCCAAGTTTAATTAAAATAATTAGATCAATATCACTCAGGATCCAACTTAACATAGGACCTTTACACCATGGAGAACCACAACAATTCGATAAGAGGATCCAAAGTGATGCTATTCCCTATTTATCACTCATGTTTGGGACTCTATCTCTAATAATAACTTTTTGATTCCTAATGGTTGCCCATTTCCCTTCTTTTCTTGCCTCCTTGACCTTTTGTACTTCTTTCCTAAGTTCAGCTTAGTCTTCTAGAATGAGATCTTCATTTATAAAGATTCTCGTTCCTTTTAGGCTTGGGGATTTCCTAAGTATATCTAATTTATGTTCATTACAACTTACCTTGACACGAATTAGTCTATGTTTATGCTCAAGTATCTTTCCTACCGTTATTGCTTCGGTGAGATAAATTGTTTGAATTTGAAATTTTGTCTTTAATTATTCTTTAACTAGTTCTAATGTGTCTTCATTGTTTTGTTCTTCAATACCAGCAATTATAAGGTGTAAGGCTCTTTTGTGGCGCTCATGGTCGAGTACAATTAGTTTATTAATTTCTTCTTTTATGGGTTTAATATCTAATTTATTCTCTGTGTTATTTAGGGTTGAGTTATTATGTAGTTGTTCTTTTAGATTTTTAATCTCGTTTTTCAAAGTGTAATTTTCTTTAACCATTACTTGTTTGCTATATTCGATTTCTTGAATTCTACCTTTCATTCCTTAGAGTTCAGTCTCGAGTGAGAGTTTTTATTTTCTAATGATTTGTGGTTATTTCCAAGCATTGTAGGTAATTCTAGTTTAAAATGGTTTTCTCTTTCTTCTCTTCGTCTTTCTAAAGATTCAATGTACTCATAAAGACTCTCTTGGGTAATATTACTTGGTCTCCCTTTGCTAGAGGGGGGTTTAGAAAGGTGAGGAGAAGTACTCATAGTGGAAATAAGAAAAACTTAACAAGAGGAGAGTAAGTGGGAACGTATGCACCTGTCAAAGTTGTCTGGAGCGGTGTTTGTAACACAGATTTAATTGGATGGAATATTTGTTGTAGTCCTCTTCGATCCACTTCAACAGATCTTCCAAAATTCTACAAAAACCCTAGGAGCACGATATTGTTGTTCTTGTTAGCAATAAAGATTTATCTTCTCTCATATCAAGAAACGTAGTTGGTGACGGTAAATTTGACGGTATTTTTTCTGTCTATCCAACAATGGCAATCTCTGGCAGATCCGCCAGCATGATAGAATTCCAATGCAACTTTTCACATAATCTGTTTGGCAAAATTTCTCAGTGAATTTTGCAATTTCGGGCAGTGCCCCAACAAAACGAAAGAACGTAGCGGGCACATGTAAAATGAAATCCAAGGTGCGAGTTTGTATTGTTGGAACACAACAGCCAGGAGCCTTGCGATGAAGACCCATGCATACTTCCATCGACCCTACCATAGATTCCCCAATTCTCACGTGGCTCTAGCGTTGTTGTTGCACTGGCCAAAGGCCGAAAGACCTCGGTGAGAGATATCACGAACGACAGACGTATGATATGCCAAAAACTGTCGTTATAAGAATCATGAGCTATAGAGTATTCCTCCAACAACAAAAAAAATCCATAATAAGACCTCAACCAATCACTTTAGAAATAAATAAATTTAAATAATAATAGAAATTAACAAAAATTGAATTCCTATTGTTAAACTATGGATAAACAACAACAAAAATTTAGTCAAAAATAAACTAATAGACAATGAAAACAAAATTAATGTGTAATACATGGAAAATTTTAGGGGCTAATATTAGCAAGTGGGCTAATTTTTCATGATTTTTCCAAAAAATAGATTTGCCAATTTCCATTTTTTATAAAAATGATTCGCCCAATTTTTACAATATAAAATTATTTTACTTCAAAATTCACCAACATTATATAGAGAGTATATATAATCATTATAAATTTGAATAATTTTACAAATAAATCAACAAACATTTTATATAGTATCCATATTAGGGACTAGTGAGATTCGCCAATGTTTTTAAGCTTCAATATAATTTCCCATCCTAAAAAATTTCCCTGGTGTAATACCATATCCATAGATATAATAATAAAATAAAATAGATTTTTTTTTTAAATATTAATTTTTAATTAAATAAATATGAAATATCTATGATAATTATCTTTAAGTATTAGGGGGTTTATGCAGTGCATTATATTAGATATCATTTTGGGATTCAACCGCGTTAAGTAAGTTATTCACGTATGACCATTTCCATGAGAGGTAGTCGTAACTGACTAATTTCTCATGATTTTTGAATAGTTCACTTAACACTTATTGCATCGGGTGATGCTCACAGGGGTGAAGAAGTGCAATTGAAACTAGTGAAATGAATCACATAGCATCAATCATCACTTCCGGGGCTTGCACCCGGTAACCAAGACTTCTCGAGAGGTCAGCCATCCTAGATTGCCTTTGGCTCAAGCACGCTTAACTGTGGAGTGTTCCCCACAATCAAGCCCACTTAGCTTGCTACCCCATTTGCAAAACCTTAGCAAGTATTGTGCCTCATGAAGCATTCAAGTAGAGATCCCTTCACTCTTTTTGAATTTAAGGATTAGGGGGTTTACGCAGTACATTATATTAGATATCATTTTGGGATTCAACTGCGCTAAGTAAGTCATTCATGTATGACCATTTCCATGAGAGATAGTCGTAATACTCATAAAAACCTATAATTGGAGAAATTCAAGATTTAGCATGAATTTTATAATTTTTTTAAGGTAAAACTTTTATTTAAAGTGATGGAATTTCTAATAATAATATTAATATAATAAATTGAAAATAGTTTGAAAAATGGTGATTTCTAATTAAACAGCTATAGAATAACTATGATGATTATCTTTAATTATTTATTCAATAAAATATTAAATCAAGTATAAATAAGAAAATATTAAATATTATTTTCACAATATTTTTATTTTCTTTTATGCAAATGATTAAATTTTAATATAAATAAATATTCACATGTATTTATTTTAATAAATTAGTTTATATTCAATAAAATAAAGTATTTGCGAGTGCATATTTTTATAGCAAGTAGTCATGTTGATATAAGTTTATGGATATATGTTATATGTGAGTTTGTTGATGTCCATGCTTTACTTGAGTCCTTAATGATGGGTGGTGAGAACACTTAAAACCTAGGACATCAATAAACTAACACACAAAATATATCTACAAACTTATATCAACACAAAATAAATCATTATAATATTGAGTAATTATTGTTTCTAATGGGAAATAATTAAAATGTATTTATTTTAGAAAATAAATAGTCAAACATTTTATACTAAACAACTATTTTTATTTATTTATAATTTGTTTGGAATAATTAAAATTTAAAATTATATAAATGTGTATCATGTATTTATTTTTAAAAGTTTGTTTTTGTGTATGCAATAATTTAAATTTATTATTATTATTGTCTGTTGTCGAGAGGTGCTCTCCAACCCAATATGGTAGAGATCTTGTAATGTCCGGTTTAACATTTTCGAACTCCAACCCATGGTTTTTCCCATGGTATTATTATCTAGTGTAGCGTATTTAAAGGTTAACAATTAAACCAACCTAGATACATCTTAACTCTGAATCCACCAAACATTGAAAAGGATCAAATCCCTTTTCAATCTAACAGATTTTTGCACCTCAAGAGATTTGATACCTTTGGGGGCTTAGTAGATCCAAAGTTAAGATGGATATATGCTAGTTTTAAGAATAAAATACTCAAAATTATCTAGTACTCATGGTATTATTATCTAGTGTAGCGTATTTAAAGGTTAACAATTAAACCAACCTAGATACATCTTAACTCTGAATCCACCAAGCATTGAAAAGGATCAAATCCCTTTTCACTCTAACAGATTTTTGCACCTCAAGAGATTTGATACCTTTGGGGGCTTAGTAGATCCAAAGTTAAGATGGATCTATGCTAGTTTTAAGAATAAAATACTCAAAATTTTTATAAACGATTATTTTAGTTATCTATATATATATATATATATATATATATATATATATATATATATATATATTTTGTTCAGAATGATTAGAAGTAAAAAATATATAAATTTGTAACATGTATATATTTTAATAAATTGGTTATTGTGTATACAATAATTTAAATTAATTATTATTACTTCTTCTAACTCTATATCAACCCCCTCGAATTGAGTGAGAAGTGATATGATTTGGGTGAGGGAGGGTGTGGATGCCACCACCTCCCCTACGAAGAGGGATTGATGTGTCGCCCTCTCGCACCATTTTATGAGACATGCAATCATTGTGGTTCATGCATATTTATTACTTTAAGATGGGTCGTATGACTATGTAGTTTGGTACATGCTCCACATTGCAACTTGTAGAAATCTCACTCCTAGTTATAATAACACTTTATTCCTGATCCAGGTTGATATTGGTGGCCACTCGCCTATTCCACTAGACCTCCAGTTGGTTTCATCAATTTCCTTGATTATAACAACATTTACTATTTTTAGTAGTTTTTTGGGTCCTGAACCTCCAGAGTTGTTATGACCTCCTAAATGAAGTTTTCTTGAGGTTCGCAACAGGCTCATAGCCATTAGGGGATTTTTTAGGTCTAAAATAGGCCTCCTAAGGAAACTATAAAATAATAGTGGAAATAATAAAATAATATTAGATTACATCATCAAATTTTAGAGGGAAAAAAGAAAAAACTATTTTTTCAACTCGTATTTTCAACGTATCTCCTTATGGGTTTACTCAAATTTCGAGTGGAAACACTCATTGGATGAATAATCTGTTTCCTCATCCAAGGAGTACCCATGTTCCATACTTTTGATGGACCTTGCTACAGAAAAATGAGAAAGACATGAAAAACGTGATTGCATTCACGTTTTTTCATGTATTTCTCATTTTTCGTATAGAAGGGTCCATCGAAAGTATGCAACATGGGTACTCCCGCTCAAAATTTGAGTAAAACCTTAGGGAGATAAGTTAAAAATATGTGTTAAAAAAATAGTTTTATTTTTTTATTAGTTTTTAATCTTTTTACTTTTTTACTCCAAAAATGGTGAATCGTCCCCCATGGTTGACATCATCATCTTGAATCCTATTGGTTCTTATAAAGTTTAGTTTGGTTGTACATTTTTCTTAGGAGGCCTATTTTAGACCTTAAAATTCCCCTAATGCATCCCTTCCTGATGCAAGTCCTATAGTACTTAGAGAGATATTTCCAACAACATATCGTACATCCCAAACAAAGATCATATGGTAAAATTATGACCCCGGGAAGTGGGCTTCCCAACTAACCCCAAAGGGGCTCACAAACTCTTGGTGTTTCATCTCTCGGGGTTAGGGATTTGGTTTTTTAGGGTTTTCCTTTGTTGTTCAATAATAAAAAAGGCCCTTGAGCCTCATTGTAACACAGTTCAAGGGTTGTAGCCCCACAGCTCTTCTCAGAGATAAGATACCATCGCCCAAGCTATTTTATTTCCATGTTGCCTATAAACATCTTTCAGTTCTTTGATATTAATGAAATGAAGATTTATTTATGTTGCATCTCTGTGTTTATGTTTATATCTATATTTTGTTGCGTTCCTACATAAGTCTAGATTAGTGGTATGAGAGAAGTCTGTTCTTTCTCTGTTTTCTTTGCATGTCCCCAATGAGGTCAGGGTACAAGGAGTTAGGGCTTGAATTGGTTGAACCTTTGCAAGATTAGCCTCACAAACCCCAACGACCTCCCATGATAGAAGAAAAGAAAGACGAGGGAGCAGGAGATCCTTTCAAAATATTGTTTGTAGAAGCCCTCGAGTGACAGAGGAACGCAATGATGGATAACTTTGCCCAGATCCTTCGACGACTACCCACAAGCGACACATCTTCATCCAACAGCCACTCTGGAGGGCCACTCCCTTTAAGGTACAAGCCAACTTTGACATTCCCATATTTGAAGGCCAAATAGATGCAGACGCCATAGATAGATGGTTAAATCTGTTGGGAGGATATTTTGGGTTCGTGACTTTTCCAATCGGGAAAAAAATACTTTTTCACCCCTCAAAGTCAACCCCCATGTCAAGGACTGGTGGGAAACCTATTATGAATAGAAGGATGAGAGGGAACCCTCACTATTTTCAACTGCACTCACTTGGAATTCTTTCCGAGACGCTATCAAAGAACAATATTACATTGTCGGGAGCTATTAAGATAAATACATAAAGTGGACCATGCTGCAGCAAGGAAGGGACCAAGATGTGCCAGAGTTCACAAATATTTTTCATACCCTTCGCACGAAGATGGGTATCAAGGATTCTGAGCAGCCACGAGGGCTTCACTAGGGGAGCAATAACATACCACGTGCATTCATATTGGGGGATATATATTAAGGAAAAAATGACATAATATGTTACGCATATAATAAGGGGTAAAGGGTATTTATATTGGCAGGAATAAAAAATGGAGCTTAATGTTAATGAAAAAATATAAAGGGGTATATAAAATGTTAATGAAAAATTGAATACCTACATATATAGTGAAATAGGGTTTTTTAATTGGGAACGTGTATTGGGTTCATATTGGTAGGGCGTTAAAAAGGTGATTTTTATAGGTATTTTCCATTGATATGTAGTCAAATGAAGGGTATTGTTTAGTATTCCACGAATGCATGTGATATGTTAGAGGTTCATTGACTGAAGTCCTCACATGAGTGACATTTGGTACTCAAGTATCACAAATGTTTACACAAGTACATCTAGGACGAGATGGAGTTCCTGGACATCTCCTCGCTTGGCGTCGCCTATCGATACACTGTCAAGATCAAGAAAAAATTTAAACAGAAGAAGGGAGACTTTAGATCTTCATATCCGAAGCAAGGGAAAGGTGCCCCCAAACTGCAAAACAAAGGACAAAGCCAAGGTTCGGCGACCCATGATGATCTGAATTTAAATAGGAACGTAACAAATTATAGATATAACCATAAATACAAAGATGCAACAGAAATAACACTTCATTTCATTAATATCAAATACTGAAATATGCTTACAAGAAGAATGGAAATAACATTAGCTCGGGTGATGGTAGCTTATCTCTGAGAAGAGACGTGGTGGCTACATGCCTCATAACTATGTTACAATAAGGCTCCAAGGCCTATTTATTATTGAGAAATAATGGAAAACCATAAACATCTAGAAACCTAACTCTAAGCGATGAAGCGCCAAAATTGTGGGTCTTGTTTGGGTAAATTGGTACATCAATTTCCCGGGGTGATAACTTTGGCATACGATCTCTGTTTGGCTTTCATAATATCTCGTTTCGAAGATCTTGAAAAGTAGGCTGAAAACAAACCAAATACCTAATAGTGAAAATTTTGGCCTCTCTGTTTTCCCTAAAAATGTCATTTAGGGCCTCAAAACAGCTCCGGAAGTTCAGGACCTGAAAAACTGCCAAAAATAATAAAGTGTGCTATAATTAAGGAAACTAAAAAATTGAAAGAGACAATGTTGGGGGTCCAAGTGGAATAGGAAGGCGGCCACCAATATCCACCTGGATTAGCCCCCCCCAAGGAAGCAATGGTCCCAATTACATTGAGTGCCTCCATGAGATGGGGAAACTTCTGCTGAACTTGGTCCATGGTGAGCCATTTGCCTTGGTGTAGGAGTTGGCCAACTTTGACAACTTGATTCAGTTGGATATTTTGCTGGCAATTGTTCTTGACCTGTGTGTCCATAATCTGATAAGTTGTGGCATGTTCCATGTAGTATGGGTTTAACTCTGTTCGTGTGAGCTGTTCTGCAACGTCTAATGTGTCCAACAATGATGGGAAGTATGGTCGAAGGTGGTCTACATTGAACACTGGGTGGAGGCCAAGGAATGGGAGAATTATGAGCTCAAAAGAATTGTCTCCCATAGCATTGGTAATGGTGTAAGGACCATATCGGAGTGGTCTGAGCTTCCGATGGGCTCCTGTAAGGTGGTCTTTCTGCAAATGCAATTAGACTTTGTTGCCCACCTGAAACTTGTGTGGCACCTGATGTTGATCATGTCACTACTTATACTCGGCATTTGACTTCTCCAGGATATCTTGAACCTACGGGCGGATGTGTTGGATGTGTTCAATAAATCTAGTTGCTTTATCAGCTTTGGACAGTACATGTGTGGATTTTGTCTGCGTAGTCGCATGAGGCATGAAAACATCAATCAGACACAATGGTTGAAATCCTAGACCCAATTTAAAGGGACTGCGACCAATCGAGCTATGGAGAGATCTATTATAACTATGTTGCACATATGGAAGACTCCAGTCCCAAGTTTGAAGATTTTTGGAGTTGTACATGCAGAGTATGTGCACTATCATCCTATTGATGACCTCCGTGTGACCATCAGTCTGGGGCTGGAAGACAGACGTTTTGGTGAGTTTGGTGTCCAATAGTGTCGAGAAGATTGACTAGAATGTGCTCAGGAACCTGCTCTCCCGATATGATATAATGGAATGCGAGATCCCAAAATGTACCCATACTCATTCAAAGAAGAGTTTGACAGTGTCCCTCTATTGTGATACTCTTCTTGTAGGCTACCAATATAGCCATCTTAGAAAAATTTTCCACAACCACAAATACATAGTCATTACCATGCTTGGTAGAAGGGAGGCCAAAAATATAGTCCACGAAGATGAATTTCCACGGTTGCCAGGGAGTAGGTAGAGGGGTGTACATACCTTTCTTCTTGATGGTTGGCTTAGTGATGGCGCAGGGAGTGCAGGATTTGATATATTTCCCAACATCCAGTCAGAGTTTGGGCCAATAAAAGTACTTTTGTAGTGCAACCACATTTTTCTCCACACCAAAGTGTCCTGTGACCTCACTGTAGTGCACCTCCCAAATCATCTTGGCATGCTTGCTTGAAGCAACACAAAGGTGGCCCAGGTAGCATAATAATGTGTCTTGGAGGTGGAATCAGGAACCTGCTTGCCAACTACTAGCATCCGGTATGTCGAGGCAAACTCTAGATCATTTTTGTATAGTTGCAGCCATCAAGAGGTCTTGTGACCACAAGAGTTGAGGGCAATAGTCAGTGTTGCATCTGGGGCCAACTAGGGCAGCATGCAACATGATTGGTGCCATCCTTTTTGTATTAAATGTTCAAGTGGAATTGTTGTAGATATGTAGACCACTTTTGACGGCTATCATTTTGCAACTTCCCTTATGGCTATATAAACTTAAGAGGTCGGTGATTAGTGTGGATGATTGTCTCCTTCCCCAGAATGTAGTGCTTCCATTGTCGACAAGCCTACACGATGGAATACATCTCTTTATCATAGGTGGGGTAATTCCAAATTGTATCGGAAAGTGTCTCACTATGATAGGCCATTGGATGCCCATGCCGGGTGAAGACTGTACTAGTAGCATTGTCTGAGGCGTCGATCTCAATTTCAAATGGTTGTTGTAGGTCTAGTAGTGTGAGCACCTGTACAGAGAAGAGGCGGTGCTTCAAGTCAACAACGACTTCTATTGGGACTCAGACCAAGAAAACGTTTCTTTCACCCCACCCTTAGTAATCTAACTCAAACCCCAAGTGATATGGAAGAATCCCAACACGAACCTCTGATAGAAATTTTCAAGGCCCAAAAAGCTACGAATCTCCATGAGAGTGGTCAAGGCTGGCCAATCCTGAATGACTTGGATCTTGGTCAGGTACACATGCACACCACGCTCATCTATGATGTAACCCAAGTATTAGACTTCGCTGATGCCAAAGGTGCATTTCTCAAAGTTGGTACACAGTTTGTATTGCTGAAGGGTTTGAAGGATATGCCGAATGTGTTGCAAGTGTTCTTCCAAACTCTTGTTGAAGATGAGGATGTCATCCAGATAAACCACTACGAACGAGTTGGTGAAGGGTCGCAAGATGTCATCCATTAGCCTCATAAAAGTAGAAAGGGCATTTGTCAACCCGAAGGGCATAACCAACCATTCAAAAAGGCCTTCCTTGGATTTAAAGGCAGTCTTCCATATATCTGTGGGCTCTATTGGAACCTGATGATAACCAGACTTCAGATTGATCTTACTGAAATACTTGGCCCCCTTGATTTGGTCCAGCAGGTCATCAATCCATGGGATTGGATACCTGTTCCTGACAGTGATTTTGTTTAGTGCCCGATAATCAATGCAAAGCCTCCAGGTCCCATCCTTCTTATGTACAAGTAAAATTAAGGTCCCACACGGTAAGGAACTTGGTCGGATGCACCCTTTCTACATCAACTCTTGGATTTTCCACTTGATCTCTTCATTTTACATAAAGGAGTGGTGATATATTGGCCCGTTGGGTAGAGTTGCTCCGAGAGTTAGATCGATTGAATGCTTTACTTGACAATGCAAGGGTATCCCTGTGGGTGAGGAAAAGATGTCCCTATATTCTTCCACGACCATATCCATCTGCTTTTGTTACTTGGAGGAACACTTCCCAAGGGCCATTTAGGCGGCTACGACCTTCCCCTTACTTTGAGAGTGAATCATAAATAAAACAAATTTATTAGTCTGGGAGATGACCTTACTACATTACTTAGCACAGATCAAAGAGATGAAGGTAGGCGGGGCTACCTCTAGTATCCTGTATAACTTAGTACCCAAAGAAATAATAACAAAGATAGGTCTAGACTCATATACAGTATGTCACTTCCATAAGTATGGTTGTCCTAATAATATATCACACAATACCTCATCTGTGAAGGGCTTAATGTTGTAGGGAAGGCAACATTGTTGGCTGACCCAGAGATCTCGTTCTTAGTGAAGCCACCTAATGGTATACGGTTGTGGATGTGCTGCAGTCAGTAGGCTTAGCGCTTCATGACCTCTGCTGAAATGAGGTTCTTTTGGATCTTGCTGTCGACAATGAATTCTAGCGGAGAACCCTTCACCCACATCTGTGAGTGGAATAGGCGCTCCCCGTCTTCTAGATTTTCTGGCTCAATCTTCTAGACCTTGGTGGTGGCCACAATGGCACTGGGCTCTGCGTCAATGATCTGGTTCCCTTTTTCATTCCCCTTGTTGGGTTCTGACTCAAATTCGGAACATGCGTCGGACTCAAAAGCCTTCAGCTCGGCCACCAGTGACTGCTTGGCCCGACAGTCACTTGTGTTGTGACTAGAGCTCTTATGGAACTCACACCACTTTCTCATGTCCTTCTTTGACTTCATGGTTTTGTTCTTTTCTTGTAGCTTTGACGGGTTCTCTTGGGTCGCCCCACCTTTCCCTTGCCTTTTGCTCTATGGTTTGGGGGCGTGTTTCCCTTGCGTGAATCCCAAGGCTAGTCCCCATGCACGATTCAAGACAGGGCTTGAGAAGATGTTGTTCCTCCATAATAGGATTGTTTCTTTTATGCTTTGGCAGTTCCTATCCATTCTTCCAAAGACTCCTTGTATTTGACCCCATTGTTGATTCGCAAACGGACATGAGTTCATTATGTGCTCGATGTCCTCTTTGTCTTGCTGGCACATCCAACAGAAGGACGAACCTTGCATCCCTTTTTTCTGTAACTGATCCCAAGTTAGTATTCTCCCTTTACAAACAAGCCAGAGGAAATGAGCTACCTTAGGCCACCATCCTCCGCTCCAAATTTTTTTCCATAACAGTGCTTGTCCATCTTGTTCTTGTTCTAGTTTTAGCTCGTAAGCTTCTTTGATGGTGAATGTTCCTTTTGTTGAATTCCCCCATCTCAGGATATCTGGGCCCATTCTGATGGTTATTTTTCTTGTACTCATTTCTTTGTCAAACTCTGCCCCTTGCTCTGTCGCTATACCCTAACCCCAATCTACTATCTTTTTCCAGTTTCTCCAATTTCCAGTCCCTTGCCCTTCATTCCAGAATTGTTCTACATAGTGCATATTCCTGTCATTGGTGTATCTATAGATGTCTCAGAGATCCTGCCTGTCTATCAGTTTTTCTCTTTGCTACCATGAATCCTGCCAAAATCTCGTTGTTCTTCCATTTCGAATTTCCCAGAAAACATGCTGGGCAATGATCTCTCGGTTTTGTCTTGCTAAGTTCCATATGGCTGAGCCCTTGGGGGGATCTTTGTACCTGAGGATTTCCTCCGTTCTCTCTAGCATATTATACTTTCTTGTCCAAATTTGTTTCCATAGATCTCCTCCTCCCCCTATCCATCTCCACCAGAGTTTTGCCCCCATAATTTGATTTAAGGTGTAGGGGTCTTGTAAGCCGAGCCCTCCTTCTGACTTTTTCTTTGTCAATCCCTGCCAGGACATAAGAGCCCACTTTTTCTTCTGTTGTGCCCCTCCCCATAGGAATTTTTTGAAAATTTCCACCATTTTGGTGCAAGCCCCCTTGGGGGTGGCCATGCCTGACAACTGGTAGATTGGAATTGACTGCAAAACTGCTTTTAGGAGGATTGTTCTGCCTGCAAGATTTAGGGATCGGAAGGCCCAGTTCCCCAACCTTCCCTGAATATTTTGGATAGTTTGTTGCCATCCTACCAATTTTAGGGGGTTTTCCACCAGGGGCATTCCCAGGTACTTCGTGGGGAGGTTACCTATGCTGAATCCCATAATCCTAGCCAAGTAGGATTTAACATTCCCTTGGGTATTGAAGAAGAAGGTACAAGATTTTTCCTTGTTGATTTGGGTGCCAGAGGCTTGCATAAAGGTATTCAGTATTTCTTTCATTCTTCGGGCTTCTCTGAGAGAGACTTGGCAGAAGAGCATGATATCGTCCACGAATTGCTGATGTGTAATTGCAAGGTCATTCCCCCATACCCTTAGGCCTTTGATTCTGGACGCCTAGGCTTCCTCCTTGATGTATCTACCCAAAACTTCAACCGCGATAATAAACAGGAAAGGAGACAAGGGGTCCCCTTACCTCAGACCCCGAGTGGGGTTGAAAGTGCTAGTAGGGGTTCCATTTAAAAGGATAGAAAAACAGGGGTGGATATCATAGCGCTTATCCAGTTTATCCATCTATGGTTAAAACCATACGCCCTAAGTATATTCCTTAGATATTCCCAGCTTAATCGATCATAGGCCTTGGAGAGATCCAACTTCACCAACATTCCTGCAGTTTTCTTGATCTTAAGGGAGTGCACCACCTCTTGGGAAGTGACCAGTCCATCTAGGATTTGTCTCCCTTCAACAAAGCTTATTTGTTATGGGGATATAATGATTGGGAGAATCAGCTTTAATCTTTTAGCGATCAAAGTGGCTATAATTTTATAGATGACATTGCATAGGGCAATGGGTCTGAAACCCTGCAGGTCCTCCGATTTTGATGTTTTAGGAATGAGCGTAATGAAAGTGGAGTTAAGACTAGGGCATACCTTTTGATTTCATCTTGATTCCTCCACAACCTCCAGGATGTCTGTTCCCATGAACGACCATGTGGCTTGGAAGAATTCCGCTGTGAATCCATCCGGGCCTGGGGCCTTATTCTTTTTCATTCCTTTGATGATTTCTTCCACTTCCTCCAGCGTTGCCGCTCTCATCAAGGCTAGGTTCTATTCTTGAGTGACCTTCTGGGGAATGTGCTGGGAGATTCTTTGCGTTGCTTCCTTTCTATCCTCTTGAGGTTTTGTTAGGAGATCCCTGAAGTGCTTTACTAGGATTCTCTCCATCTCTTCATGCTGCGTGATGCGATTCCCCTTGTCATCTTTAAGTGAAAATATTTTGTTGTTTTGCCGATGTTGGATCATGGCCTTGTGGAAGAACCTGGTGTTCCTCTCTCCTTCTCTTAACCAATTCACTCTCGACTTCTATTTCCATATAATCTCCTCTTGATTTTGCCTTTCCTCCAGTTGACTTATGATCCTTCCCTCTTTTGTTGCTATCTCCTCCGATCTCCCTTCCCATATTATTTTTTGTTGCACTTCTATCATCTTTTGGTTTAATTGCTGCTAATCCTTCATAATGTGTCCGAATTCTTCTTTGTTCCATATCTTTATTTTATTTTTATTTCTTTGAGTTTTAGTTGGAATGTTTGCATGTAGTTCCTCCCCTCTTTTTCACTCTGCATCCACCATAGCTCGATTTTTTTGATGAGGCCAGGATCTCTGAGCCAAAAAGCTTCAAACTTGAAGGGGCGGTTTTTTGGGTTGGCTTTTAGGTCCACTTCCAGCCTGATCGGCCAGTGGTTTGAGCCCATCCCAGGGAGAATCGAGGCTTCAATGAAAATGTCTCTTCTCATTACTTGTTCTGATATCAGAAATATATCTAATCTGGATGCAATCTGTGGGTTCCCCCCTCTTCTATTGTTCCAAGTGTGCATCCCATTTATAGTTTGGATGTCAACTAGTCTTTGCTCCACTATAGTGTCCCTAAAGAGTTCCATATCCATGTCTGTTCTCCTCATGCCCCCTCTTTTTTCTGCCAAAGAGGTGATCATATTGAAATCCCCTCCCACCACCCATAGGTCCTCAGGGTATAGGCTTCTCATTTTTACGAGATTTTGGAGAAATGTCCTCCTTTCCCCCGGTATATGGGGGCCGTATACACCTGTGAGTTGTACCCAGTCATTGGAACCAATGACCCTGAATCTCCTAGAGAGGATTCATGGCATACTAACCCAGTCATCAAACCATATTTCTCTTGGGTTCCAGATTATGGCCAATCCTCCCACGCTGCCATTTGCATCTTGTCCTATGACTTGGTACTGGGGTTTATGGTTTTCCAGAATCTCTCTTAGCTTTTTTCTCATTGATTTTTGTTTCCTGTAGGATCATAATACTTGGTCTATCCTTTTTCAATCTCTCTTTGAGGTATCTCTATTTGCCTCTACTATTGAGGCCTCTTATATTCCAGGTTGTGATGATCATTTTAACAATTTTGGGGGTTGTTGGAATACCTCTGATAATGGCACCACTCTCCCTGAGTTTACTAGAAGTTCCCCTACCATCTGTATGGACTCATTCATGGGTCTTCTTCCCCTTTTATTTCCACCTTTTCCTTGTCCTCCTGGGTCTTGCCCTTGTCCTCCTTGGGAGCCTAGGTGTTCTGGTTGGACTATTAAAGTCGTTCCCTATTTTAGCTTGTATTGCTGAAAGGTTTCTTTATAGAGTTTCTTTTGATCCTCTGGTATGAAGCGTTCATCTAGGTGTCTCCATTCCTATAATAGTCGTTTCATCACTTGCTCCTCCACACTAAAATCTTCTTTCTGGGGATCGATCTCCATTTGATTTTGTTCCACCATTTGCATGTTATTCCCCTCTCCTTATTTTTCATTTACTTCTTGTCTCTTTTCTTTTCTCCCCTCGTTTTCCTTCTGCTGAGTATCTTTCGTCTCCTTGATGACTTCCTCATTCATCTCTCCCACCTCCTCCAATTGAAGGGTAGCAAATCTATTGAGGTTTTGTTGCTCTACCTCATTTTGGTAAGCCTTTTGTGACCCTGCTGGTTTCTGATTTCTTCTTCTTCTGTGAACTTCCTGGAAGCCATCTCCTTCCTCTTTTCCAGTCTCCTCTCCTATCTTCTTTCCTTGTGCTTGGTTATATGGGTTGTTTAGTGGGCAAGCTTGATACAGGTGCCCGTATTCATGGCATCTCTGACATTTGAATGGGATATGCTCGTAGTCCAGGGTTTGCTGCTAGACCTCATCGTGGTATTCGACTTCTATGCAATCTGGTAATGGCTCTGTGATATTCATATAAACATAGATTCTTTCATATGAAGTATACCTACCTTTTCTCGTTGTGTCTGCCACTTTGACAAAGGTGCCGATTGAGTTGCCTATTCCTTCTAGAATTTTTGGGTCCCAGAAGTCCATTGGGAGGCCGAAGAGTCGAACCCAGATGGGTGCCGCCAACATCTTCTCCTGATCCGGGTTATAACACTCCTCCCAGTGTCTCATAAACAAGCCTACATTGTTGAAGAAATAGGGTCCATCTTCAAATATCCTCTCCTTATCTTCTAGGTTAGAGAAAATAACCGAGAAGAACCCTTTCGCCCCTAGTTTGAGATCAATATGCCCCTTTGGCTACCATCGATGTTGAATCCACTTTATCAGTTCTTTCTTAGTTGGCCATGCCCCTATGAACTTATAAATCAAGGCATGATCCTTCATATATCCTCTGTACTCCTCCAATTTGTTATTTGGTATTATGAATCTAGGTTTTTTGGAAGCTCTGGGTAGGCATTTTCCTCCTAGTCCGGCCTACCATTTTGCTCCCATTACAGGTAGACCCTTTCCTCGTTTCCCATTTCCACCGACTAATCCCTGGTTTCTTGTCTCACCTGCGGTGACATTTCAGTAGGAGGGGATCTCTCCCCTCCCTGCCATTCCACTCATTCCTCTGTCAGTCTTTTCCTTTGTCATTTCCTTCTTCCCTTTTGTTGTGCATGAAGGTGTAGGACCGTTAGCCCCTACCCACGAGCCCGATCCCCTGTTGTTCCAGCTTCCAAGGTTTGCCGGTAGTAGGAATTTATTATGTAACAATATCATCAAGATTTTCTTTCTCATCAAATTTTTCTATCACAAAACTCAGCAATCGAAATACAAAGCTTTTTCCTACAGTGAGTTTTAAACATGCATCAATTTCTTGCAAGTGAGGCTAAGGTCATGAAGGATTCTCAAATTCAAAGCTTGGTTTAGTTGGAGGGTAAAGAACAAGGTCCTTGGTAGTGTGACCATTAGAGATATCCATATAGCCAGACCTACATCTAATAAATGAATCTGTAGTAGCTAGCCATGGTCTGCGTGGAATTAACGTATGTCCTCTTAGGCATGTTTTGGGTTGAAACACCTTAAAATATACGAGGTGCTGCAAGGAATATACCGAAATGATAACATCCTCTAATATTCCTTCAGGTTGGATTCTATATC
Organism: Pinus tabuliformis; assembly: GCA_031772625.1. Taxonomy (NCBI): domain Eukaryota; kingdom Viridiplantae; phylum Streptophyta; class Pinopsida; order Pinales; family Pinaceae; genus Pinus; species Pinus tabuliformis. Next base: position 793,310,546 of record CM062807.1, on the reverse strand, counting down.
TATCTTCCAGTTCTAAAATAGTAGAGGTCGGTCTCACACTAGTAAGCCTAAGTAGTTCTAGTTTCCCTGGTTATTATATTGATTGTTGCACCTAGAACAATTAGGGTATTCGGGAGAGTTGTTCCACCAATGTGAGCAACTATGGTTGGGTTCTTGGGATCTTCATATTTGGAAGGTACATTGTTCCCAAATATTAGTTTTGATCATTTCCAAATAACATGCACAATAGGGGGATCCCAAGGTTTCCTAACTTTATTTTTAACACAACTCCTTAATTGTTTTGGCATAAATCAGAACATCTTGTATTGCTTGAAGTAAAGGGATCTCAACATGTAAGTTCTTTAACTATTTTAGGAATTCAAACTCAACTTAAGGATTTTCCTTGACCTTGATTAATATTTCAAGGTAAGAAGGGCACAAAGAAGTCTCATTTCTAGCAGTTGTTACAAGTTTTGCAATCGAAGTATTATATGTTGTTAAAGTAGTATTGGTTGTTACACTTGTATTCGTAGTAGTGAAAATTGTTACAACTTCATCAACTATTTCAGCACCAATGGTAACATTGGTTGTTATATCCTTCTTCTTTTCCAAATATCCTTGAACTAAGTTATCCTCCCCCGATAGGTTTTCTTCCTCATTTTCTATTATGACATGGGAAACAGTGGGGATCACTACCCTTCCCAATTGTAATTGAATCTCATTACATTCCACAAGTGAAATATAGTAGGTTGGGAGAATTGGAGTTTCAACCTACTAATTTTCCATATTATTAGGGTTAGGTTTGGGTTGTATAAGTAGGTAAGTATGTAATAGGGGATTTCTCATAGTTACATTAGAAGGAAGTTGTAATTGTTTTTATTGCATTGGGATTTGTATAGGCATATAGTTAAGGGAAGTAGGCCCTCACCATGGTTGAGGCCATGAAGGGATAGGCCACTGTGGCCAGGGTACAAGATATTGAACGAAAGGAGGGTTGAGAGGTTGCCATGGAGCTGCTAAATATTGCAATTGTTGGGTTGTTTATTGGGGATTATACATACCATACTAAGAATTGAATGAAGAGAGGAGTTTTTACACCATACCTAATGGCATAGGTTTCCAAGGATTTTTAGTACCAATGAAATATGTTGCTTCAACATCCTCCCCTACTTCCTTGTAAACTTTCTTGAGTCCAGGTAATGAGGGGCACTTTTTTGTAGAGTGTTCACTCTCACAGATGGTACAACTGTTGAGTGGGAATTCCCTCAAAGTTTGTTTATTCATACACCGAGAGAAGAAAATGGACAGAGCATTCTCTACCCCCATATGTTTTTTCTTTTCTTGTAATACATCGAACTGGGAGGACATTGAGGTCATAATATTAGTTTTAAAATTCTGTAGTAGATTCCCAATCTCTTCTCTTGTTGCTTCAATGTTATCTGACTTTAAAATCTTAGTAGAGGTATCATGTGTCAAGGTCTGATTTCTTGTTGATCATTTGGAACTTCTTTGACAAAATTGAACAATCTCATCATAAGGTTCCTTTGATATATATCCCCTTTCCCCAGAAGATTCAACATATCAAGGCATTTATCCCTCATTCCTTTAATCAAAATTTTCTTGACTATTTCCTTGTCCATATTTCTATGTTGCGATAATTGCACCGAGAGGCACATTCTCCAGCCCAGTATGACCCCGATGTTTAAGTATGTCATGTCCTAAAAAAATAATAAAAACATTTTTCACTAATGTTGGCCAAACATTAACATGAATCTTAAATTATATATAAAATTTTAATCTTATTAATGGAATAAGATTAATTATTAAAATATAATTATGTATTATTATATCCAATTTGAATGGATAATAAATTATCTCATGTGTTTAATAGTTCCTTTATCATATACGTGAATTTGAATGGATCATAAATTTACCTTTAACAAAAAAAATTACCACATTAAAATTCCAAATTAGGTAAAATATTAAACATCTTTACTCAAATTTACTAAAGCCAATATCATCTCTTAAATCAAAGGGAAAAGGTTAATTCAACACAAAGAATCGAAAATACTGTTCCAAAATCTTTTAATATTTCTTTTAATTAAATATTTGTAAAATGAATTTTAAAGAGAAAAAACATATCCTGTGGATATATTAAAGTATTTAAAGACATAAATATTTCCATATCAAAGTTCTAATATTTGAAAATATTAATTTGATGTAGTTTTATTATAAATTTTGTTTTCATGCCAGAAAAAACATTGTTAACTCTAATATTAGTATTATCAAATTTAATATGATATTCAATTTTTTATATTATAATATATATTAATATATCATGATATATATTAAATCTAGATATATATATGGAGGGAAGAACAAAAACATAAAGTGATAGAGGTGGAGAGATAGAGGGAGTGACAAGGGAGAGATGGAGATAAAATGAAGGAGAGGGGAGAGGAGGAATGAAGAGAGAGAGAGAGAGAGAGAGAGGGGCGAGAGAGGGAGGGAAGAGTAAGAGAGAGAAAGGAAGACACAAAGATGTATGGGGGAGAGAGACAAAGGTAGGAGAGAGGGGTGGAGAGGTAAGGATGGAGAGTGAGGGACAAAGAGATAGAGTTGGAGGGGAATAGAGGGAGTGAATAAGAAAGGCACAGAGAGAAAAAAGTGAAGAGAGACAGAGAGAGGGAGTGACAAGGGACAGGTGGAGAGAGAGTGTGTATGTTTTGGGGTGAGATAGAGAGACAAAGAAGGAGAGATGGAAGGAAGGGGAAGAGAAGGAAAGAGGGAGGGAGATAGTGACAAGGTTGGAGGGTGAAGAGAGAGAGGGGTGATGAGAGACAAACAGAAGTGAGAGAGCAAGGGAGAGAGAGGAATGAAGAGAGAGAGAATGTGTGAGAGAGAAGAAGAGAGGGATGAAGAGAGAGATGGTGTTGGAGGGAAAGAGAGAGGGAGAGGAAGATGGAGTGATAATATATATATATATATATATATATATATATATATATATATATATATATATATATGTGGAGAAAGATTGTGTATGTTTTGGGGGTGATATAGAGAGATAAAGGAGAGATAGAAGGAGATGGGAGGTGAAGAGAGGGAAGAAGAGAGAGATAGAGAGATGGAGGGAGAGATAGATAAATATGGAGAGAGAGTGTGTGTGTGTGTTTGGGGGAGGTGATATAGAGAGACAAAGGAGAGATGGAGGGAGGTATAGATATAGATGGGGGGGGGGGGGAAGGAAAGAATATTTATTGTACTATATGCATCTATTTTAGTGTAGAAGATTATTTCTAATACTATTTGATTGCTTGCATTAGATGCATTGATTTCAGCATAGATGTTGATTTCTAATTATATTTGATTGCTTGCACTGGATGCATTGATTTAAGTTTAGATGCTGATTTCTAATACTATTTGATTGCTTGCTCTAGATGCATTGATTTCAGTGTAGATGGTTATTTCTAATCTTATTTGATTGCTTGCACTAGATTCATTGATTTCAGTGTAGATGTTGATTTGTAATTATATTTGATTGCTCGCACTAGATGCATTGATTTCAGTGTAGATGGTGGTTTCTAATCTTATTTGCTTACTTGCATTATATGCATTGATTTCAATGTAGATGTTGTTTTCTAATCCTATTTGATTTCTTGCATTAGATGGATTAGATGTTGTTAATATTGAGACTGTAAATTATTAAAAATATTTCTCAAGGTTAGATGGATGGGAGAGAGAGGGGAGAATATTTATTGCACTAGATGCATTGATTTCAGTGTAGATGATGATTTCTAATCCTATCTGATTTCTTGCACTAGATGCATTGATTTCACTATAAATGTTTGTTTCTAATTATATTTGATTGCTTGCACTAGATGCATTGATTTCAGTGTAGATGTGGATTTCTAATTCTATTTTATTTCTTGCACTAGATGCATGTATTTTAGTGTAGATGTGAATTTCTAATCCTAATTGATTGTTTGCACTAGATGCATGGATTCCAGTGTAGATGTGGATTCTAATCCTATTTGATTGCTTGCACTAGATGCATTTATTTCAGTGTAGATGTTGATTTTTAATCTCATTTGATTGCTTGCATTAGATGCATTGATTTCAATGTAGATGTTGTTTTCAAATCATATGTGATTATTTGCATTAAATGCATTAGATGTTGTTAATCTTGAGATTGTAGATTATTAAAAAAAATATTTTCAAGATATATTTACCAATACGTAGAGGGACACTATTAAGAAATAATTAGTTGTCAAAAGTTGCGATACCTAGAATTAAAACGAAAAAGATGTGCAGAATTAGTTCTCCTGCAAAGTGAAAATTAATCCTTGACAATATTGTCTCCCTTCTTCATCACCAACTAAGTACTAATAGACAATTACATATATTCAAAACATATTCAAAATTAATAATAGAGTAATTTCATATAACATTGTATTCAAAATATTTATAAGAGGAAAATGTATATTTATAAACATCAAAACAAATCAAAATATTATTGAAGGAGATGTGATAATTGTTTGGAGAAAAAAATAACGTAAAGATTTTATAAATCTAGCTACTCATTAAAAAAAATTCAAAAAATCATTATTTCTTGACTTTACAAAATAGACTATAGATTAAAAAATCATCAAACTCTTCTTGAAGGAAATAAATTATTTCAAACATAAACAAAGAAACAAATTATTTCAAGAGTAATATTGACGTGGTAAATTACTAAAAGTACTCTTCAAGATATATTTTGTAAAATTTGGAGGAACATTATTTAGAATTAATTAGTTTTCAAAAGTTGTGATACCTAAAATTAAATGAAATAGATGTGCAATATCAATCCTCTTGCAAACTATTGACAATATTGTCTACCTTCTTAATCACCAACTAATTACTAATAAGCAGTTAAATACACATATAAAAATATAACACAATAATTGTAACATTCAAAAACATTACCATCCAAATCAAAACACATAAACACACAAACCGCTCAAAGCATCCAAACATAGACGTACAAACCATTCAAGGAAAGAAACACAGACCAAAATAAGGAAGAGAATGATATGGTCATGCAAAGAAAAGAAAACCTAATGTGAATTTTGAATTTTATCTCAAACATATACATAATAATGATAATCTAAAAATTTGACATTGTTGCCCTCAACTGGAAGCAACTTAGATCCATCTAACACTGGATCTATCATGCGTCGAGAGGTATCAAATCCCTCATGGTGCAAACCATTCCTCAAGTTCTACACACCAAAAACAAGGTTTGCACCTTGAGGGACTTGATCCCTCTTGATGCATGATAGATCCAACGATAGATGGATCTAAGCTAGTTGTAACTTATAATGAAGATGTTCAACATATTCTTCCAATTTTTCATTTGGTGTCTTAGTGATTTTAAATATTTCACCCTTCTAATCCATAGAACGATAATAATCCTGATACTTTTCTAAAAACATTTGCTTGATATCATCCCATGAATTAATGGATTCCTTATCAAGTCCCATAAACCAACTCAGTGTTGCTCCCTTTATTGTAGCTCGGAATAGTTTTAGTTTTTTTCTCATCGATGATGTAGTCATAACTTCTAGAGAGGACATAAAATTCAAAAAGAAATGAATCTAGATTTTTTTTTTAATCGTGCCTTGGAAAGTAGGGAGGGGAAACAAAGAAATTTTTTTCATTGGGGCCTGTCCTTGGAGATTACCAATAGTTAAGTTGAAAGTAGTGATTGAGCTTCCTTCCATTTGATTTTTTAGCAAGCTCTATAAAATTGTTACAGGTGGCTTCCCTGATGAAGGATATTGCTCTATTTTTGGTGGCAGGGGTACTCAAGTTGTTCTAACTATTCAAGTTGCTCAGATGATTCAAGTGGTCCTAATGAATTTTCAGTATCCTCAGTAATATTAGGTTGTTTCACTACACTACCAAAGTCCAAGGTATACTGATCAAATAATCATTCTTCAGATTTCAATTCCAAATCATTTTCATCTATATCCCTATATCCTTGTTTCAAATATCGATTCTTACCCTCCACTGATACAAATGGGTTGGAAACTCTGGGACTGGTTTCTAAAATTGAAAATTCACAAAAATCTATTTCTTTAATATGTGCACCCAACACATATGTCGCACGGGATGAGGCACCTCTATGCAGCAGATTTGCATGATTCCTCCTTCTTAACCACCTTTCACCAAGTAAATGATTGTGCTTTAGCTTTCGAAATGATCTCCTATATGTAAGTTACTCTTCCCAAGTCTCAATTCTTCTTCCTCCTACCTCGTCCTCTTCCACATGCATGGTTTCTCTATTTGGGGGAACTGTGTTTTTCTTCTTCACCACTCATGTAATGCAATCCTATGTGTCTTGACTCCTACAAGGTCAAGCCCACTTCGGTATGTTGAAGTGATGTGTTGGTTCTTACCTCTTGTCTTACCACCCAAAAAACTTAGAGTAAAAACCACATCTACCACACTTGCAATCAATGCATGTAGATAAAATAGTCACACACATGCACCTCTAATAGCCTTCCCTAAAAATGAATCCAAAATGTTGGGTGGAAAAATTGTTCTTTTAATTCAGAGCAACAAGTTTTACTCTCACATTAATTGTTAATCTGGGTAGGACCTTTTATTTCAAGGCTATCATGCAAAGTATATGAAAGGTAAAATGGTGTCTATTGCTAATGAATCTCAAACTAAATCATTGCAATAACACTCTCAGTAATCCAACACTATAGTTGTTACACTCTTGACCCTAATCCAACACTCTAGTTGTTACACTCTCGACCCTTACTCACACTTTCATGAAACAAACACACAATGCAAAATAAATCACTCTGTCACGCAGTCACTCTTATTAAAAAATAAACAATATTCCTAGAAACCATTCACTCAAGCAAATGTTGAAACACACATTCAAATGAAGTAAACACACCATCAAACTATCACAGGAATTAAATAGTTGTCACACTAACACAAGGATCGGTCCAGGACCTATGTTGTTACACAATACAAAGGTTAGAATTTTGCAATCATTAAAGCATGAACAATATTAATAGTAATAATAACAACAATCTTACATGAATCATAACTGAGAGAAAATAAACCAATTTTCTACAGTACATTCCTAACTAATGATCCTTGCTAAGAAGGAGGGCCCTTCCTTCCTAGCAGGGGCTAGTAGACTACACAACACACAAGCTAGTTAGCAAACAGGTATGGTGCCATGAATGATTGAGATTTTCATTAATGAAACATATAGGATTACAATGTTGGTTCTCCCCTCTATGTTCTTTTTATGTATGTCTATATCTATATTTTCTCATGGGTAGAGAGCACACCTTTTTATTATTTCATATTACAAAGATAAGATCATCATGAGAATCTCTTGATTCTCATGTTATCTAAATCGAGAACACATATTAATAGTTTGATAACAATTTCCATGGTTGGGGAAATGCTATAATTTTTTTTTCTCAATTACAATAATTCATCTATGGAAAATCCTAACTACTTTAGCTATGATGTCCATGAATAACTCCTTTAGCAGTTGAACTAACTTTGACCAAATACTTTTCTACATCAATCTTCATTATTGATTAAAGGAGATCAACGCGTCCAAAATAAGTCTCACATGTACCAACACAATGCAACGAGTCCTTGTCCTATCCTTGGCAAGGAAAAACTGGAAAGTGTAATATTGCAATAACTTCTCAACATACCACATATCCTAAAAGAGCCCATTTGTCAGTTTCATGATAAAAATATCTTTAAGGAGTAGTTCTGATGCCAAATTATAGGAAAAATTGAGTTATAAGGATGTCATATAAAAACAGACATACTTAGGTTGATAGTGGTTATTACAGTGATAAAGCATGGTCTTCGGATTCAAAGAGGGTAAAGAAAAGATAGGAAAATGATTGCTAGAGAATGCCAATTCCACGTCCCAACATTCTGAAAGTTTGATGTCTACTGAATTCTTTAATGAGGTAATATAATTAAGATGCTTGTGTTGGAGCATCAATTTATGGAAAAATGTTGTGTTTATTTCTCCCTTGTTGAGCCATCTAATTCTATATTTTTTTTTCCATATAATTTCCTCCTATTTCCTTCTTTCTTCCAGCTAAGTTAGTACATCTTCCTTTGTCTAGATGAGCTCCTCTAAGAGCCCATGTTATAGCCCCCTGTTGAATAACACTCATTTTTATTTCCAGATCCTTTTTTATTTGGAAAATATTACATAAGTCCTCTTTATTCTATTTTTTCATTTAGGATTTAATATGTCTAAGCTTGTTTTGAAGCCTATACATAGAAAATCCTTCCATATCATTCACCTCATGCCACCATTCTTTGAGTTTTTCTTGGAATTATGGGTGTGATAGCTAGAAACTTTTGAATCAAAATGAGAGATTCTTGGGTCTTGCCTTAATATCTAGATATAAATTGATAGGACAGTGATCCAATCCACTACAAGGTAAGTTGGAGGCTTTCATAGAAAAAATAAAAATAAAAAAATTCTCCATTATATTTTCTAATATAAAAAATCTGTTAGGTCCCGATACTACTAGTGTAACCCCTTATTGTTATTAGTACAAACCCCTTATTATATTGTTGTGTCCATGCAGTCCCCTTATTGTTATTATTGTGTCCCATAGAAACCCACTATTGTTATTATTATTCTCTTACATTATTATTGTTATGTCAGCGCTGATTATATTATGACCCCTTAGACTCCTATATATAGGAAGAAGGTCTTGTCATTTGTATCATCCAAGAATTGTTCATCTGTGTAATGTAAAGGAGGTTGCGCCCTCGAAGAGGCTGAATTCTAAGGTGTTTATCTCTCTTTTCTATCTTTTTGTGAGCTGGTTTCATAACATTTGGTATCAGAGCTTTGGATTCTAGGGTTTCACTACTCCAAAAAGGTCATCATGGAATTTTCACTATAACATTTTTTTCTTCGATGTTTCAAAAGTTAAAATGAAAACCCATTTGAGATTCCATCACGCTGAACCTTAGGTCCAAATTTCAGATCTTGGCTCGCTATATTTTCGGAGATATGATCTGAGGAAGTTAGGGTTTTTGCAATCTCCAGAATTCCATCTCAAACAGATCATCGTGGAATTTTCACTATAATTGTTTTTCTACAACGTTTCCAACTCTGAAATTAAAACCCATTTGAGCCAAAATATTGGTAAAGCTCGGGCCCAAATTTCAGATATTGTTTTTTTATTTGCGGAGATACAGTCTAAGACATTTAGGTTTTCTACAGGCTCCCGAATTACATACCAAATAGGTGACCGTGGGAAAAGCGTCATAACTTTCTCTTCGAGCATCACATTTAAATTTCGTTAGAAGTTACAAAAAGAGGATAGACTATGATTTTCTGTATATTGGTTTCAAGTCCTACGATTTAAACAATGACACATGTCACTTCGTACAAGTTGCTCTACCGAACCAGTATATAATCAGGTCATCGTGGGATATTTGACATAACTATTCCTTGAAGAATCCAATCTTGATCTGACTTGTGGGGTTAGAAAGAGGACTCAGAGGGCTACTGCAAGACGCAATTACAAAACTTGGAAATATGAAATTACAGAGTTACAATCATTTCAAGATCGAGCTCCTAAAATCAAGAAAAGGTGATATGAGGAAGTTTGATGGCAAGGATCCGTTAAATTGGATACTACAGATGGAGCAATATTTTGATCTACATGAGGTGAAAATGTTACAAAAGATACGTATTGCATCTTTATATTTAGAACCGAATCAATTTTTATGGTATGAAGGGCTTTGTTCTCATAAACCACTTGTCACGTGGTCAATTTTTATGGAGGAAATGATAGCACATTATGAGGATACAAAGAGAAACACCTTCTTTAGCCAATTGATAAATATCAAACAAAAAGGTTCAATGGTAAAGCACATTGAGGACTTTCAAAAATTGAATATAAGGGTAAATGATATTCCAGAGAATCAAAGGATTGATGTCTTCATATGGAATTTAAAGGATAACATTCAACATGAGGTTCGTCTTTGGGAACCTGATTCATTGGAGGAGGTATTTAGGTTGGCAAGAAAAATTGAAAGCGAAATTATGGAAACAAGGAATCCCACCACTCATGACTATAATTATAGAAGTTTTTTTTATCCTAGCCTTCCAAAACCCACAAATTTTACACCACAAAAATTGGAAGAAAAAACAGAAAAAGGGCTTTGTTACAATTGTGATAGCAAATACACTAAAGGTCATAAGTGTGCTGAGAAAAAATTATTTTACATAGATTATGAAGAGGAGGAAGAAAAGGATCAAGAAACATCAAAAGAAGAGGATATACACCAGGAAACAACCCCAAATAAAGAAGAAATGAATCCGACCATATCTTGTAAATAATTGGCAATAATTACCACTCCTCAAACTCTCAAGATAGAAGGACATATCAAGAAGAAAAAGGTTCAAGAAGTGAAAGATCACATTGAGAAAGAAGAAATGAATCCGACCATATCCTGTAATGCATTAGTTGGAACTACCACTCCTCAAACTATCAAGATAAAGGACATATCAAGAAGAAAAATGTTCAAGAAGTGAAAGATCACATCGAGCATCAAGAAATGAATCCGACCATACCTTGTAATGTATTGGAAGAAATTACCACTCCTCAAACTCTCAATATAGAAGGACATATCAAGAAGAAAGAGATTCAAGCAGTGAAAGATTACATCGAGCATCAACAACAAGTTCTTCCACTCTTAAAGGATAACGCCACTTTGGTGTAGAATTAAAAGAAACAACAGGCTTATCAACATCGCAGTGAAAGAAGTTTTCATGTAGGTGATTGGGTATTTTTACGGCTACATCTCAATCAAGCTATTTATGAGAAGGACATGTTGTCAATACTACATGCACTTAAGAAATGGCAACCTTACCTAATGTGAAGACACTTCAAGGTCAAAATGGATCGTGATAGTCTTAAATACTTTTTAGAACAAAGATTATCTTTAGAAGAACAGAAAAAATGGGTCACAAATATGTTGGGTTATGACTTTGAAATCATCTACAGAAAAGGGAAGCAAAATGTTGTTGTAGATGCACTCTCAAGAAAGGACGAGGATGTGGAAGCATTGCTTTGTGTTATTTCTATTATTCAACCAGATTAGATAAGAAAGGGATGAATGGAAGAAGGATGAAGAAGTGTGGCCACTCATTCAAATGTTGCAGAAGATCCCCATTCAAAAAATATTGCCAGAACTTGACGAGGAAGGAAAAATCATATTGGAACCTGGAGCAGTCATAGAAACGAGAACCCGACAGCAATGAAATTGATCAATTTCAGAGTATCTCATCAAGTGGAAGAACTTACCCATTGAAAATTGCACATGGGAGGACAAGAATTTTATACAGAAGCATTAATAACTACTCAAGCATTCAGGACAACACTTTTTGAAGGAAAGGAGCATGTTAGGTCCCTATACTACTAGTGTAACCCCTTATATTATTAGTACAACCCCCTTATTATATTGTTGTGTCCATGTAGTCCCCTTATTGTTATTATTGTGCCCCATAGAAACCCACTATTGTTATTATTGTGCCCTTACATTATTATTGTTATGTCGGCTTTGATTATAATATGACCCCTTAGACTCCTATATATAGAAAGGAGGTCTTGTCATTTGTATCACCCAATAATTGTTCAATTGTGTAATGTAAAATAGGTTGCCCCCTCGAAGAGGCTGAATTCTAAGGCGTTTATCTCTCTTTTCTATCTTTTTGTGAGCTTGTTTCATAACAAAATCTATCTAGCCTAGAGGTGATATGCTGAGAACCTCCTCTTCTATTATTTTACGTGAAGGCACCATTGATGGTGTCCAAGTACACTAGCTAATTGGATGCCATGAATTCTTAAAAGAGTTTAAAATCTTCTTCCAATTTCCTTACTTTGTCTTCCATTTCAGATAGAGATTTAATGAGATTAAAGTATCCCCCTATTTACCTATACTATTTTAAGCATAACGGTGATGGCCACACTAGCATGGAGAAATCTACAATTCGCTGAAACCTTGATTAATAATTGATATTAATCCATAAAAAAAATCAATTTCATTAAAAAACTTAAGGTTGGACCACCTTATGGATCAAACTTGGTTTGAGGGAGAAATTGTCGGGTTTTTCTTTTTCCTTGAAAAGTCGCACCATTATCTACTAAGTCAAATATTTAGCCCTCTGCGACTAGGAAAATCCAACACCTATTCTAACCAAAATAATTACAAAAACCAGATTCATCATGAGTTATAGGGCTAGGAAATTTTTAAATACAATAAAACTCTCACATGATATGTATTTCCATGCCACCATGTTACATCAACCAACCAAAGAATTAACTACTTTTAATATATCATAATAGTAGCTTTAAAATATAACCATTAATTTTCCTTTATCATCATGGAATGGCATGTAATACAAGAAATTAAATGGAATGGTTTTTTTTATGCTTTCTGACAAGAAATAAATGATTTCTCTGCTCAGAGTCTAAAAGGACAAAGTGTCCCTGTGAAGGAACTAGGGTGATGCCCCTACTCAGCCATAGTTATAGGTGATAAGACAGTGGATCAAAATGATATAATTCATATAATCTCCCCCTAAGCACAGTGCCTTTTTCCCACTCTGTTTAATCATCCAATATTTGAGCTAAGACAACTTTCACACTCCTTCACTGTCGCATCTGTGTTGTTTTCCTTTTTGGATCCATTATGATATCATTACTAGACCTATGAGATCAAATGAAACCTACCTATGAGTAATATTACAAAGACTAGTAAACCACCTAGCTTCCTCAGATCTTGAATCTGGCTTGGGGGTGATTAGATGCAAGAGATTTTACAATGTCATTGATCTACGGTTGGGAGGAGAGTGGCAATCCCTCCTTCATTTTCCCATTGAAACATTTAGATAAGTAAATTTTTCTATGCTCTTATAATTTTATAAATGGCTATGTTACAACTCTATGCCTATTTTCCATCTACTTGAGGAATAAATAAATGGTATTCCTACATATGTTTAATTGGTATTCCATTTATGAATTGGTTGGAGAACCCAAAAACTATACTCTACATATGAAATAGTTGAATACTTCATGTGGTATTAAATGTCAATTATTATAATCAAGATTGTGTTAATCATTATTACCTACATGCCTCTATTAAGTTGGGCTAGGTCGCCTGTATGAGATTTGGCTATATATATGTACAAGGCTGGACGTACCGACACATACCTGCATTGGTTCAACCATAGAGTAAGATTTCATACTATGAATACGCTATGAAAAATATGGAATATATATGTATATGCTAATAGTGTTGAGAATTCGACAACCAATTTATTCATGTGTTGTCTTTATGCCAATCCTGTAAGATTTCATACGCCAATTGTGTGAGTCAATTGATTGCATACTTGCTAGACCACGACTATGTTACACCAATTATGTACTACACACACACACATATGCGTAAATAGTGGGATTCAACACCAGCCTGGTTAGTTTAAATTTTTTTAATTTGTTGACACAAACCTGGTTAGTTTAATTGCATATTTATCGATTCCAAGGTCATTGCAAATATAAGTATGTGTGTGTGTGCGCGCACGTGCATGCACAAACTGTAAGAATTTATAAATATAAGCATTGTGTTAGAACATGTTGGAGGAGGTGAAGTTAAAATTATATTGATCAATCCTAACAAAGAAACAATGATTTTGTAGCTTGGGAACTAGGTGAGGTAAGTTACGTTTGACATAATGGGATGAGGGTAAAATTATGGTAGTATCAAGGGATATTATTGGTCTGAGGAGGGGTTGTTTGATTAGATAGGTGGTTATTTCATGCTTGTTATCAAGTTGGAACACACAAAATTCCCTCCTTTCTTTATTTCAACTTTCATGATTCTTGACTAAAAAAAAAACTTGGTCGGTGACTATTGACAGTGATTTATTGTGATAATCAAAGTTCTATCAAACTCTCTGAAAATCTAGTCTTTCATGATCGGTCCAAGCATATTGATATCCAGTATCATCATCTCAGAGATTGTGTATTGAGGTGGATCATGTTGTTAGATTACATTCCCACGGAGGAGCAAGATGCTGACATCTTCACAAAGGCATTGTCAAGATGTAAATTCAAGTTTCACAAAGACAGGATCGGGGTAGTTGATAATCCCTTTCTTGTTGAGAGGGAGTGTTGATAAATGACAACAAGAGAGTCCAGTTTAATTTGTCCTTGAATTAAACTCGAAATTAAATTCAAATTCTATTCTCATAACAGCTTAAAATAATTAAATTAAGTTTATTAAACTTACTTAACTTAGGAAATTCGAGTTGGAAGTCTTTTGGAAGTCATGTGTATGTTCTCCCTACTTCGTGGGAGTCCAGTATGAGTTAATTGTGAGTTGTAAAATAGAAGACTCAATTTCATGAGTCAGTTCAGTTAAATTAGTTCTCAAACTGATTGAGAGAACTAATTGTGAGTTAACAGTCAATGGTGACACTAATGAACTCCACCATTGCTACTCTAGTTAACTGATTATTTACTCATTAGAAACTCATGCATGTTGATTATGAGAAAGACCCAGTTGAGACTAGAGTGCAAGGATAGTGTACTATTTGTTTTAGATTTTTCTGAGTTCCACTGAGAGTGCATGCAATCAGGCATTGATCCTTAAGGGGTTGCGCAGTTTTTAGAGGCTTTATTTTCCTTTAAATACAATATATCCTTAATAGGAATTACACATTGGAATAGAGACTTGGAGAGCTTGTGAAGAGGCTAAGCTTTGGCCTTGAGCTTACTTATGAGTTGGAGACTGAATTTGTTGAGTTCTAGGATTGTTCTAGAGAAAACAAGCATTGTAATCTCATCTTGATTTTCTAGAATAATACAGAACAGATAGTGGGGTTTTGAGTTATGGCTTTCCCCGGATATTTATTGTGTTATGTGCATTTGATTCTCTTTCTCTATTGATTATTGTTTGCTCGATGTTTATGGGCTTCTTCTGTAAAGAGTAAAAGTAGATTTTTGTCTCTTGGTTTAGCAAATTGCATTAGCTTATGAATCTACATGATTTTCTACATATATCAGAAACCAAGGAAGATATGGTAATAGTTCTCATTAGAAAACAACCTATGATAATGACGGTGATGATGAATATGACGACGATGATGATTAAATGATGATGATGACGACAACAATACAATGATAGGGACCCCATGCCATTAGAAATTCCCTATATGGGGAAATTATTACCTGCATGTGGGAAAGTTATCATTGATTTAAAAAATGAATAAAATCATTAGACAGTTTGAATTCATCTTCATTACCCATCTAAGTATCCTCAACAATTCAAATTTTGGTTGTAGTGTAGTTTAATTTATTTGTGTTAATTAATTCCTTAATTCAATTTCACAAGTTATATTCGTCTATATGCACAATATATTACAATTTGTACACACATAAATTATTTTTATTGTGTCTTAGCTAGTAACTTCATATCACTTCTAACCATTTTCACCCAATAGATGAAACTGACCATGGTAACTCTTATTCAACTAATTGAGCTTGTTATTTTCAACCAACAACATATTTCTCATCTTTCTCTTTCCCTGATGATGGATCCCATTTGGGATTCGAAACGTTGGTGTAAAAAATTCCAGTAATGTGGGTTCTCCGGCCAAAAATTCAAAAAACTCAAACCACAGATCTCTGAAATTCACATACATTTTAATGACATTAATTGCATAAAGTAATGAGTATATCTATAAGAATATTCAAAACACCAATTTAGATCACGAGTTCTAAATATAGTAATTAAATGACTAGTACAACCAAATAAAAATGAACCATTTCAAAATGGGACATAAAAAATATCCTTATTTAAATATTTAGAAATCTTCATTTATTTTATCATTTTTATCTATGTCTTCCGATGCTTCCTTGTCAATGTTCATATGTTCTTGTAGGCAATTAATATTACTCTTCCTAAACCATTATGCTAAAGTCATATTTTGATCATCCTCATCTTCACCTTCATCATATTTTGTATCAATAAAATTTGTTTCTAGATCGAAAATATCAATGTTATTAGATCTATTAATTTGATCTTCATTTTGTATAGCATCAATATTGTCTTCTTCTATAAGATCATTTGCCTTTGGAAATTGTTGATTGTCATTGTTAATTGCCTCATCTAATTTATCATTTTTTGAAGATACACTTCTAGCCCCGCTTCTCCATAGTGCTAAAGGAATGTTATCATTATCATATAGTTCATAGTTTTTGGATGAACATCTTCATCTTGAACATCATCATTGATGCCAATTTGTTCAATGTTCCTGGATTCCTGAACTATATTTGGTTGGTCATCATTAATTATTTGGAACGTATTAATACATATAAGTATCTGTTAACGGTACTAGATCCCTCCAACATATAGGGGGTTTCCTTGATATGAACTCCCAATTAGACCTCACACTGTTTGGTATAGGAGCCCAATCCAGAATTGTGGCCCGACTGCCATATACTTAAATATTCTCCTTGGTTGTAGTCGTTAGCATGAGAGAGCAACACACATGAACTTTCAAATGAGCTAGTAAGTATACCTTGTGAAATGTTCAATTGTAATATGTATTCATGTTATTTCACTGAAAGGGAAGAGAAAGTGGGCCTTTAGAATAAAAGTATTAGTACTATTCCAATAAATATGCACACACATACATATGAAAACATCGATAACTATCTAGCGAATTAGTTCACATGGACATAACAATCATCAGAACCATTACAACAGACATTCAACAAGATGAGCACCAAAGTCAATGAAATAGTTCAATTTCCTTAGTACATATGAAAAAAAACACTGCAAACATATAAAGAATAGTCGTATTACATTTACGATATATGCATGAAAGTGTGTTGGCTCAATGAGCTTCGAATATTAAGAGAAAGTTCCAATATACATTGATACAATGAGGTGCCACTAGCTCCAGTATTGGAACATTAAGCCACTACTTTCTCTCCAAAAGAGCGATCTTTCTCTCTAATGCCTAGGTGGAAAAGCCAAGGTGAAAATTCCTTTGCTTGAGTAATGAGGCTTCTTTTATAACTAATGGTGTAGAACACAAAGTAAATTCAATTCCCTTGTGAGAGATCCGCTAGACTCTTCTAGCTTTAAATTCTTCTAATTGAGGTCCTCCAAGGGAACCTCTTTTTCCCTTCCATAATGCTCAACGACTTGTAGTCAAATATCTTTCTATAGTTTATAGGCACCCCTATTCTCTTCCATTCTTCCTCAAAAAATTTCTAATTGAGACTTGCATCAATAGGAAAGGCATGAAGAATAATTGAATATCCCTAAATGTTTTTAAGATTTTGGATGATGCTACTAAGGGATTATTTTAGATCACGAACATCCTTAATTAACATACAAAAATAGTAGTGGCACCAATACACATTCATGGTAGCAAATGTTGGCCAGATTGAGTGGATGAAGGGAGGGTAACATAAAGGCAAAGGAAGGTGGAATATATAGTGTAGGAGTCAAGGGTTTGAGGGGAAGTGAAGGAGGAGGAGAAGGTGATTGCATTGAAGGAATGGAAAATTCATAAGGTAGGAGGGATGGTGTTGTCCATTGAAAATGTGGACGAGGGAAGCAAGGCATGAGTTCAAGGAGGTTGATGAAGACCCTTCTTAACCCTTGAACCATGTCAAATACAATTATCATGTTATGGATTATTAAGTGCATAGTTTAAACAAATCATGGATATGAATTATGGATTTTTTTAGGACCTTATGTGTGTCTTAGGATGATCTTTAGATAAGGGGTTATATTGTTTTTAAAGTATAGTTGATGCAAGGGCAGGATAATTGAGCCCCATTTCTAGAGGATGAGATGATGATATGGAATTCTCCAAGGATGAATATATAAGATAAGGTTAGGTATCATAAAAGTGTGATTCTTTGGAAGGCCACAAGTGATTTTGTTAAGTCCCTATAATACTAGTGATTCCCCCATTACTATTTTCATTGTAACCCTTATTGTTATTATTGTGCCCCTATTGTCCCCATATTGTTATTAGTGTACCCCATAGAAGCCCACTATTGTTATTGTTGTGCCCTTATATTATTATTGCTATGTCGCCTTTGATTATATTGTGACCCATTAAACTCCTATATATAAAAAGGAGGTTTATGCATTTGTGTCATCCAAGAATTATTCATTTGTGTAATATAAAGGAGGTTTCCCCATCGAAGAGGCTGATTTTGAAGTTGTTAATCTATATTTTCTATATTTTTGTGAGCTGGTTCATACTTGGGTTTCACTGCTCCAAACAGGTCATCGTGGAATTTTCGCTATAACCTTTTTTCTGCAACGTTTCAGAAGTTAAAAAATAACCCATTTGAGCCGAAATCTCGATGATCCTTGGGCTCAAAGTTCAGATCTTGTCTCGCTATATTTTTGGAGATATCATCTAAGGAAGTTAGGGTTTTTGTAGGCTCCCGAATTACATCCCAAACAAGTGACCTTGGGAAAATCATCATAACTTTCTCTCTAAGTATCAGATTGAAATTTCGTAAGAAGTTACAGAAAGAGGAAGGACTGTAGTTTTCTGTGCATAGTTTTCAAGTCCGAAGGTTGAAAAAGTGACACGTGGCACTTCATACAAGTTCTCTCTACTGAAAAAGTGTATAATCAGGACATCTTGGGAGATTGGGCATAACTCTTCCTTGGAGAATCCAACTTCAATCAAATTGGTGGTGTTGGAAAGAGGAATAAGATGGTTACCACATTTCGCAATTTCAGACCTTGGAGATCCGAAATTTCAGAGATACATCAGATTCAATATCGAGCTCCTACAAAGTAAAAAAAAAAAGTGTGTAGTTTTTTTAAAATTTTTCATAAGTTTGGTTTGAAGCATTAGTTTGAAGGAATTCAAAGGGCATAGTGAAACATAATGATCATTAATTGATGCCCAAAAGAAATAAAATGGAAACACCAAGTAAGCAACCTGAAAGCTCTAGCATGACTCATGAAGAAGAGGAAGAAATGCAACATGATATACCAAAATTACGAGACCAAGTGCAACAAAATTCACTCTCACAAAAAGTAACAGAAGCTAAGATGGATGGTTTAAAGAGAGGTGTGGAAGCCAAGATGGATGGCGTGTAAGATAAGATGGATGGTTTAAAGAAAGGCATGGAAGCTAAGATGAATGACATGGAAGCTAAGATGGATGGTTTAAAGAAATGTGTGGAAGGTAAGATGGAAGGAAAAATGGAAGATTTGAAGACAGATTTGACAAAGTTGCTATAAAAAATGTTTACTAATGGTGAAAGGGTAGTAAAGGAAACTCATCATGAGAACAAAAGAAATGTTAATCATGATTTCATAGGCTCTAACATTGGATTGAAGACCCACCATGTTCCAAAGATCGTTATGAGGAAATTTGATGGCAAGGATCCTGTAACATGGATACTACAGATGAAGCAATATTTCGATCTCCATAATGTGCAAAACGCACAAAAGGTATGCATTGCAACTTTAGATTTGGAACCAAATCAATTTGTATGGTATTGATGGCTTTTCTCTCATAAATAAATTGTCACTTGGGCAATTTTTATGGAAGAAATGATAGCACATTATGAGGATACAAAAAGAAACACCTTTTTTAGCCAATTGATAAATCTCAAACAAAAGGGTTCAATGATGAAGCACATTGAGGACTTCCAAAAATTGAATATAAGGGTAAAATATATTCCAGAGGAGCATATGATTGATGTGTTCATAGGGACTTTAAAGGATAACATCCAACATGAGGTTTGCCTTTGGGAACCTGATTCATCAGAGAAGGAATTCAAGTTGGCAAGAAAAATGGAAAGCAAAATTATGGCAAGCAGGAAGCCTACTACTCACAACTATAAAGATGGAAGTGTTGTTTCCCCTAGCCTTCCACAACCTACAAGGTTGACACCACAACAATTGGAAGAAAAAAGAGAAAAAGGGCTTTGTTACAGTTGTGATATCAAATACACTAAAGGTCATAAGTGTGCTGAGAAGAAATTATTTTACATAGATTGTAAAGAGGAGGAAGAAAAGGAACAAGAAACATCAAAAGAAGAAGATATACACCATGAAAAAACCCTAGAGAAAGAAGAAATGAATCCAACCATATCTTGTAATGCATTGGCTAGAATTATCAATTCTGAAACTATTAAGAAGAAAAAGGTAATAGTGTTAATTGATTCGTGTAGTACCCATAATTTTATTCATTATAAGATAGCCAAGGAATTGAATTGATTCCTATATCCAAACTAGAGTTTCAAGTGATGGTTGCAAGTGGAGGAATCATAAATTGCTCTGGAAAGTGCCATAATATCAAGCTATCCATGGGAGAATATGTATTGAATAGCCCAATTCTTTTTAGCACAATGGGTGGTGTTGATGTTGTACTAGGAGTCCAATGGCTACAATCCTTGGGTACAATAGATTTTAATTTTCAAGAACTTTTCATGAAATTTTGTTCTGAAGGAAAGGAAGATGAATTAATGGGTATCATAGGGAAACGGGGAAAGATAATCAACTCTAACAGAATGACAAAGCTTCTAAATAAAGAACAATGAGGCGTAATTACACAATTATGTTTTCTAGAGGTTCGCACATCGAAATCATCTATTTCTCCAGATCTCCAAAAAGTCTTGGACAATCATTCCAAGGTATTTGAGACTCCCAAAGGCCTCCCACCTATTCGTGATCATGATCATGCTATTCATTTGATTATAGGAAGTGTTCCTCCAAACATCAGGCCTTACAGATATCCCTATGCCCAAAAGAGTGAAATTGAACGTATGGTTGCAGAAATGTTAGAGGCTGGTATAATTCAAGCTAGTCAAAGTTGTTTCTCTGCTCCAGTAGTATTGGTGCACAAGAAGGATGGATCATGGTGTATGTGTCTGGATTATAAGGAGCTCAACAAGCTCACTATTAAAGATAAATTTCCCATTCCTGTGATTGATGAATTATTGGATGAATTGCATGGATCATTTTACTTCACCTAATTGGATCTTCATTTAGGATATCATAAAATTAGAATGAAGACTGAAGACATTCCGAAAACAACATTTAGAACTCATGAGGGTCATTATGAATTTTTTGTCATGCCTTTTGGCCTTACCATTGCACCTTCTACATTTCAAGGTTTGATGAATTCCATTTTCAAACCCTTCCTTAGAAAATTTGTGTTAGTATTTTTTGATGATATACAAATTTACAACAAGTATTGGAAGGATCATGTTCAACATGTTGACAGGGTGCTCAAACTATTGGAGAGAAACAATTATATGAAAAAATCTCTAAATGTTTCTTTGGAGTACAAGAGGTTGAATATCTAGGTCATATTGTATCTCATAAATGTGTTAAGGTAGACCCTAGCAAAATTAAAGCCATTAAGGAATGAAAAATCCCCACATCCATAAAGAATCTACGAGGATTTCTCGGGTTGAAAGGGTATTATCGCAAGTTTGTTAAGAATTATGGGAGAATAGAAGCACCTCTAACAACATTATTGAAGAAGATGCATTTTCATGGACTCCAGAAGCAACAAAGGTCTTTGAACATCTTAAAGAGGCAATGCGCTAAGCATTGGTCTTAGCTACGCCGGACTTCACAAAAACCTTTATTGTGGAATGTGATGCCTCAGGAAATGGAATTGGTGTTATTTTAATGCAAGAAGAAAGAACCTTGCGTTCGAAAGTCATCCAATCAAAAGAAAGTATTTACACAAATCTATTTATGAGAAGGAAATGTTGGCAATACTACATGCACTTAAGAAATGGCGACCCTACCTAATGGGAAGACACCTCAAGGTAAAAACGGATCATGATAGACTTAAATACTTTTTAGAACAAATATTATCTTCAGAAGAGCAACAAAAACGGGTCACAAAGACGTTGGGTTATGACTTTGAAATCATCTACAAAAAAGGGAAACAAAATATTGTGGTAGATGCACGCTCAAGAAAGGATGATGATGTGGAAGCGTTGCTTTGTGCCATTTCTATTATCCAACCAGATGGGATAAACGAAGAAAGGGATGAATGGAAGAATGACGAAGAAGTGTGGGCACTCTTTCGGCCGGATAAGTCGTTCTTGTGGACAAGACCGACCTCCCTAGTATCTATGGATATCTAGCGACAAGCAAACCAAACAAATTCTATCTTTCTCTAAATATGCGATTTATAAATAAAGGCTAATAGATGTTTTAGGCCTACCTCGGGTCCAGTGCTAGTTTGTGGAAGCCACGCTCTGTTGGTCCAAATGAGCTCCCTTTAAAAGAATCAGCAAACACAAACATGCACACATATCAAATAGCATCTGAAAAGCCAATATAATAAACCATATTTATCATGATGATCAAGGAATTCATGAAATAAACCATAGAAGACAATTTATTGAGAAAAGTGAATCTAATTGTATTAACTTTAATCAAAGAAGAACTTTACAACCTTGGTGCCTTGATGCTGTACAAGTTCCTCCCAGGGTCCAGCAAGAATCTTCTCTACTTTCACAAGTTTCACTCTCTTCCCAAAGAAGCCAAAAGGTATGTAATCTCTCCTCTCAAGCTCAAATAGAAAGTCTAATTTCCAACAAAATTTACCCTAAAAAATGTTCAGCTTTCAACTTCCCTAGCAACCAGCTCAATGCCTAAATTTATAGTGCAGAGGAGGGAAGTTACTAGGTCCACCTTCAAAGGGATAGAGCCCTCCTTCAAAGGGATAAGCTCCTCTCATCAAGGGGTTAGCTCCTTTAGTTATGGGATGCATGAACCACCTAGGAGTGAACCAACCATGTCAAGATTCCTTCTAGAAGCGTCCAGAATTAACCCAAAGTGAGTTTTTAAGAATAAACTTGCACCTTTTTGACTTTCACAGGGGTCCGCACCCACTCCTTTAGAGACAGAGCGGGCAGGTCCGCAGGTAACATGACCAAAGGGTGCGGGACCGCAGGTAATAGTAAGAGAAAGTGTGGAAACGGAGTTTTATAGCTTTTCAAAGACTTTCTCTCATTTTTAAAGCTTGACATGAAGAGCTTAGGTTTGAGACTTGCACAGGAGGTCAGTATGAGTGATGATAGACCCACACTGACTGCAAAAAGTCATGGTGACAATATTTTGTGTAACAGATTGCCCCCTAAAGTGTGAAGTCTGTAGTAGATGAGGATTTCATTTATCATCTAAGAAGAGTGAAGTACTTTATCATTTCGAGGATCATCTTGTGGAGAGCCTGGTTGGAACCTGTAAAAACATTCAATGCAAAATATATATATGAGATCATATCATCGCTGAGGTAGGCATTCCCATACTCAGATCAAAACTGACTAGAAAACTAACTAAACTGCTCTGATATAGGAATGATCTTGTAATACATCACAAGTATAGACACATGTAGACACAGTATGGGCGCAACCATCTATTTATGAACAATCCACTATATAATGAATACAAAATTCCTCGCAGCCTAGATGATGGAAACTAGATCCAGGGTCTTGATTTCTACTTCCTGAAATAGTACGATTTTATCCATGTGAATGAATGTGTCGAAGTCGAACATGGTAGAAACCACTTGATTACCAGTCAATGATGTAAACTGTTAACAAGTGTGAGAGAAACCACCAGTAATGTCAATGGCTCTCAAAGTACTCAGTACAATCCATGAAATGTGAATAGATGTGTTGATGTCGAACATGTCACGGAATCCTTTGATCGAAGGTCAATGATGCAACCTGTCGTCGAAGGCGAGAAACCCGCCATTGAGGCATGAAGATTCCAAGGCACTGACGATTTCTAGATCATCTTTTTGGATAATGAGCTGAAGTCGATAGAAAGCGATCCGTTGTAGGCAAGCCCACAACACGAAATCATAGATCAAGTTTGAAGAAATATAGTTGCAAGGGCTGAATCAGGGATGGTCAAGATGGATGACAGATATTTTACAGATGAATGGTTTATTTGCATTGACCTCTTGAACACATAATGACACAGCAGATGGTTTGGTGACAATTGACCCAAAGTTAATACCTAGAAACCGGCTGAAGACTTTCAATATGGTTTGATCAACTGTTAGGCAAAGGATTTCCCAACCCAGGTAAACAAAAAGTGTTGTGTTCAAGAGTGGTTAAATGTTTTTCTGAGACACAAAGTATAACAAACAGGTTCATTTTTCTCTCTTTCCCCCCACCATTTCTGGCAAGTACCTCTTTATTTTTGACAAGCTTGAGGAGGATAACATTTGCTTGATTATAAGCTCATCCTTTGGATGAGTACAAATTAGTTTAAATTCGAACCCTAAGAAGGAGTGGTCCATTCCTATTTGTAACTGAACAGGTCCTTTACTGTTAAATTTTAATGAGTCCAGTATAGGAGAAACTCGGCGTTTTTCAATTTTAGGGAGTCGGAAGAAAAACTTAAGAAAACTCCATGGTTGTCCTTTTTCGTAAATTTGTGTCTCCCAAGCCCGAAAAAGTATAAAATAATACTTGAAAGAACTGCTTGACCATTACGATCAATGAGTGCTTTTCATAATTAGTGTCTCTGATCTGAAAAAGTAAAAAAGCGATCAACGACACGTCGTTTTATAAATAATATCGAATTTGAAATGACAAAAATCCGGTAATCTTTTCATGTTTTTACGGTCAGAAAGGGGTTGTAAGTGGACCGTCTTTTTAATTCCGTTTTAACGAGCTTAAAAAGAAAAACTTGGCAATCTTTTCATATTTTAGGAGTCAGAAAAGAGCTTAAAGGTGACTCTAACGTTTTTTGTTGAAAATAATCAATTTTGCCTGAAAAATCCGTTATCTTGCACAAAAACTCAAACATTACTCATACTTGTTTAAAATAAATAAAAATGCTTCAAAAGTTACCTCTTTAAAGTGAAAAATAAACAAATTAAAAATTCATTTATTCAAAAAAGCTTATAAAAAGGGCTTTTGTAAATTCACTTTTACCGTTTGACTTCAAAGTGAGAAAAGAGAGCTTTTGGTAAGAAACTTCCCGTGAAGATTGCGGAAAATCCGTCCGTTGGAATCAACCATCATCACCTCCAGGTAATCCACATCATCTTACTCTTGTATTTCATCTGTTTGAAATTTGTTTTTAGGGTTTTATTTTCATTTTTAGGAAATATTTAGGTTAAAAGACCGCGCGCGGGGGTCCGCAGGCGCAGCATGGGAAACCTGCGGACCCCGACTTTTTCTCATGCAGAAAAAAGTCAGGGGCCCGCACCTGCTGTATAGCCAGAGTGCGGACCTACACACTGTCTCTAACATAGAGGGTGCAGTCCCCATGACATATGTTCTAACATTCCAAATTTTTCAATTTTTTCCCAAAAACTTTGATTTAAAATATTCTAATCCGCCTTTTCTTTGAATGTAGGGTATACACCATACTTGACTGGTGGGAACGAGAGCACGAGGATGTGGACCTCGCTACGATTAATCATCAACCTTCAATTGATGCATTGAAGGCATGCGACTTATTCAAATTCTGGGCCATACCTGGCATGAGGGCCCAGGTGGACTTTTTGCAGTGGCTGGTAGACAGGTGGAATGTACAGGACCAGTGTTTCTTTATTGGTGGCCACCAGCTCGAAATGGAGCCAGAGGACATTTACTTTTTGACTGGTTTGCCTAAGAGAGGTGAACAATTGACTCTATTCGGGGCTAGGCCAGGTGGCCAGTCTGTCGATAGCCTCCGGCTAGAGTTTTGTAACGACCAAACCAAGGACAAAGGGATTGATATCAAAACCATTTCCCGTCCTGAACTCAAAGTGATTGCATTTACTGTCACCAGACTCTACGGAAGCGCAACACTACATATGGCCACTAGATCCCAAATGCGGATGGCAGTAGACTGCTTTCGAGGCACCATCTTCAACTGGTGTGAAGCTGTGTTGGTTAATGTAAAAGGCCAACTGACTAGAGCAATGAACGGACAACTGAAAAACTTTGGATATGGTTTCTTGGTTGTGAGCTTTGGTCTAGAGAGGGTACCAATGTTGGCCCCACAACATCTTTCCGTTGGAGTTGGACTTCCCCGAGAGCCCAAACTGATGTGTTGGGTTGCAGTTATGGCCCGTCATCCTGAGGAGGGTTCAGAGGTTGTTCGATTTCCTCCTGAGTATTTTCATTGGTTGGAGAACCAAATTTTCGCGATTCAGGATTTTCCTTATGCTAGGATGGATTATCGTGGTGACCTAGACATGGCTCTTCCACCAGGAGAGCAATGGGATGACTCAGGTAAAATCATTTTCAACATTTTCTAATTTAATTTTTTTTTGTTTTTAAATCGTCCCAAAATTAATAGTAAAAAGTTTCAAATGCAGATGTAGGTCCACGACGACCAGCCACTCTCCGGCCTTATGAGAGGAAATAGCCAGCTGCAGCAGCACCAGCCCCACAGGACGAATCTACAGAGACCCTAGCCGAATTGGAAAACCATCTAGAGCGTTTGACAGCAGACATTCCAGAGACCAGCATAGATGACATTCCTCTTAGGCTACAATGCTATTTGATTGGGGTCCCAGGACCTTTCAGTGGGTTCCTTTGTAGGGTGGCCCGTGCAGTGGTTTCTTATAATGATCATCACCAGTGATAGGATGATCGCCTATTGTAGACTCATATGACATTTTTTCTTTTTGTACTATCATTTTGCCGATCATAAGGTGTTTTTTGACCTATGATCGAAGATGATGTATATATGACACACTTCTATGCTATGCTATATCACTATTACTGGCTATCTTGTAAAACATGTTATGGAATATTTTTAAATTTACTGTTTGATTATTGCAAATGTCTACTTAACATTCGAGAAGCAATTGCATCTGCTAATGTATTTAAATATCTTGGAATATGTTGATATTCAATATAGTCAAATTCACGTTCCAAGAGATGAACTCTCAAAAATAATCTCAATAACACTGGATTTCTAATGGCATAAACTCTATTAAGCTGCAATACAATGAGTTCAGAATATAACCTCACAATCAAACTCTGAATCCCAAATGAGATGGATTCAGATAATAACTCAATCACTGCACTACACTCTGCAATGTTGTTCATTGTTTGACCGAGGCTTACCCCATCCATAGATACCAACTCATCAGAGGGTGAATAGATAACCGAAGCTACGGAAGAAATGTTCCATGTATTACGACAAGCACCATCAGCAAAACCAATGTACGTTTGGAGAGACGTTGACATCTGCAATATCAAGAGTAAAATCAAGATAAGCAAGAATAATGACAAAAACGCTCTCTAAACTAAGCACACTTTTTAATCTAAAACACACTAGCTAGAAAGAAAACTAATCTAACTAAAATCTCCACACCTAGATTTAAGCATAATATCTCTTCAGATAAAGACCATTTCTGGGCTTACCTAAAGAGACCCCGTCAAAGTCTACCAATTCATAGGCCCCTTTTGCCAACTTTCGCTTAATAGCATAAGGACCATGCCACATGGGTACGAATTTTCTAGCGCTTAACTTATCATTTGCTTGATCATACAATAAGACTAAGTCTCCTTCCGAAAAATTACGAGGTGTAACATTTCGATCATACTGAGCTTTAATACGTTTGGCATGAGTTTCGATTGCTAGTGCAGCATCATGTCGATTCTCATCTAGTTGAGCCAAGTACAACAAACATTTCTCCTCTTCGGAAGTGGCTAGAAGTAATTCTATGGCCATTTGCAATGACGGGATTTCGCATTCAATGGGTAACACAGCTTCCAAACCGTAAACTAGTTGGAAAAGAGTGAAACCAGTTGATGTTTTTACTGAGGTTCGATATGTCCAAAGCGCTGAAAATAGCATGTTATGCCAATTCGACCTATGAATCCCAATGATTCGTCGGATCATGATGACTAGAACTTTGTTGATGGCTTCAACCAAACCATTAGCCTATGGATAATATGGAGTTGAACTGTCGTGATGCAGGCCAAGTTGATCTATTAGTTCCGTCATCATAATGTTTCGAAAATGACGCCCATGATCAGTGATAATCACTTGTGGAACACCGAACCTAGCAATTATATGATTGAAAATGAAAATCGCAGCATTTTTTCCGTCTGCCGCAAATGTAGGCATCGCCTCGTCCCACTTGGTAAAATAATCTACCGCAAGGATGATATACGCATGCCCCCCAGCCGAGTGAGGGTTACATGTAATAAAATCGATACCCCATTTCGCAAAAGGACCAACGGCAATTATAGGGTGGAGAGGAGTAGGTGGAGCGCGCATCTTTCGATAAAAAATTTGGCAGTTGTGGCATTTTCGGACTGCGTTAATACAATCTTTAAACAAAGATGGCCAGAAATAGCCAGCGCACAATATCTTTTGGGCTGTGGCAAACCCAGACATATGAACGCCACATGCTCCAGAGTGATAGTCATTTAGAACCCTTTCAGCTTCCTCATGAGTTAAACAACGTTGGAAAACAGAGTCCGCCCCACAACGATAAAGTGTATCTCCAATAATTCTGTATTGTTGGGATTGGAATCGTATTTTTCGACGCTCTGATCTTGAAATTTCAGGCCGAAAGGATTGGGTTTGGAGATAAAATATGATATCTCCATACCATGGATCAAGAGTGTTGATTAGAAACAAGGATTCGTCCGCAATGGGCTCTTCCGCCATAGTTTCAGTATCAGCACACGGGAAGTCACACATCAACTCTG
This sequence comes from Pinus tabuliformis, assembly GCA_031772625.1. Taxonomy (NCBI): domain Eukaryota; kingdom Viridiplantae; phylum Streptophyta; class Pinopsida; order Pinales; family Pinaceae; genus Pinus; species Pinus tabuliformis. The sequence continues at coordinate 793,281,777 of CM062807.1, read as the reverse complement.
CAAAAACTAAAGATTTCTTTGACTTAGATTTTTCAAACTCCAAGTCAAATTCCTGCAGGATAACAATCCATTTGGAATACTTGCCCCCTAGCAATTGTTTTGTCAAAATATAGATCATAGGGTTACAGTCGGAAATTACAGTAGTTTTGCGTAGTAAAATGTAATGACGAAAATGTTGGACAGCTTGAACAGCTGCCAAGGCCAATTTCTCCACATGTGAATATTTTAGCTCAGTTGGATTCAATGTGCGACTAAGATAATAAATCACATGTTCACTACCGAATTCATCTTCCTGAACTAACACCATTCCGATGGTGGAATGGGAGGCGGCGAGATACAAGAGGTAATCCTGGTTGTAGTTGGGAGGATGCAATAACGGTGCATGGGTCAACGCGTGTTTTAGAGCATCAAAAGATTTGTCAGCTATCTCATCCCAAAAGAATGGAGTATTCTGTTTCAACAACCTAGTAAAACCCTTTGTGATTTCAGCGTAGTTAGGAATGAATCGACGTAAAAAGTTTGCTTTCCCTTGCAAACTTTGGAGTTGGCAAAGAGACGAAGGAGGAGGCAATTTGACAATGGCTTCAACCTTCGAGGGATCGACACGAATGCCAGCTTTCGAAACAACAAATCCCAGTAACCGACCCGTTTCTATACAGAAAACACACTTGTGTGGATTCAACCTAATTCGATAATGCCTACATCTCATAAAGATTGCTCGTAAATGAGTGAGATGATCGGCTCTATGTAATGACTGAGCAGGTAAATCATCGAGATAGGGTTGCACAATGTGCTTGATGTCATGAAACGCGTAAGACATGGCCCTTTGAAAAGTTGCTCCGACGTTCTTGAGCCCAAAAGGTAATTTTCAATAAGAAAATGTCCCCCATGGACAAATGAAAGCCATTTTTGGTTGATCAACAGGTAGAATATTGATTTGATTATAACCGGAAACACCATCCATGAAGGAGAATATTTCACTACGGCACAATCATCAATGATTTGATCGATATAGGGAGTTGGATAATTGTCTTTTGGATAGGCTCGATTAATATCCCTATAATCGATACATATTCTTATTGTCCCTTGCTTTTTATTAATAGGAACAATATTCGATACCCAATCCATTAAAGGAATTGGATAAATGAAACCTGCTTTAAGTAATTTTTCAACTTCTGCTTTAATTGCAGCAACTTTTCGCGGGTGAATCTGACGCAAACGTTGCCGGACGGGTTTAGCATCCGGGTAAGTTTTGATTTCATGAACAACAATTTCAGGGTCAATTCCTGGCATTTCCTCATATGACCAGGCAAACACGCCGTGGAATTCTTGAAATAGGGCCTTATATGTTTGAATTTCATTTTCTGTACAAGAGGCACCTATATGAATGTTTTCAACAATTCCAGGCTTAACCGAAATGTCAATAGGAATAGTTCGAGAAATATTTCCCAAATTTAACTCAGAATCAGGATTTTTCAATGGATTCTGAGGTTCCTTGACATAATCAGTCGTAAAAATAGATGAAAAATCATTTTCAAAACGATCAATCTCAGGTAAAAACAAAGATCTATGATGAAGATCTTCCCATGGTAAATCATCAACAGATAAGATTTCACGAATTTGCTCATCAATGTGAACAAGTTCGGAAAACGTTGTTGAATCTGAGTCTGATATTGAAAGTGATTCTTCATGGACCACATTCATTAAGTCAATTTCGGTTGAAGAAGGGTCGGAAAACGACTGTACGGCCTGATACGCAATTTCATATGGACTCAAAGGCATAGCATCGCCAAATGAATCTATCTCAGATTCGGAAGGTACGATCCAAGGATCATCATAAACAATAGTGTCTGATGAAATCATATGAATGGTTGCAGTAGAAGGTGATACGTTGGGAGGAGGAAAGGAAAAAGTTCCTAGTAGACCAGAATCTTTAACTAGTCCTACTCCAACATCCTTATAAGGGATAGTTGTTTTGCCGACATGCTGGATACTTTCAGAAGAGGCTGGGTCAGATGAAAAGTAAGTTCGCTGGTCTATAGTTACGATCTTTCCATTATGAGGAAACTTTATGAGCCGAAAGACCAATGAAACAACAGCAGGCATAGCGTAAGACCAACTACGACCCAAGAGAAGGTTGTAATCTAGAGGGGCATCAACCACCTCCACATCTAGATTAACAGTTTTGCCTTCAATCCCTATAGGTAAATCCTGTAGAATGCCAAAAGGATGGAACCCACGGCCACCAAAAGCCTTTAGAATCATCGGGGATTGATTAAGTGTAGGAGAACCAAGCGATCTCCAACACTGGATCGACATAATACATGTTGAAGCTCCCTCATCAATCACAGTCCTATAGCAAGGTCTGTTTTTGACTAACACTAGAATCTGGAAAGCTATTTGATGAGGTAAGCGAGGTGTACTATTTTCTAGATCGAAAATTATAAGGTTCGAGTCCTCAATATCAACAGCTCCTGTAGCCGACAATAGAAATTTACGTTGTGCTGGACATGATTGCAGCACCTCCAAAGCCGACATTGCTGAAGGTGAAATAGCCAAATCTTCAACAATGTTATAGTTCTGAGCAGCTCTCGCATGTGGATTGAAAGCTGACTTTTGAAGTATACCCTTGGCGGGCGGTTTGATTACTAAGTTTGGGTTAGGTTTCTCGATCTGTAGTGGATAGGAACTGGGAGTTGAAGTTGATGGGTTCGAATTAGAATATTCTGCTTCCTTACCACCAACAGGACTTTTACTTCCATAATCTTGCGATCGTGTCACAATCCTAACATGGGACATCATCATTATGGGTTCTTTTGAGGCATTTGAGGAAGAACCTATCATCTTACTGTCTTGACTAGGAAAAGGATCCTTCAAAACAGCAGGCGTTTGAGAACCTTTGACAATTTTCGCAACCTCAGCGCGATGAGGGCAGTCTCTTGTAAAATTCTCTTCGTCACAAATGAGACAAGGATAACGAGGTGTGGGTTTCTCATCAGTATATTCCATTTTTTCTGGTTTCTCTTTCGAATTTTTATCTGTTTTATTTTTCTTCTTCCCTTTCTTCTTACCGCCGGATTTTGATTTGGCCGTAGATGACTCTACAACATGAATATTGGCAAAAATTTCGACGGAAGAATCTCTTGTTGGGGAATCTGGTAAAGTTATGATAGGAGAAGAATTCTTGGAAGATTTCTTCTTACTTTTGGTATTAACTGTACCAATCATACCATCAGCGGCATGAGACCCTGAAGGAGCTGCAGTTATTTGATTTTGTTTAGGAAGATCGGGGATTTTCTCGTGTAAGGTACCCGATTGCGTATAAACAAGGTCAAGGTACTGAGCTTGAGCAATTACTTGCTCTTCAGTAACGACTCCTGCCTTAGCTACATCCTCAGTGATTTTTGGTAGTAATGATTTGACAAACCATTCTGCTAAGATCTGATCCGGAATAAAAACTTTCACTAAATGCCGTCGATGTCTCCATTTATGAATGTGATCTGAAATGTAAGTGGACGTTGACTGTTTTAATGAAGTCAAAAATTCTGTGCCATTGTCATATATGACAAGCAACTGAAAATGAGTTAAAATGGAAGTAGCTAACTGACTAAAGTTATAAAAAGTGGCTCGCGGTAACTCAATGTACCACTTGACCGCAAGACCAATTAGAGTGTGTTGAAAAAGACGTAAATGAATTGAATCATCTGAAATGGAGTTAGATGCACACCAGAGGTGATAAGTCATCACATGGTTTGACGGATCCTCTCCTAATTTACCTTCAAACTTAGGAATATCACTAGGCAACTTATTCGGCATTGACGGCCAAAACAGAAGATAATTAATTGGATCGTTCGTAAGGCGTGACAAATCAGGCAAGTCCAAAGTTGCAATGAACGGTAACTGACGATTAGGGTCTCTAAAACTCTGGGTCATAAGACCAGCCCCAGGAGGAAGATATCCAGGATAACTAGGAATTGGAATTGCATTTGGGATATTATATCGTCCCGGAAAACCAGGATTAACCGGACCGTACTGGGGTTGTTGAGGTTGCTGATAAGTATATCCAGGGTACGGTTGATATTGATAGACTGGGTTCTGCACAGTATGACCGAATTGGTACTGTCCCTGGTACGGTTGATAAGTAAATTGAGGTTGACTTGTGACAACCATACTTGGACCAGGTTGTCCTACAGGAATCTAAACCGAAGTTTGAATTGTAGGTCCAGACTGAGGTAAAGATGCTTGAGGAGTTGATGCAGGAACAGTAGAAACCGAAGCTGTCGATACTCCAGAAGTAGGTGGGGTAGACGGAACAGATGTTGCAGCAGTTGCAGCAGTCATTTGAGGCGGAGTTCGAGGCGAACTAGGCCTAGGCTGAGAAACTACAGAAGGTGCAGAAGTTTGAATAGTAGGCTGGACAGGTTGCTGGGTTGAACCAGAAACCAAGGGTTGTCCAGATTGAGATGACAACTGCACATTCGGTTGCAAGATCTGTTGAGATTGAGATGGATCCCACACTATATTCATTCCGGGGTATGGACCCATAGAAGGTTGAGCATATTGAGGACCATAACCGGGTTGAGGGTAGGGTTGATAATTCAAAGGTACATTTCCAGTTCCTTGGACAAATGATTGACCGGAAGGTGGTTGGAAACCTTGGGTTGGGTATTGACCTTGAGGTTGATAACCTTGAGGCACGTATTGATACTGGGGTTGACCTTGAGGTATATATTGATACTGGGGTTGACCTTGAGGTACGTACTGAGTCTGGGGTTGACCTTGAGGAATGTACTGTCCTGTAGGTATGTACTGTCCTTGAGGTTGCCCCCCAGGTGGTAATTGGGTACCTTGAGGTTGCCCCCCAGGCGATAATTGAGGACCTTGAGGCTGCCCCCTAGGCGGTAACTGGCCACCTTGAGGTTGCGGATTTTTAATGGTACCTGACATCATAAGAATATCTTCTACACTCAACGGTTTAGTTCCGTTATTACCAGTTAATAACCCTTGTTCAATAGGTTGAGGAGATGCTCCTGAAAAAGTACCAGTAAGTGACTGATACCCAGAGGGAACAGAAGGACCGCCATACAAAAATGTTTTTGGAGATTGAGAAAACATAGATGACTGTCTCGACATATTCAAAGGAGGATAATAACCTCTAGGTGTTGGATGAAAAGGAATGCGAGGTGGTGAAAAACTTAGTCCCGGGTTTTCCAAAAAATTGGTCAATGAAAGATACCAAGCGTCCCTCCTAGGTGGACTGTAAAGGATCGATTCACGCTCCCTAAGTGCTATAGCTGGTTTATTTTCAGGGATAGGTATACCTTCTTCCGGAGTAACAAGTTCTTCAATAGCAATAAGTCCAGAAGGAAGATTTTGGGTAATGAATCTTTCTACCCTAGGTGAACCAGGAGGACTGGAAGTTGGACAGGAAAATCCTGATGATGGAATAGCAGCAGGTTCAGTTTCAGGTTCAGATGTTTCAGGTTCCTCGGCTAATTCACTAGTAGAAGAAAAACTACTAGTAACTTCGGAAAAAGAAACAGGTTCAATAATATACTCTGGTGCTTGAACTTGATAATCAGCATGTACAACTAAAGAAGACTCTCCTTCTTTAGGTGACCCAACTCTACTGTCACTAGGAGTTACAAGGGCTCGTAGCCCTTCAAGCTGGCTTGGTGAAAACTCAGGAGGTTGGCCTCGAAGTCTATGGGACTTCCTTGGTAATTCAGCCACGATTAAATATTTTAATTACTTCACATGCAAACAAAGAAAAATCTCAATGAAAAGCACCTAAAGTCTCTAAAGAACCAAACAATTTTGAATCGCATGCCTAAAGAATCTAGGAGGTCCAACCACACACAAACAGTAACTTCCCGTACCGAAAACACTAGTTGGTGATGAAATCCAACGTCGTAGAATTCAATATAGAAATGGCGGTTGGAACAGTTACCCCAGCAACCTGCTTAATGAATAGACTGGCACGAGTTTCTCCACTAAACCGTCTCGAGTGAAGAGAACACCCCAGAAAATTCAAGTGAGTCTAGCCGACGTCTGCTCCAGGTACAGTGGGATCTTCCCTCCATCGTCACCTTAGGAAAGAATCCTATAGAATATGGTCACTATGGTTACCAACGGAAACAAATATACCTGGGGGAACAGTCTGTGATCCGATACACACGCAAGGGCAGAGTAGCAAGCTCAATCCCCTTGAAGGCTCCTTGACATAATCCAAGGTTTACCAACAAGTGACCCCAGGCTCCTCGACAATGGTTAATCCGAGGTTTACCATTTTTAATACGTGTATATCTTGTATCGTTCCCAATGAGGAAGGATTGATTACCCCACTGGTTCAGACACGATCTCGTGCTTGACTCCTTTAAGAGGAGCTTCCCAGAGCATAGATGTAACAATTGGAATTTATCTCCTACCGCAAGATACAACTACTTGTTTGTTTTACTATCTTGGAGAGTTAATTACTCCCTACTCCAAGATACTAGCCTAAGCTATGTTGGTGATAAAGAGCCCTAGAAATAAAAAGATTACTAGATAGATTTTACTTTAAGCGTTATTTTTATTGGTTTTTTCTTAAGTCAAAAGGTGCGGAGATGAAACTTTATGGTGTGAAGACTCGACTCCAAAACACTAAAAATGCACTTAAGATGAAAAACAATCATTTTTCTTCAATGAATTTCTAGCTAAAGAAAGAGTTGAGAATGCAAATGCTTGAAAAACAAATCTTTCCTTAACAAACAAATAAAAAGAAGAACTTTTTGTCTTTTCCAATAAACTCAAAAATGAGACAACTAGTTATGCTCACGAAAATTTCCCTTTCTTTTCAAACACTCAAATACTACAAAAACAAACTTTTTCAAAAGAGATTTAAAAAAAAAAAACACTCAAAACTATTGAAAAATCTAATCTTGAGATCTATAAATTCTAAAAAACTAATTGAAGTAAAAGCTTACAAGATTTCTTTTCAAGGATGTTTTACTTAGTTATGAGCAAACTAAGGACTAATTTGTCCAGAATCACAAATTAATCAAAAAACAACCAGCTTTTGTTTTCTTTTTTAAAAATGAAATCCAAAACTTTCAAAACAAGTTCTTTTCGAAGCTTTGCAAAGAGAAAAACGAGATGTATTCCTCAACAAAGGCAGATTTTACAAATTGGTCAGACTCATAAGAAGACCAGCAAAAACCAGGGTGATCTGAGGTTTCTAAGGCTTCTAAGCTCTGAGTTACTACAAAGACCAAAAGAAAATCAAGCCGGGCACACAAAACTTCTAGAAATTCACCTAAAACCTAAATGCCAATGGAATTAACCTACGAAAAGTTTCTGACAAGACACATGCAGATCTGGGCAGAGGCTAAAACATATAAACAAATCCTAAGCTGACTGAATGAGAAAATTTTAAGTTTTTCAAAATTTTGACAGGGTCCACAGGCTCCCAGTACAACCAGGTGTGGTACCGCTCTGTTTGTAAAGCAAAAGTGCGGGGATGTCCGCACTGTGTTACAAACAGAGGGTGCGGTCCTCTTCTAAAAGCGTGAAAAACAAAAAAAATAATTCAAAATCTAATGAACCTACCCAATCCCACACACATCAAGCAAAAAACCAGAAACAGAGAAACAGTTTCTCAAGTCAAAGTAAAAGCAAAGGCAAAAATCAAAAATTCAAGTCCCCAGCGGAGTCGCCATTTTGTCGGCCAGATAAGTCGTTCTTGCGGACAAGACCGACCTCCCTAGTATCTATGGATATCTAGCGACAAGCAAACCAAACAAATTCTATCTTTCTCTAAATATGCGATTTATAAATAAAGGCTAATAGATGTTTTAGGCCTACCTCGGGTCCAGTGCTAGTTTGTGGAAGCCACGCTCCATTGATCCAAATGAGCTCCCTTTAAAAGAATCTGCAAACACAAACATGCACACATATCAAATAGCATCTGAAAAGCCAATATAATAAACCATATTTATCATGATGATCAAGGAATTCATGAAATAAACCATAGAAGACAATTTATTGAGAAAAATGAATCTGATTGTATTAACTTTAATCAAAGAAGAACTTTACAACCTTGGTGCCTTGATGCTGTACAAGCTCCTCCCAGGGTCCAGCAAGAATCTCCTCTACTTTGACAAGTTTCACTCTCTTCCCAAAGAAGCCAAAAGGTATGTAATCTCTCCTCTCAAGCTCAAATAGGAAGTCTAAATTCCAACAACATTTACCCTAAAAAATGTTCAGCTTTCAACTTCCCTAGCAACCAGCTCAGTGCCTCAATTTATAGTGCAGAGGAGGGAAGTTACTAGGTCCACCTTCAAAGGGATAGAGCCCTCCTTCAAAGGGATAAGCTCCTCTCATCAAGGGGTTAGCTCCTTTAGTTATGGGATGCATGAACCACCTAGGAGCGAACCAACCACGTCAAGATTCCTTCTAGAAGCGTCCAGAATTAACCCAAAGTGAGTTTTTAAGAATAAACTTGCGCCTTTTTTACTTTCACAGGGGTCCACACCCACTCCTTTAGAGATAGAGCGGGCAGGTCCACAGGTAACATGACGAAAGGGTGTGGGACCGCAGGTAACAGTAAGAGAAAGTGTGGAAACAGAGTTTTATAGCTTTTCAAAGACTTTCTCTCATTTTTAAAGCTTGACATGAAGAGCTTAGGTTTGAGACTTGCACAGGAGGTCAGTATGAGTGATGATAGACCCACACTGACTGCAGAAAGTCATGGTGACAATATTTTGTGTAACACACTCATTCAAAAGTTACAACAAGATCCTAGTATATATGATACATTTAGTTGGAAAATGATTCGTTATGGTACAAAGATCGCTTATACCTATGTAATAATTCCCAACTCAAACAAAATATTCTTATGGAATTTCACACTTCTCCCTTAGGAGGGCACTCGAGATTTTTAAAAACTTACCACAGGGTTAAGAAGGGATTTTTTTGGGATGGCCTTAAATCGGATATTCAAAAGTTTGTGGCAGAATGTTTGGTTTTCCAACAAAATAAAGTTGAAACAATTAAGACCCTGGGTCTATTACAACCTTTATCCATTCCAAGCCAACGTTGGGAGGAGGTTTCAACGGATTTTATCACAGGTTTACCCAAGTCTGAAGGAAAGATAGTCATCATGGTGGTAGTTGACATACTTACCAAGTATGCACACTTTTGTGCATTATCTCATCCATTTAAAGTGAGTACAATTTCTACTTCATTTATGGAAATAATTCAAAAGCTAAATGGAAACCCAAAGATTATTGTAAGTGACAAAGATCCCATTTTCACTGGAAATTTTTGTATAGAATTATTTTCTTGTCTCTGTACTCAGTTAGCTCATAGCTCATCTTATCATCCTCAATTTGATGGGCAAACTGAGATAGTAAACAAATGTTTGGAAGGATATCTTTGTTGCTTTGTCTTTGATAAACAAGCACAATGGGTCAAATGGTTGCCTCTGGTTGAATGGTGGTATAACACTTCCTTCCATACTGCAACAAAAATGACCCCATTTATGGCACTTTATGGATATCATCCACCATCCATCACATATTTAAGAGAAAATTCTAAGATTCAAGTAGTTGAAGATCACATCAAGCATCAACAACAAGTTCTCCAACTCTTAAAGGATAACCTCACTTTGGCACATAATAGAATGAAACAACAGGCAGATCAACATCGTAGCGAAAGAAGTTTTGATGTAGGTGATTGGGTATTCCTACAACTACAACCATATAAACAAATGTCCCTCAAGCAAGCTAAGAAGGATAATAAATTATCACCAAAGTATTATGTTCCATACAAGGTGTTGCAAAAGATTGGTACTATGGCATACAAATTGTAGCTTCCTCCAGCGTCCCAAGTGCACCCAGTTTTCCATGTTTCATGTTTAAAGAAGGTTATAGGTGACAAGCTCCCAGTTTAAACAATATTGCCAGAACTTGACGAGGAAGGAAAAATCATACTGGAACCTGAAGCAGTTGTAGAAACAAGAACTTGACAACTACGAAATTGATCAATTTCAAAGTATCTCATCAAGTGGAAGAACTTGCCCGCTGAAGATTCCACATCAAAGGATGAGAATTTTATATAGAAGTATCTAGAACTACTCAACGTTGAGGACAACACTTTTTTTGAAGGAGAGGGGCATGTTAGGTCCCTATAATACTAGTGATTCCCCCATTACTAATTTCATTGTAGCTATTATTGTTATTATTGTGCCCCTATTGTCCCCATATTGTTATTAGTGTGCCCCGTAGAAGCCCACTATTGTTATTGTTGTGCTCTTATATTATTACTGTTATGAACCCTTTGATTATACTGTGACCCCTTAGAATCCTATATATAGAAAGGAGGTTTATTCATTTGTATCATCCCAGAATTTTTCGTTTGTGTAATATAAAGGAAGTTGCCCCCTCGAAGAGGCTGATTTTGAAGTCGTTGATCTATCTTTTCTATCTTTTTGTGAGCTGGTTCATACCAGATTTCTTATTTGTTATTGGTTGCTTCTCTAATTCCCTGAATGAAAGAGAGTATTGCTTGTCCATCAAGGCCATAACTAAACCCCACTCCCCAAGCCACTACCACCTTAATCTTAACTTTGAATATACTAATCAACAGCATGATTTCAAAAATGTTAAATAGAAATATTTAACACCTAATAATGTTACATAGATATATGATAGTTTTTTTCTCAATGTTACGTTTTTTCCATTTCCATTATCTTAGATGTGAAATATTAATTTTTTCTTTTTTTTTGATACAATCATGTTTTACTACATTATCTTTTGATCTTAATTTTTCCTTTCCAAAACTTGAATATGCGAATACTAAATAATTTAAGCTAATATTATGTACATTTTTTACATACAAACAAGGTATCATCTTAGTGAATGACCTCTTTGATAGTAATATAAGGGACTAGCTTTTGTAGCTTGAGTTCAAAACAAATTTCATCTTAACTATCTTTACAATTTCATCCTTGACAAAATTTAGGATTAATAACAAATGACCTTTTCTCCAAGATAGTATTGTGGTCTCCTCATGTTTAGTGGCATGATTGTAATTGGCACAAGTCTAAAACCCTTTATGAAATGCAAGCCTTATGATGGTCATAATTGAATTTATTCTACCTAATTCTTGATAATTATCTATAAAAAATGTTTTTCCTTAGATCCAAGTAAAAGATTAGGCTTTTTTCACTTCAAACATTTTGGAAGCCAAAGTTTTATCCTAATAAAACATTTTTTGTTTTTTGTTTTTACACATGTTAGGTCTACTTGTAGATAAGATTCTTCCTTGCTTAGGCATTTAGAGTTCCATATTTCCTAGTGTGGGTGTGTGAAAATCGTTAAGCATCATATTTAGTTATGTCCCCTTGCCAAACATACTTAATCTTAAACCTGTGTCAAGTCTCTATGTGGTCAATATCTTTGAACCACCATTTCATGGATATCAACCTTATAAACAAACCATCTACTTTAGGCATTGAAATTTTATTATACATAGATTCTTGTTTATTTTGAGATACTTTTATTTCTATGAAAGAAACAAAATGAAGCTGTGTTTAGTAAGAATGAATACAACTTCATGTTGTGTCTTCTTATGGTTTGAGACTTGAAACTATATGTAACCTTGCATATATCAATTGCTATATAGATATATAAAATTTAGATAAAAATGAATTCCTTATAATAGGTTTTCCAAATTTTGGGAATGGGGTTGCTTGCAATATAAGTAGGAAGCCACTTGATACCTCCCTGCTTAGTCAACATAATTCTAAGAATCACAACATGGCAAAGATAAATCTTGCAATAACTTGCCAATCATAATAATGATCTTTGAGATCATCATGAATGAGAATGAGTTGTTTACTACAATGTAAAAACTAAGTTTGAACCTTTATATATTTAACTAAATATATTATAGTTTCATAACACATTTTTATACTCAAATTGAAACTACTATTATTTAAACTTATATTTATGAGTAGTGGTTATATAAAATAAATGTTTGATAAAAAACAAACTAATTTTAAGTTTTTGATAATTATGTTAATAAGCAGGTTTATTTTGAAATAGGGTTTTCATAATTTCAATTTAATTATCAATAATTATTAGTTGGATAGTAAGGATTTAACATCCACGAAATATTTTTTATAGTAATTAGAAATAGAGAATTCAGATTTATTTTAAACATAGTTATACTCTTTTTACTATCAATTTAATTAAAAAAATATCATGTCCACACCTGTCAAATTCATTTTGATTTATATTTGTGACATTGAACCTACTTTTTATTTTTATTTTATAGGTTGATGGTACTTGAAACGAACTCGTGTCTCTCGTGCTTCTCTAACTATATCCAAATTTTAAAAAGTTTTCTTGTTGTATAAATATACACACATGTTGAGCCAAATTTAGAGGCTTTCGTGTCAAAATTAAGTTGATTGTCAATACATAAAAAGTTGCTCTACAGTATTAAAGTCTTTATATCCACCTTCCTAAGATAATAAGAACTCTTTATTTTTTTTAATGAGACACACATGTCGTTTGTCTTATTTAGAAATCCCTCATGCGAATAAATGGTTTAGAACTTTACCTATTTTCATTTTTAAATGCGGATTATCTATTTATTTATTTTTTCAAAAATATCTTCTTTTGACTAAAGTGACAGAATAAAATCATAAAGCAGGAAGAATGGGTTATTAATTCCACTAAATTTCGATTTCTATGTCTTGCCATTGGCTTTCGAGGAAACAATGTCCATAATATATAATATGGTAACCCACTTGATAGGTAATTTGCATGACTCCTTCCATTCTGAATTCTTTTAATTGTGGTGTTTTAAGGTGATCTCATTTTGATTTCATAATTTTAATGGCCTTTTGTTTATTTTCTTATATTTTTTATTTTACTAAATTGAATAGATGAATATTGAGCATTTATTTAGGTGTTTTTAAAATTTTAATTGATCTTATTAAGAATTTATTTCAAAGCTTAAACTTATACAATTAATATAATAAAGTAATATTGGCATTGACCTATGTCCATGTAGCAACAACAATTTTATGAAGATAAAGTTAAGTGGAGAAAGGTAAAAGATATGATGCAAGTGTTAAGGGTTTAGGGTAAGGGAGGAAGGACACGAAGGTAATGGCATGTAAGGAGAAGGAACCATGTGATGAAGGAGAGGTGGCATCCTTTAATGTCATGGATGAGGGAAGGAAAAGAATACATTCAAGGAGAGTGATGTCACCCCTCCTTAAACATCGATCAAACAATTGAGTGTTAAGTGCATAACTCAAACTAGGCATGGGATATGGATTATGGAAGTTTTGGGACTTCTTATGTGTCTTTAGAATGATCTTGTCTACTCCTAATATCACCTCTAGGTTGGGCATTACATTTTTTTTCTATTTTGTAGCTCTCTAACATGGAAAATGTTAATTTTGATGAATCTTTATAGAGGAGTTTTATTCTTTGTAGATTGCAACGGATAACAAAAGCAAGATGATTGAGATATATTTCTGAAGGTTGAGAGGATAATATGAGAATATCCAAGGATAAAGATTGAAACACTTTACCATCGGATTTAAAGTTTTAGATATGCTAAACACCAAGAGGACTTAAAAAATGTTAGATGCAAAACTCTAATACTTTAAAAATGTTATATAAAAGTGTAGTCTAAATTTAGACATTTTCTAGACACATTTTTCTAATCATTTTACCCAAAATCTAGCTAAACTTTTAAAAGACTCGTTGGAAATGTAGATATCAACTATTGAGATTGCACAAATTAGGTGTAATAGGGGTTTTGGAAGATGTTGAACCTTATCTCTTCAAAAAAGCAATTTGATGAAAAATTATATAGCGAGATTTTAGTGATCATTTCCCAGAAAAATACAAATTTTATAATATTTAAACATGGCCTTAAATAAATTTATGCAAGTTTCTTTTATCTATATTAATTTTTTAAGGTGTAGTCTAATAAGGTGAGTTTTTAGTCTTTTTCATCATAAACTATTAATATAGGTGAGTTTTTAGTCTTTTTCATCATAAACTATAGATATGATTCTTGGCAAAATCCCAATGTTTCATTATCTAAATTACATTTTTTATCGCAAAAATGGATTGAACACCTTGGAAAACCCTTGGGACACATGAATTTTAGAGATTCGACAACTTAAAACCAATATTTTACCAATTTCTCATCAAATTTGAGGCAAAATCCATTGAAAAGACTACTTGGAAAAGAGCTAAAAAAAAAATTGTCCAAATAAATTATTACATTTTAAACTTTTATCACCTTAAATATTAAATACAATTTTGTTTATTTAATTAACTAATTAATTACAAAATTATTTTTGTTAATTTGATTTATTATTGTAATATATTTTATGCTCCTTGTCAATTGAGCTAATAATAATAATAATAATAATGTCGTAAGGCATTTCCCTCTGAAATGGACTCCCCCAAATGCCTTTCTGTCCTAATCGTAGCCGTTAGATCTTTTGTTAGACGATTGAACAAAAATCAGCCGTCTAATTTAATAAAAAAATGTTTTAAAACATTAAAAAACCTTAAAAAGCGTTATTAGGCCAATGAACAATGCTCTCCGCTTGACATCTGTGCGCTTTTTACAGAGGAGTTCCAGATAGAGTCCGTTTGTATTATTAGTGCAGTTTATGGCAATGAACTCCAGCGCCGGTGGCCTCAAGGATGGCGTTAAAGTCCCTTTTGTTGGCGAAATCAGGTGGGTATTTTTGAAGGAGGCAGTGAAAGTATGGCTGCGAAATCCGAAGAATTTGGCACTGTTAATATGGGGTATTGCTGTGGCAGTATCTGGAGCTATTCTTTTTTTGGTTCTGGTTGGCTTTCTTAACAGGGCCGTGCCTAAAAAGAGTGAGAGGGATGCCTGGTTTGAGGTCAATAATCAAATTCTAAATGCGCTTTTTACCATGATGTGCCTTTATCTACACCCACAGCGTTGTTATCATCTTTTACTTCTCATTAGATGGAAACCAGAGGACATTGTCAATCTTAGAAAGGTCTACTGTAAAAATGAGACTTACAAACCTCATGAGTGGGCACACATGATGGTAGTTGTGCTACTTCTACAAATAAATTGTTTTGCGCAGTATGCGCTCTGTGGTCTGAATTGGGGCTATAAGAGATCACAGCGTCCGGCTATTGGAGTGGGTTTGTGCGTTTTTGTTGCAATAGGCGCCCCTGTTGCAGCTGGTCTTTATCTTATCCTGAGTCCTCTTGGGAAAGATTACGAAGCCGAAGGTGATTTGGAGACTACGGTTATAAGTATCACTGATGCAGATGCAGATGCAGATGTTATTAGGATAGATGATAACTCTGTGAAAAACAAATCTACATACGCGCGGCTTGAGAAGAAATACTCTCTTCTTAGAAGAGGTAGTAAAAGAATGGAACCTAAACCGGAATGGCAGGGAGGTCTATTTGACTGCTGGAGTGATCCTTCTGTTGCATTTTTTTCAACATTTTGTGGGTTCTGCGTTTTTGGGTGGAATATGGATACACTGGGGTTTGGGAACATGTATGTGCACATAGTGACCTTCATTTTGTTGTCCATGGCCCCTTATTGGATCTTCACCTTGGCTGCTATCAATATTGATAATGAGAATATTCGGGAAGGTCTTGGTATCATTGGGATCATTCTTTGCGTGTTTGGGCTTCTATACGGTGGGTTTTGGAGGATTCAGATGCGAAAGAGGTTTGGCTTACCTGGAAATGGCTACTGTTGTGGGCAGCCTAATGTGACAGATCTAATGCAGTGGCTTTTCTGCGGTGTTTGTTCTCTCTGTCAGGAGGTTCGCAGTGGAAATTTCTATGAGGTCTGTGAGGATAAACTCTATTCTAAAAAATATCTTGGCCAAGATTCACAAGACCTGAGATGCTTCACCGAGTTTGGCTCCGTTGGGTCATGAACCAGGATCACCAGCTTTGAATTCACCCTCTTGGGTCAAATCAGACATGTCACCAAATTTGAATGCTCAAGCTTCAGTGTCGCCAGTTTTGAGTCTAATGCATTATTCCATTGAAAACTCTCTTCCTCCACAGGGTATGCCCCTTGTGCGAGAAGGGTCGACATTTCCTTTGTCTAACTTTCTTTCAGCGGAAACTCATATTACGATTTCTCCAGATTCAGAATCAGCGGATGCACATAACGTGGCAGCTCAAACAGAAAATCTAAAGAGGGACGGCTATCCGATGAATGCACCCATTCCCCAAATACTGGAAAAATAAGAATAGGGCATTAACGCAATCATACTCCTATGGTTGATGGCTGGAAGGTTAAATTGAATTACCCTGGAAACTTGTACAGTATCAAGATGCATCTAGACATTGACTTGTTCTGTAGCTTTCTGCAGTGCCCATTGTTACAGTTTACACATCAGGTTTGGTTGATTCTTTTCTTTATTCGATACAGTGGTTAGATAGAAACGTTCATTGGCATTTTTCTTTAGTCCATGAAACCTTACCTTACTTAGAAGGGGTTGATTGGTGCAGGAACAACATTTCGAGCTTTACAGATCATCCATCCGTCTTTTATGTTGCTCCACGGACTGTGAAAGTAAGAAATGTGAGATAAGAGCAGTCAACAGTTCCTCACTGATGTATATTTGTCTACAAATACGCAAAATATGAGATTCTGATTTTAACTGTGTTGATGCAATTTAATTTTGCTTTCTCATCTAAATTATCTGACTGAATCCTCTGTAGTGAGTTAGTAATATATTTTGGGACAAATTGCATTACCTGTACTGAACCACATCCTAACATGGAATATTTCCCGTGTATGGTTTGCATTTATGTTCTGTACATTCAAATTTACATGATTTATGGTTCTATGGACAAAGCTGGATAGTTCTTTCTAATTCTTGATCACTATGTGGATCCAATACATTGAACTTGGAGCATTGCTGACAAATGAAGAGGATTTTAAAAGAAAAATTATGCCTTCATCTGATCTACAACCTGTGAGGGAAATTTTACTTTTATCTAGCTCAGGCTGCCTCTCCATAAAACACTACCTTTTGGTAGCAAAAGCGGAAGAAGGAAAACCTCTAGAGCTGGAGGCGAATGAAGAGGAGCAGGGCAAACTTTCCAGAGCTGGGAGGGAATGAAGGGGAGCAGTGGGAGTCTAACACAGGTGGAATAAAAGTGAGTTATGTTCGACTCAAGGAGACAAGGATGAGCCGGTCTGGTGATTCTCTACCCCCAGACTCGGCTTCAATGCAATGCAATGTTTGTTAACAGATCGGCCTGATGGAATCTAATGGCAGTGGAAACCACTTTGGAAAATCAAGTCCCCACTAAAAGCATGAAGCAAGGATCTTCATGTGGCTGGCCATATAGAACAAGGCCCTACTCTGTGTAAGTACTACATGGTACAGAAGAGGATTGGACATGGGCCAAGTCGATGTACTTTATACAAGCTGGATGAGGAAGCTATAGGAGATCATCTTGCCCATATTCTTCCCCATTGTGGGCTGGAATGGATAGCCTGATACGGGTAGGAGGTGTTGGGCAAGGTGAAACTAAAGTAGTAAGTTTTACATAGTGGCAGTAGAAGCCAGATTTAAAAGAGTTCAAAGCTTTACTCTTGATTGTTGGGAATTTGGTTTGCAAGGAACGTTGACGCTTTTGAAGGGAGATTCATCCCACCTTTCCAGTGTGCATCCCAACACAGATTTATATTTGCTAGTTATATAACTCTTCCCAAAGCAATGCCTGAGAGGCAGCCTTTTCACGATTTTGACGGAGCAAGCCAAGGATCTCCTCCCAAATATAAATATAAAGCAAGTGGCATAATTTTTTTTTAAAGACACCCACTTTTTCAGGGTCAAGGCCAGATTGGGAGAGGAATTTGACAGTTATGCTAAGCTCCTTGCTTTGAAATTGCTTATTAATATACTTTGTAAAAAGGGGTTCAAGCTTCAGATTTTTGGTGGTAATAAATTCGATGAAGGGTGAATTTACGGTGGGGAAATGGTCTTAATTCTGATTTTTGATGAGTTAAAAGGTCGATTTCTGACTCCATTTCTTTTTTCATCATGCCTACAGAGAACTCAACTCTGAAATTGATCTCTGGTGACTCAATTGGTGGTAATAATTTGGATGAAGGATGAATTTAGAATGGGGATCTGGTCTGAATTCAATCTCTAGTGACTCAATTGATGGTAATAATTTGGATGAAGGGTGAATTTAGAATGGGGATCTAGTCTTAATTCTGATCTTTGATAAGTTAAAAGGTCAATTTCTGTTTTTAACTCCATTTCCTTTTTGACAAATCATGTTTACGGAAAACTCCACTCTGAAAATGATGTCTTTCTAAAGCAGGACTATAGATTTTCGTAGTTGGTCTGTTTTAGAAGTTAAGGATGGGCAAGCTATTTCAAAATGCATTATTTTAGTCTTGTGACTCACAATAGCTAGAAGTCGCTTCCAAATTGGTCCTGATCCTCTGTTATATATACTCGTGGGCAAAAGCTCCTGATATTATTTAATGGCTCATGTTTGACAGCTTAATTCCCTTTGTTACAAGATGAATGCCATATGCTGGGAGAGTTGTGATTTCTCTTTTTCAAAAGTTATCCTTTTCTTTGGATGTTATATCATGCGGATATTAATGTGATTTTGATGAGATTTTTGAACCTGTTTTGACAATTTGTGATTTTTATGAGCAATATTAGGATCACACTGTAGGCTCTCTTTGGACAGATCTTGAGCCTACTCGGGCATAAAATTCTAGCAGGGAATAATCTTGAAATGCTTTGTGCATATGCAGAAAGTAAAGCTAAGCTATTTTAACATTTGACCATTTATTCATGGAACAGATTTACTAATTAATAGTTGGTCCTTATTAAGGAACTTCAATGAGGATGACACGCCTTCCATCTCTCACTACACTGTTAATGCCCACTTTGGCCTAGGAGATTATATTTCACAACATTTCTAGCTTCATAGGGCAAGGAAAAAATTACATCTCTTCCTTCCTTAAGAGCTTAAACCACCTGCCTGGTTGCATGATATTGTTCACGCGACCGATAATCTCCATAATCATTTGACAATCTTATTGTCCAAAATCAATTCTTTGTTGAAGGCGTAAGATAAGATTCATATATTTTCTTGATTTTCCAAATATTTTAAAAATGATCAAAAGATATATATTTTTTAATTTTTAATTTTTTATTTCTTAAATATTAAAAAAAAATAAAAAAAGTCAAATTTTGATTTTCTAAATATTTAAAAAATATCAAAAGTCAAATTTTGATGTAAAGAAATCTTTTACTTCACAATGAATTTAATGCACAGACATGCACAAACAAATATGATGTCTTTACAAATGAATCTCATCTCTTTTATTATAAATAGGATATGTCTATATAGATGAATCTTATCTCTTTTTATTATAAATAGGAGAATATGAAAATATTTTTTTATTATAAATGAATTTAATGCAGAGTTAGGAGAATATGAAAATATTTTTTTATTATAAATGAATTTAATGCAAAGTCAAATATGATCTCTATACAAGTGAATCTCGTTTACTTTATTGTCTAAAATCAATTTTTTTTGTTCTTGTTGTTGAAGGGATAAGACAAGATTCATATATTTTTTTTGATTTTCTAAATATTTTAAAAATATCAGAATATATATATTTTTTATTTTTTAAATATTTTAAAGAGATGGAAATTCAAATTTTGATTTTCTAAATATTTTGAAAATACCAAATGGGAAATCTTTTTTTTACAATAAATTTAATGCAAAGACCAATATGACATTTATATAAATGAATCTCTATCTCTTTTATTATAAATTTAATGCACAGACATGCACAAACAAATATGATGTCTTTACAAATGAATCTCATCTCTTTTATTATAAATAGGATATGTCTATATAGATGAATCTTATCTCTTTTTATTATAAATAGGAGAATATGAAAATATTTTTTTATTATAACTGAATTTAATGCAGAGTTAGGAGAATATGAAAATATTTTTTTTATTATAAATGAATTTAATGCAAAGTCAAATATGATCTCTATACAAGTGAATCTCGTTTACTTTATTGTCTAAAATCAATTTTTTTTGTTCTTGTTGTTGAAGGGATAAGACAAGATTCATATATTTTTTTGATTTTCTAAATATTTTAAAAATATCAGAATATATATATTTTTTATTTTTAAATATTTTAAAGAGATGGAAATTCAAATTTTGATTTTCTAAATATTTTGAAAATATCAAATGGGAAATCTTTTTTTTACAATAAATTTAATGCAAAGACAAATATGACATTTATATAAATGAATCTCTATCTCTTTTATTATAAATAGGAGAATACGAAAATAGGAGAAATGAATCTCTTTTATTATAAATAGGAGAATAGGAGATAGCGCCACATGATGTAACCTATCAGTAGGTCAATTTAGTCCTAATAAATAAAGTAATAATAAATGCTTATTAGAGTTTTAACCATCCTCATCTTTTAAAAATGTTTTTCCTTTAGAGTTTGTAATTGAGATTGTGTCTTCAACTTAATCATAATAAGTAAAGTAATAATAAATCTTTATTAGAGTTTTAATATAGTCCTCATCTTTTAAAAATGTTTTGCCTTAAAGTTTGTAATTGAGATTGTGTCTTCATGAACCGTTCATTCTCCATTTAACCTTTTCAAAATGCATATTCTTCCACTGATTTTAGCTTTTCAATTCTATTCTAAAGTGATATAGAATGCTGATCTATAACTTTTTCTAATCTAAGATCAATTTTCATTCTTCATACAATTTTAGAAGTTTTGTTTGCACTAGCATAGTTTATCTCAAAACCTTTTTTTAGACAATATACATCCTATGTGTGGGAACACAAATCTAACTGATATGCCACTTGTCCAATCCTATGAATAATCTTGTAGATTTCCATTAAAGTTTGTAGCTATGTTTTTTTTTCTTCTTTTGCTTGAATATAAATTGTTTGTAAGGTTGTAGTCTCAAAAATACCCAATCAATTTTCTCAAATTGTTCTTCATTTACATGTTGATTTGCTTCTTGTTTTGCACTATTTGAAGGTTTTACTTGAGAATTGTTAAAGTTTCTAGTCTTTTCCATTTGTAACTCTATTGCATGTACTTTGGAATTATCTTGCAAAAAGTATGAGATACTAGGAGATGTATGTCTATAAATGATCTCAAATGGGGACATTTTAGTAGATGTGTGATAGGTGGAATTATATGACCATTCTGCCAAAAGCAACTACTTCATCCATTGAGTTTTCTTATCTAAATCATAACATCGTAGATAACTCTCTAAACATGTGTTAACTATTTTTATTTGACCCTTTGTTTGTGAATAAAACTTTGAACTCATATCTAGTGTTATTCCACTCATTTTTCATAATCCTTTTAAAAAGTTAATGAATTTTGGGTCTCTTTCACTTACTATTAAGAGAACTCAACTCTGAAATTGATCTCTGGTGACTCAATTGGTGGTAATAATTTGGATGAAGGATGAATTTAGAATGGGGATCTGGTCTGAATTCAATCTCTGGTGATGCTATTGATGGTAATAATTTGGATGAAGGGTGAATTTAGAATGGGTATCTGGTCTTAATCCTGATCTTTGATAAGTTAAAAGGTCAATTTCTGTTTTTAACTCCATTTCCTTTTTAACAAATCATGTTTATGGAAAACTCCACTCTGAAAATGATGTCTTTCTAAAGCAGGACTATAAATTTTCGTAGCTGGTCTGTTTTAGAAGTTAAGGATGGGAAAGCTATTTCAAAATGCATTCTTTCAGTCTTGTGACTCACAGTAGCTAGAAGTCGCTTCCAAATTGGTCCTTATCCTCTGTTATATATACTCGTGGGCAAAAGCTCCTGATATTATTTAATGGCTCATGTTTGACAGCTTAATTCCCTTTGTTACAAGATGAATGCCATATGCTGGGAGAGTTGTGAATTCTCTTTTTCAAAAGTTATCCTTTTCTTTGGATGTTATCTCACGGGGATATTAATGTGATTTTGGTGAGATTTTTGAACCTGTTTTGACAATTTGTGATTTTTATGAGCAATATTAGGATCACACTGTAGGCTCTCTTTGGACAGATCTTGAGCCTACTTGGGCATAACATATAGCAGAGAATAATCTTGAAATGCTTTGTGCATATGCAGAAAGTAAAGCTAAGCTATTTTAACATTTGACCATTTATTCATGGAACAGATTTACTAATTAATAGTTGGTCCTTATTAAGGAACTTCAATGAGGATGACACGCCTTCCATCTCTCACTACACTGTTAATGCCCACTTTGGCCTAGGAGAATTATATTCACAACATTTCTAGCTTCATAGGGCAAGGAAAAATTACATCTCTTCCTTCCTTAAGAGCTTAAACCACCTGCCTGGTTGCATGATTTGTTCATGCGACCGATAATCTCCATAATCATTTGACAATCTTATTGTCCAAAATCAATTCTTTGTTGAAGGCGTAAGATAAGATTCATATATTTTCTTGATTTTCCAATTATTTAAAAAATGATCAAAAGATATATATTTTTTTAATTTTTTAATTTTTTATTTCTTAAATATTTAAAAAAAATCAAAAAGTCAAATTTTGATTTTCTAAATATTTAAAAAATATCAAAAGTCAAATTTTGATGTAAAGAAATCTTTTACTTCACAATGAATTTAATGCACAGACATGCACAGACAAATATGATGTCTTTACAAATGAATCTCATCTCTTTTATTATAAAAATATGATGTCTTTACAAATGAATTC